>JABACO010000001.1:30239890-30257390 GCA_013339895.1 Ephydatia muelleri | reverse complement strand
TACAAGGAGGTAGGCGGGAAATACAAACTGAAGGCCAGTCTTGGCAGCATCATCCATTCCATCGTAGAAGCACAGTGGAAACCCAAGGTCCAAGTTGATGAATGATATTATGATCTGTAACGGCTTCAAAAAGGATGGGTTGAAGAAAATGGACTCATTGACTTGAATGACGTTGGCATAGAAGATGAGGCCATATATTGCTCCTTTTGTGACTGTGACATTGAGCATGAATAGAAATGCCACCAACAGGATACCCAATGCCGCAAACATGAGGATGGTGAAAAGTGAATAGTTTGAGCATTGCTGACACTTTGATGATCCAAATATCACACTCATGTTGTCCTGGCAATGACCACATAGTACACCACGACGATTATAGTCACAGAGCATATCAGATGTGGCTAAGGAAATTTGAGTCAAGTTTGACTTGCAATAGTCTACTGGACATGTGTAGGCATAGGCAGAGAGGTTGTAGATCCCATTGGTGGTAAATGCCAATCCATTTATTGTCATTTCTGCTAACAGTACCAGTGCCTACATCACATCCCACTTGTAATGATGTAAGAAAAGAGGAACAATTACACTGCAACAATCCATCTGCATCACGAGTGAGAACAAAACCTGGGTTACATGGCCTCATTGTTACCTGCACTACAGTTGGAGCTCCACCCATGAATGTAGATAAAAGTAGATTAAATGAAACGTTTTCTTTTCCATAGATTTGGAACTGTAAAGTGTCACACTTGTTTCCTATCCATTGAACATTCTGCTGGGCCCCAATCTTTATTTCCTGTCTATTTGATGGAATTGTAGTGAATACCACTGCCGGAGAAGTGTGACTCTCAGAATCTACTGAGTTGGCACTAAAGCTAACAGTCCTGCCTGGAGAGGTGAATATCTTGTAACCATCACGTAGGTCACAATCAGTTCCAACATCACACTCACAAATATAAATTTTCACTGGAGATGAGAGTATCTGAATGTCTGATGCATTGCCATCAAAGGAGGTGATATTGAAAGCATATTCATAGTATTCTGAAGGATGACCAATGAATGGGTTATTACCATTTGCCCAATCAGGGAACTCCAAAGTGCAGTTATATATAGGTGTGGCATAAATTGATTGGCCAGATACGATTGCTTTGTTACTATCAAAAATAATGGAGTAGTTCTCATGTGGACCCATAAAATGGATTGCACATTCGATCAATTTTGACTTTGGTATATTTTGATCTCCCTGAATGTAGATGGCACCACCGTATGTTTTAGCAGTGTTGTTAGAGAAGGTTAAATTGCAGTTTTGATGAAAATAAAGGTCGCCATTGTTCAGAATACTTATAGCACCTCCATAATCTCCGGTATTGTTTCTGAACAAAACATTACCTAGTAAATGGAGTCCTCCCGCTAAACCTTGTATAGCGCCTCCAGGGGAGTTCCCAATGAACTGACTTCCTTTACCACTATAGCTGCCGTATACTATGACATTACTCACCTCAGTGTAATATATGGCTGCTCCAGTGACTTCTTGTTCCTCGATACAGCTCAGACAGTGGTTCTCCTTGACAATAATATCACTTAATATGAGAGAATATGTAGGATAACCAGTGCTGCTGCGAAAGTCAGCTGCGTAAATGGCTGCCCCAATGGAAGCACTGTTGTTCTGTAGTGTAGTGTGGTCAATGGTCACAGTAGAGAGCATGAACGAATCAAAAATAAACAGAGCCCCACCAATCATAGCAGCATTGTTGATGAATGTGCAATTGGTAATGTTCAGTGTATATTTGGATGAATTATAAGATAGCGGTTGAAATAGGGTCACAGCTCCTCCCCATTCGGTAGCCACATTTCCATCGAATGTGCTGCCAGAAATGAACAAGTAATAGTTCAGGTTTGTGAAGATGGCGCCTCCAAAGTTTCGGGAGAAAGTGCTGTTGAGGATATATACAGTTGAATAATATGTACTTATAGCTCCTCCCTCTTGCGCCTCGAAGGTACAATTTGTGATGATAGAGGACACTTTGTACATAACAAATGCACCTTCCGGAGTTGAGAGGTTTTTAAACACACAGGCAGTAACAGGTATGGCCTGAGATTTGTAGGACAGTCGCCATAGTGACAAGGCAGATCCTATTCCAGAGGAGTCAGGGGATTTCAAGTTTTCAAACACGCACTCCCGCACATTTACAGTCGGAGTTCGTGAAGTAACGTGGAGCAGAGCTCCAGAGCAGCTGTCGTTGGCGCAATTCCGAAATTGGACACCAGATAGTGCGGAGTTGTATATCGCGTATCCAAACACTCCAATACCGTAGAAAGAGGTTATGGTAACTTGTTGCAAAGAAACGGAGGAGGAGTCCAAGTACAGGACGACGGGAGAGGAAATAGTTCCGACGAATATAGATGGGACATTTCTAGCCAAACCACAGTTGACAAACGTCATCCTTGCCAAGGTCAAGTTTGCAATGAAGGAGAACTGAAACCCTCGACCGCCATCTCCGCACCGCACGATCGTCTGGTCTCTTCCTGCTCCAGTTATGGCAATGTCCTTCAAGTTGCTAACGGAGCAGAACGGTCCGGCAGATATCACGTGCTCTCCCGCTTCTAACAACAAGGCCGCGCCGTTAGACATTGGCAACCCGCCACATAAATATCCCTCGAGGGTGGAGTTCAAACCTGAAGGAACACTGATGACTGAATACGCCCCGGAGGTCCCTACATTCAGGAGACACGCCACAGCGTGTAAAACGACCCAATGTACCGAGCACATATACTGCGGCATAGATACGATAGATGTCTAGAATATGACCGTGTCAGCTGTTGCAGTTAAATACAAAGGCTCGCGCGTATATGTTAATGTACATAGCATATAACAGTTCTGCGTAGGATTGACTTGCATATGCGCATTGCTCAGCAGCTGACGCAGTCATTCCAAATGTGATAGTAGTTTCCCGTCCTCCGTCCGCAATAGACCACCCGCGTAATGATCTATTTAACCGTACCGTAGTGTCATAGAGGGTGGTTTGGGTGCAGTTGCATTCCCCCGCTTGTGTGTGTGTGTGTGTGTGTGTGTGTGTGTGTGTGTGTGTGTGGTGTGTGTGTGCGTGTGCGTGTGCGTGTGCGTGTGCGCGTGCGCGTGCGCGTGCGCGTGCGCGTGCGCGTGCGCGTGCGCGTGCGCGTGCGCGTGCGCGTGCGCGTGCGCGTGCGCGTGCGCGTGCGCGTGCGCGTGCGCGTGCGCGTGCGCGTGCGCGTGTGCGTGTGCGTGTGCGTGTGCGTGTGCGTGTGCGTGTGCGTGTGCGTGTGCGTGTGCGTGTGCGTGTGCGTGTGCGTGTGCGTGTGCGTGTGTATGGAATGTTATTCGTGCCAAAATTATCGCAACGTCCTCTGTAGAAACACCGCAACACCACAAGACAACAGCGTTGTTGTGCGCTTCATTGCTCTGCGCTTATACATATCTGGCCACAGCCTGTGCAGCGCGCAATTTCTGACCTTACCGCATATCCGACGTATGTTATTAATTCATTCTACCTTTGCCCAATAATAATATTAAAGGAATTTTTAAAAATATTACCAAGGTATGTTTATACTATAGTGCTCTACAAAGAGAATACGCAACAGTTTTAGAACTTGCGTGTCTACTTTCAGACCATCGATACCAGCATGGATTGTTTTAACATAAGTTTCTGCTACGGTTACTAGTACTGTCCTTTTTTTGCGCTAAAGAATGCTATTTCTGGTAAGGAAAGACCACCTCCCTTTTCCCATATTTCCAATCCAGCTCTGTGCTGCCATCTCCTTCTGATACCGGGCTTTATTTCTCGCAGCTACCATTGATATCGGAGGATCTCACCGGGTTGTGGTGACGGGTACAGCCGGATTTATCGAATAGGCTACCACTCGTCCGTCTCCACGCTTCTGGCACCACGGAACGGAAACCAACTGTTTCTACTAATCATACCTGACATTATTCATTCGGTCTGCCATTGTTCACTGTCTATAGTCCCTGCTGAAGGCGACTCTGTGAACAAAATGAGGGGGTAACCGCAGGGGCTTACTTCACAGCAATTTGCTCTCCCTACTGCCTCCTCTATCTGTCTCCCTTCCCTTTCCTTCGCTCACTACCTCCTTAGATCCATTGCAGTCCTCTGTACTAGACCACACTGATGTCATTCTAAGGGCTCCTGCATTTCACCCTTATGGCAGTCAGCAGTACCCGTCAAGAGCTGCTCCCAAGCTTGTGTATAGTGGAGCACCAACAGCTGCAGGCTCTTCACAAGGAGTTTTGTCAGCAGCTGGTTGGCACCAGATACTTGGGTCAGTATGCCAATGCAGCTATCCACAACAGATGTATGACATATCACACGATGCCAGAGGGAAGGGAGAACTTGATCAGCAGGTGAGCCAAACAAATAGATTACAAAAATTCCCCCCTCTTTATCCTCCCACCTTCCCTCCTCCCCTTCTATGCTCCCCTAATCCCAGGGCTGGGGGGTTCAAAGGGGTCAAACAACTCCCCTTCCGTAATGAAGGTCACAAGTGACATGACCCGCTATGTTCCAATAATGAATTATTATTAGGCGCATGTTTTCAATGGTACTACTGACTGTTTTAATAGTACAATTTGTCTGCATTTAAAATAAGGTCCCTCTAAGTATACTCACTCACACACATCCGACCCCCTCACCCCTCGTAAATCTTGCTACGGCCCTGTATTCTCCTCCCCCTTCTCTCCTTCCTCTATCCCTCCTGCTTTGCTGGTGAACAGCCTCGTAACAGTACATATGACTCTTCTCTCTTCCTCCATACTTCAGGCCACTTCCTCATCATTTAACGTGCTAGCTGAACTGGAAGCCATTCGGCACAAGAGGGACGAAGCAGCACAGCAAAATGAAGCCCCAGTTGCTGGATCTGTTGAAGGCCAATCAGTACCTGTAAAAATCGAGACACTGGTGAGAAAAGTGGTCTAGTTAAAACTGTGCAACCGTACTGGCGGCAACAGCCAGGTGGAAAGAGCGTATGTTAGCGGTGTCATTGGAATGTTTAGACCTACCATCCAAGCAACAGACTGGTCACTTCTCCAGTTATCATTTTCTTTGAATGCACAAGTGTGCGCGCGTGTGTATGTATGTGTGTGTGTGCTCAGTCCACTGATCAGGTTATCACAATCTCTTTGCATATGCATGTGTGTATATGTCTGTGAAGTGTGTGTGTGTTGTCATTGGGAGTGTTTGTTTATAAGGTGTGCTATTCGGTTAAATTGATAGTTTTTACCTCTCATCTGTAGAGCAATCCAACTGATCTAAGTTGATCTATTTGTACATGTATCTGCACCTTTTGGTTTTGGATTTTTTTTAAATTAAATGGTACATGTCATGTACCCAGCTTCTGTGTGTGTGCATGTGTGTGTGTGTGTGTATGTGTGTGTGTGTGTGTGTGTGTGTGTGTGTGTGTGTGTGTGTGTGTGTGTGTGTGTGTGTGTGTGTGTGTGGTGTGTGTGTGTGTGTGTGTGTGTGGTGTGTGTGTGTGTGTGTGTGTGTGTGTGTGTGTGTGTGTGTGTGTGTGTGTGCAAGGAGCTAGAAGTGTGCATAAGGTACCGTTGAGAGCTCTTTGGTATCTTTGTTATTCAGGTCAAACAATAGTTTGGAATCATGAAGGTCTTTAAGAACCAGAACCTAGATGGATTCTTTGTTGAAGACCAGTGCTGCAGCCTTTGCTGAAATTACAGGCACTAATAACTGGAATTGAGGGGATTTAATCAGTCATGTTGAACACTTGAAGACATTCTTTTATCACATTGCTGTTCCGCTAGTGATTGGAGTAAATGTACTCTCAGTTGTTTTATTATTTTTGTGGATGTTGTTTATCACACACAAAAATCAGATTTTGTTTAGCTTGCATGCTTTGTAGCTCCTGGTAGATTTAAAACAAGAGATTGTTTTACAGTATATCTATGCTTTTACAATTATAATAAGCACGATGCCTATTATTGAACAGAGTGTTAAAATGCAGAAAATAACGTACTCGATAACAACTGAAATGCACTCTTGAAATCAAATCCATCGTTTCCTATAACATATCATTGCCTCAGTTCCATTTCGCAAGTTGAAGCCGGCTGTTGAGAATAATATGAATGGCACCTTGTCAAATTCCATAGCAAGGATTGCATCCATCCCTGTGAAGAAACGTAAAATGGATTGGGTCAAATGCCCATGTAATGTGAAGACAAAAGAAAAAAAATTCCTAGCATGAACAATACGAGATGGGACTAACCTCCACAAACTTTGCAACATGTGTAAACAAAATATCGTTTCAATCTGTTGTGACAGAACAATGCACACGTAATGTTTTAAATCTCTCTATGGATTGATCCATAGCCATAGCTACTTTAAATTTTAAAGTACAATAATAGTCCTGCAGTAATGCTCTTATGTTGTGGCATCTTGCTATTTCCAATCTCAAATAGTGCATTTGCTGCATAATCAGCACCCGATTAGTAATTATGTGCAGGTTACGTAAAGCTACTGGTTTAGCTACTTCACGTACAATACCGTGTGTCTCATTATTCTACTACCTTCTGTATAAATTATCAGGAATATCACAAACATCAACAGCAATGCTATGTTTGTAAACAAACCTTAGCTTGCACAATTCACATTGCAGAGTTTACACTCGATAATAAAACTGCTGTGCCTGCATTTCATGCCAGTAAGGACACCATTGATTATTTGCATGTGCATGAAGAAGTACATATGTTGACCTCCTAAAGTACAGCACAATGCATATAAGTATAATACCTTAAGCAGCCTAGAAGGATCAAAGCTACTTTTATTTGCTTCCTGGCATCATTGAAAACAATTTTTAGCCTAATTGCAATTCTCAGTGGTTCCAAAGAAGATAGATTAGCATAAACAATTTCACCAACAATATATATTAATACTGATGCATTGAGATAAATGTTTTTAAAACAAACAACACAAAAAGCATTAATTATAGTACTTCACAGCTCTAAACATAAATAACAAATCTAAACAGGTAAATCCTCTAGTTAGTAAAAAATGAAATACATATAGTAACCTTGTTTGCAGACACAATATCCTTCAATGTCAGATGAATTGTGGGTTGAAAGAATATATAAGTGAGATTGTACAAAAGGTAGTAGAATAATGTGTCACATAGTATTGTACATGAAGTTGCTAAATCTTTACTTAACCTGCACATAATTATTAATAGATAATGGTTGCAAGAAAGGATAGAGAGTTGTTTGGTGCTGATTATGCAGCGAATGCAGTATTTGAGATAGGTAATAGCAAGATGTCAATTGGCATCACTAATACATTAGAGCATTACTTCAGGACAATCAAAGTGAAAGTAGTTATGGATCAATTCATAGAGGGATTAAAAACATTATTTGTGCATTGTTAATCCACAATAGATTGAAATGATATTTTGTTCGCACGTCGCAAAGTTAGTAGAGGTTAGTCCCATCTTGTATAGGAATTAATTATTTTGTCTTCTTGACGTGAAATTGATTTTAGAAGAGCAGTTTTTAAATGAGGCAGATGGTACGTCTTGTCAAGGTACATTTGCATACGTGTTACCAACATTCTCTTCCAGATGGGAAAATGCTCCATGGGCGTTTGATCCAGTCCATTTTAATGACCCCACTGCAAGAATCCCAACAGCTGAAACTTGCAAAATGGAAATGAAGGGATGATATGGTGGAAGCAGTTATAGGAAACGATGGATTGGGAATGTTATAAATTTTCAAGAGTGCATTTCAATTGATGAGTGGGTTATTCTCTGCATTTGTTTACTAGCTCTGTTCATTAATAGGCATCGTGTTCATTATAATTATAAAAGCATATATACTGTAATACAATCTCTTGTTTTAAATCTACCAGGAGCTACAAAGCCGGCATGCGAGCTAAACAATCTGAATTTTTCATTATAAAAATGAACAATATCCACAAAATAAAACAACTGATATCACATTTACTCCAATCACTAGTAATGTGATAAAAGAATGTCTTCAAGTGTTCAACATGACTGATTAAATCCCCTCAATTCCAGTTATTAGTGCCTACAATTTCAACAAAGGCTGCAGCACTGGCCTTCAACAAGGAATCCATCTAGGTTCTGGTTCTTAAAGGCCTTCATGATTCTAAATTATTGTTTGACCTGAATAACAAAGATACCAAAGAGCTCTCAACAGTACCTTATGCACACTTCTAGCTCCTTGCACACACACACACACACACACACACACACACACACACACACACACTCACACACATATATACACACACACACATATACACACTCACAGAGGCTGGGCACATCAACATGTACCATTAAAAAACTTTTAAAATCCAAAACCAAAAGGTGCAGATACATGTACAAAGAGATCAACTTAGATCAGTTGGATTGCTCTACAGATGAGAGGTAAAAACTATCAATTTAACCGAATAGCACACCTTATAAACAAACACTCCCAATGACAACACACACACTTCACAGACATATACACACATGCATATGCAAAGAGATTGTGATAACCTGATCAGTGGACTGAGCACACACACACATACATACACACGCGCGCACACTTGCGCATGCAAAGAAAATGATAACTGGAGAAGTGACCAGTCTGTTGCTTGGATAGTAGGTCTAAACATTCCAATGACACCTCTAACATACATTCTTTCCAGGGCTGTTGCCGCCAGTACGGTTGCACAGTTTTAACTAGACCACTTTTCCCACTAGTGTCTCGATTTTTACATGCAGGTACTGATTGGCCTTCAACAGATCCAGCAACTGGGGCTTCATTTTGCTGTGCTGCTTCGTCCCTCTTTGGCCTGTGGTATGGAGGAAGAGAGAAGAGTGGTACATATGTACTGTTACGAGGCTGTTCACCAGCAAAGTAGGAGGGATGGAGGAAGGAGAGAAGGGGGAGGAGGATACAGGGCCGTAGCCAGATTTACGAGGGGGGAGGAGGGTCGGATGTGTGTGAGCGAGTATACTTAGAGGGACCCTATTCTAAATGCAGACAAATTGTACTATTAAAACAGTCAGTAGTACCATTGAAATCATGTGCCAAATATTTATCATGTAACAATTCATTATTGGAACATAGCGGGTCACGTCACTTGCGACCTTCATTATGGAAGGGGAGTTGTTTGACCCCTTTGAACCCCCCAGCCCTGGGATTAGGGGAGCATAGAAGGGGAGGAGGGAAGGTGGGAGGATAAAGAGGGGGGAATTTTTGTAATCTATTTGTTTGGCTCACCTGCTGATCAAGTTCTCCCTTCCCTCTGGCATCATGGTGATGTCATGCATCTATTGTGGATAGTTGCTTTGGCATACTGACCCAATTATCTGATGCCAACCAGCTGCTGACAAAACTCCTTGTGAAGAGCCTGCAGCTGTTGGTGCTCCTCTATACACAAGCTTGGGAGCAGCTCTTGACGGGTACTGCTGACTGCCATAAGGGTGAAATGAAGGAACCCTTAAAATGACATCAGCATGGTCTAGTACAGAGGACTGCAAGGGATCTAAGGAGGTAGTGAGCGAAGGAAAGGGAAGGGAGACAGATAGAAGAGGCAGTAGGGAGAGCAAATTGCTGTGAAGTAAGCCCCTGGGGTTACCGCCTCATTTTGTTCACAGAGTCGCCTTCAGCAGGGACCATAGACAGTGAACAATGGCAGACCCAGTCCATTTTAATGACCCCACTGCAAGATTCCCAACAGCTGAAACTTGCAAAATGGAAGTTTCAGCTGTTGGGAATCTTGCAGTGGGGTCATTAAAATGGACTGGGTCAAACGCCCATGGAGCAATTTCCCATCTGGAAGAGAATGTTGGTAACACGTATGCAAATGTACCTTGGCAAGACGTACCGTACCGTCTGCCTCATTTAAAAAATGATATACTTGCTCTTCTAAATCTCATTGGAAATCAATTTCACGTCAAGAAGACAAAATAATTAATTCCTATACAAGATGGGACTAACCTCTACTAACTTTGCGACGTGCGAACAAAATATCATTTCAATCTATTGTGGATTAACAATGCACAAATAATGTTTTTAATCCCTCTATGAATTGATCCATAACTACTTTCACTTTGATTGTCCTGAAGTAATGCTCTAATGTATTAGTGATGCCAATTGACATCTTGCTATTACCTATCTCAAATACTGCATTCGCTGCATAATCAGCACCAAACAACTCTCTATCCTTTCTTGCAACCATTATCTATTAATAATTATGTGCAGGTTAAGTAAAGATTTAGCAACTTCATGTACAATACTATGTGACACATTATTCTACTACCTTTTGTACAATCTCACTTATATATTCTTTCAACCCACAATTCATCTGACATTGAAGGATATTGTGTCTGCAAACAAGGTTACTATATGTATTTCATTTTTTACTAACTAGAGGATTTACCTGTTTAGATTTGTTATTTATGTTTAGAGCTGTGAAGTACTATAATTAATGCTTTTTGTGTTGTTTGTTTTAAAAACATTTATCTCAATGCATCAGTATTAATAGTGAAATTGTTTTATGCTAATCTATCTTCTTTGGAACCACTGAGAATTGCAATTAGGCTAAAAATTGTTTTCAATGATCCCCATAGTAGTTGGGTTGTCCGTGACAAAGAGAGCATCTTGAAAAAGGTCATTGGAGCTTTGTTTGCTGATCCAGTTTTTAACAAATCGACTGGTCTCACTAGCACGACCGGAAAAATATATATAGCAGTTCTGAAGAAAGCATTTCCATACTACAATTGTGATATGATCAATCAGTTTATGGTTCATATAGGTCAAGCAGTAAACCTATCTCACATTAGCACCTGAAGGCTCAACCA
Source organism: Ephydatia muelleri (assembly GCA_013339895.1). Lineage (NCBI taxonomy): Eukaryota > Metazoa > Porifera > Demospongiae > Spongillida > Spongillidae > Ephydatia > Ephydatia muelleri. Next base: position 30,246,527 of record JABACO010000001.1, on the reverse strand, counting down.
GCTCAGACCTTGGTCCCCTCCTCTTCATTCCAGCTCTTGTCAGCATTGATAGGCCAAGTAGTGCCACAGTTCCCAAAAATAATCAAAATTATCAAAGCCCCTGCATTGATTAATATTCAAGTTATTGGTTAATAAGATGTGTGATTGTATAACTACTTTTAATTAGCCTATGGTCCAATTATCTAGTTTGGATTGATTAATTTTCAAGTTACTAACTTCAATGCTGAGTTATTAAAGTTAAGTATCATTTTATGTTTCATGGCTTATGCTAATTATAACTGGCAATTACACTCATTCTTAATTAGAGAAACATAGACGATCATGCATATTCAAAAACCTTAATTAATTAACCTAAGAGTTATTAAACTACAGTCTCTTGATTGAGGGTTATCAAGTTTGATTTGATGACTTGAATTTTTTAATAACAAAACGTAGCAATTGAAATAATTAACTAACTGCAGCTGGTCCAGGATGGGTGGGTTATTCATTGTTAGCAGTTGTACATGTGGAACTACCTCTGGGAAGTGGGATCTGCTTTTTTAACTCTTCTTTTCTATAGGTGAACACACAATATACTTACAGGTACATATATCTCTCTTCTTGATGTGCCATCCAAAAGATAATGGTGGAGCTTGTATATGCGATAACCTGATCTTGAGCTTGTAGATATCTGTCAATTACTTTGTTTGCATGAATAGCAAAATAATGAATGGTGTGGGTATCTGGGACATTGTTACTTATGTACAGTAAAGAGCTGTGCTGCAAACTCGGAGCATTGATAAAATGCTCTTTTCATTTTCCCTGTAGTTACTATACAGTTTCACATGAGCCATCTTCCATGGGGTGATCCATCGAGCCTATGTGGTCGGATACGAACGAACCGCACAGATAATTCATGAATCGTACTCAAAGCTGGCCATATTGGTTTTTTCATAACTTTGTTGGGAAAAATCAATATGGCCAGGCACTAATGCACGTTAATTTTCCAACTGACAAAGTCATTCCGAAAGATGAGTGCATACATATATCACACAGGAAGAGACAAATTCATATATGGGACCAAAGTTGCCTTTATAAAAACACATGAATAGTACTCATACGTTATTATGCCATATTTTTTAAAATTAATAATCATAACTGAAAACATGATAAAAAATCTCTTTGTTGTCAGTGTGCAGGGAGTGCTGATCCATCACCAAACCCTAGACCACATGTCAGTGTGCAGGGAGTGCTGCTCCATCATCAAACCCTAGACCACATGTCAGTGTGCAGGGAGTGTTGCTCCATCATCAAACCCTAGACCACATGTCAGTGTGCAGGGAGTGCTGCTCCATCATCAAACCCTAGACCACATGTCAGTGTGCAGGCATCATCAAACCCTAGACCACATCGCCATTTCATTCTAGAGCCTAGCAAACACAGGCTAGGCAGGAGTGAAAAAACAAGGGGTGTAAATTGACCACGTCAATCTTCGACAGCTTTCTGATAAATCCTTTTCTTTTCTTTTGCTGCACTGCGTCATGAAATACTACCTATGCTGTCACACTGCAACGCTTCAAGGGATACAATAACGCCTAATTGCATTTTCAACTTAACAGCCTTTTATGTATAAACATACATGATACTATATCAAAATAATTAATAAATCAATCAATCAATCAATAAATAAAGCAGGCTGCTGTAAAATTAACCTTGCTGCTCAAGGCTGTTGAGCAACCAATGAGCCGTCATCTTCCACAGAAGTGAGGATTGCTGCACCATCTCCTTATTTTATCATGTAGGCTCAAGTAATAGTAAGTTAATTGACCTTTTTGCCCACAGTGTCTAATGAGAGTGATTAAAATGATCAGTTGCCAAATTAACATGAGCCATGTATTTATGTGTTTATGAATTCATGGTTAAAGAAAACTCACATGATTATACATTAGCCTAGCAGGATCATGCTGTTTAACAACATAGCTGACACATAATGCTGTATGCTACATGTACGTATATACAACGGTATATATAAGCTGCAAATCAGCAAGCAATTACTTTTTAAAAGAAATTCCATACACCAAACTCACTTGACAGTTCTTCTGGTGAATTTGTGATATCATAGCAGCATGGATGTTCTCTATTGAGTCAAATCCAATACTGAATTGCCTCAGTGTACCCTTCACCAGCAGAGGTGACCTCTCTCCAACTCCAACTTGATCGCTGCAGAACAGAGTTGAGCCATTACACTACCAGATTGGCCCATCAGCTGAAGATAAGGTGCCAAGCAGACCAGGAAGAGTACAGGAGGAGCCTGGACGGCAAGGTGGGCAAGGTTGGTGGTCTGGGGGCGTGACAGCAAACCTGAAGAACAATGTGGGCAGGGCTGTGTGGTCTGGGTACTAGTGTGTCTGGGGACTGGGGATAAGGCAAAGTCTTGTGTGTGTGTGTACATGTGTGTACATGTATGTGTACAGTGGAAATGTATGTAAGTGCTTGTGCACAGCCAGTAATGAGTAGGGCAGGCCTGATGTCTGCAGTCTATATTGGGATTTAGATCCCAGAGTGTACTAGTACAGCTGGTCATTATTGACCAGACTGCTCATCTGCCATATAGTCAGGTTTTGATGTGGTTATCCTAGTTTCCATAGTGATGAAATGATGTCATCCTATTTGCGGTTGTTTTGGAAATTTAAAACAACAAACGGTGCAATGGTTACATCATCAAAATGGCTACATGACATCATGTGGCTATGATGTCATAAGTTTGGTCATAACTCTGGCTCCAGCTATAACCAGTATGTGATGTCATTTCCCTTATGGGGACCTCACTTGGAGGCCCAGTCAATGGATGTCAGTGATGTGATGTCACATTCTTTAGGGACAAAACCCTAAGCATGAGAGGGTGGTTAGGTATGACGGTGTGGCAAATGTGCCGTAACTATGGTGACTTATCAACCATTACATGTAGCTTCACAGGTATGAATGGTGCCAAGAATTAATGATCGTTAATAAGTTGTATCGTCATTTGTTTACAAACAGAGGGGAATACTCATATGCTGGGAGAGTTGTGTACTCGATGATGTGTTGATGGAATGTGTATGCTTGTGTGTTGTACACAGGAGGCGGTCAGACGTGATTCGTTGGTCAGTATAGGTGTCCTGTGCAGTGGTTAAAACACAAGGCATAGTTGCCAACTTTTTGACAAATAATTCCAGGACACCAGACCACACCCACTTTTTGTCGCATTCCTGTAGTTACAAAGATCTATTGCTATCGACACATGTACGTAGCTGCAAACATGAATAAACTATTGATTTAGATATCATCACATATAGGCCTAATCATTCTTTCCTTCCCTAGAGTCACTGAAGTAGCCTTTTTACACTTCTTTAGCATTTCTGGAGGGATTTCTGCATCATAGCAACAGGCCAACAGCTGTCTGCATTGAATTTGATGGACATAAGTGCTATTATGGTTGACTGACACAGGTTGCTTTGCTGATCAGTGTGTATTTTTCTTAGAATAGTAAACCCTCTTTCTGCATCAGCATTTGAAATAGGAAATGTAAGAGGTGGAATAGCTTGGGAAACCTGGCCTCACCATCTAACGTTTTTAGCTTACCTACTTCTGACCAAAAAATGCCAGTTCTGGGTTTGATTGTGCCATCAGCAGCATGGTACTCACCTGGAGTTGGTAGGTAAGAAGGAGACAAAGTGAAATCAATAAACTCTTCCCTAAGTTGGTCAAGAGAAACAGAGTCAGCCAAGTCAAGTTGAGGAAATCTTTTTGCTAGGCCTATAATTGTATCAACAGAGAAGGATGCTGCTTTATCAGGCTGAAGAACTCCTAAGTTTTGGGGGTAATTCTGCTAATGTAAAAGCTTCTCACTTCAGCAAAAAAGGGCTTCAAATCATACTAGGGTGTGTAACCGGTTATCAGGTTATTCGGGTTATTTGGATATTCGCAAAACCTATCCGTTCGAATAGCAATTTAGCATTACTCGGAAAAATCAATTAGTGAATTTTATCTATTCGAAATAACCGGTTTATGTTTCTCCATTCGGAGGTACTTAGGTATTCGTTGTCAGCATCGACAATTCGCCCATTATTCGAATACCGTTTTATACTAATATCCGGATATTTCATAATTAGAGTTGTATATTATACTACGTCACTGTTGATTTTACATACAGAAGCAATTTATAATGCGATAGGTATTGAGTAAATAGATAGAAATATAATACTAAACATTTAATGCGCATCAATTGGGGATACAAACTATACAGCGTGTACTAGCTCAATGCTTTTATCTACATCTTCACGTAAGTCGTTAGAATATGCCACAAGTTGTGCTTATATGTAGTAGCAATAAATTTATGTACGTGTACTAGTATTGCATTGTTTTATTGTACAGTGGTACGAAGTGAACGTATTGCGCTAGCGAGTGAAATAAAATGACAGACTTCCTACCCACTTCAAGTAATTATGCGGCGCGTGGACGATCTATTGAAGATTACAAAGTGGATTCTGAAGCCAAAGCTATTTGCATGCATATTTATATGCATATCTACCCCATGTGCACGTCTATTTCTAGATTCAAGTATGTGAATTCTAGTACCTCGTTCAAGCCATAAATTATTAATAATGAATTAAACGTCATAACGTTGCCCAAGCACTCCTCAAAGCCTTGCTTCTTGTACGATACTACTATACCACTACCCGGCCAACTCTCAGACATGGCAGCATACATGCACGACGCCGATCGTGTGTCCGTGGAGTATGTTGGAACGATGTTTCCTAGCTTGGTACGTTTTGTTACGATAAGCTATATTGCTATAATAAGAGTTAACTCTCAGCAACAGCCATCACCAAACAGCGAGACTAGGTTTTTTTTTGACAGTATTGTACGCAAAGTATAGGGTATACATTATAACTGAAAGCTTGCAGCCTTCTCTGTGATCACGCGCGTGCGTAGGATTTTGATCGAAACACGAAGTGTGCAGCAACTTCCCACCGCATGTACGATCCATATGAATAGGGAAGCCCTAGCTGCTAGAACGCCACAGTGCACCACACGCATCAACGCATAATTCCCACAAACGCGAAATACAAGGCAACTCTTGCGCGATCGCATGTCATAGGTTGTGCCTTCAAAGTTGTACCACAATATCTCAGCGAATTAACGAAGAGTCTGAGACACGCTTGTTTATGTGCCGATTGCGAGTCGAATGTGCATGGTTTCCTTCTCAGCACATACAACTCACTGTCCGGTGGTGGAGTCACCACGATTACTGATATTATATTTATGGTACAGCACGCCACCATTAATTCGTTGCTGATGCCTTAATTGAGCTGGAGTACCGACTCGAAATAGAGATGGTTATTCCGTTTTACTACCAGTTCTTACTTCGGCGGGTGAGTATTATTGTTAATCCTCCTCTGTTGTTAGTACCTAAACCATAGATTAATAACCTTACGGAACGGGATTGGAAACGCTATATCCATTCCCATTCAACGCAATGTGTCGTCATAGTTTCGTATGAATCTAATTAAGTTTGCTCAGAGAGGCAGTAAAGAAACAAGTCAGAACAGAGGCATAGCAAGGTAAAAGAAAGAGAGGATGATTTCCTAAACTTCCTAGATGGTTTTCTACCCTCGTGCACGTGGTTGGTTCTTTTTAAGTATCTTTTAAACTTTGGGCTGTGTACGATGATAAAAACGCGGTGCGAAAGCGAAGTCTAATTTTTTGTCAACTACTGTGGCAACAGGCAGCATGATCATGCAGGCAACGAAATATTGCGTCAGAGCAAGCTCAGTGAAGATATGGGTACGTAGTGGTGGTTTCAAGACAACCAGTTTTATAATCGTAAAGATCAATAGCTTCAAACGCAAAACTACGCTTAAAATACCTCCCGCCTTTCGACAATCCTTGTACCTTTACGGTTCAAGGAATCGGTCCCAAAGGTAGTTTTACAAGGAAGGTGGTTGGGGTGCGTGGAAGGATTGGAAAATCTCTTTATTTAGTGATTATTATTTTGTGTCTCCCTACTAGGCAGTACTCGGGATCTGACTACTCTGATGCAAGTAATTCATTAAACATGCAAGCTAGAGATACCGGTACCGTTCACTATTATACTTGCATGGATAATCCTTTTGTCTTACACTAGTACGCATTGATTCACACCGGATATACATTAAGATTCTTCGATTAGAACGCTACTTATATTCGTGTGCTAGCATAGTTCATTTGCCATATTGTTTGGTTCAATTTAAAGTGTCTTTTCAAATATGCAACGAATGGAGTCATCGGATCACCATGCGGAACCAGTTCTCGAGAAGTGCTTCAAAAGAAGAAGAAGAATGGAAGTCTGACACAAATACTTCATGTCATGAGTGGACATCCTTAACTGGTGAAAGTAAAAGGAAAGTTCTTAAGGTACAAAAACATTTGACATTAGTAACATTCATCATACATGTACATTGTGTATACCAGCTGCTTCCTTCAAAGATGCAAGACAACCCTCTGCCTAGTGCCCTGCACACAACAGTATAGTGAAGTTATGAGAGGTACTATGTGCAGTGAGTCAACTCACTTGTCACCAAATGACTTCTTTTTGTTGTTGGCATACGGAATCCTAAGGATTTTGAAGATTTATAAA
>JABACO010000001.1:30099890-30234890 GCA_013339895.1 Ephydatia muelleri | reverse complement strand
GTGTGTGTGTATTTGTGTATGGTTGTCACATCTTGGTCCCTTTCACAGCACCATTGGGGGTTCCAAGCCCTCAGCTTCTGGCACTCTCCTCTTCCTCTGTCAATGTGATGTAGTTGAACCCCTCAGTTCCCAATGGGATCATCACAGCCTGCAATGTGTAAGCTGTTTCCGTACTGGGGAATGTCCTTCTCACTACCTCCAGTGTTCCATGGTACATAACCTGCAGCCGTCAACGCAGTACAGCTTTGTGGAAGCAGCATGCACCACAGCTGGATGTCAGACTGGTGGTGTTGCCAATGTCACAACACTGGATAGTGGTACGTATACGTTGTGTATGTGGACCATTTGTGTGTGTGTGTGTGTGTGTGTGTGTGTGTGTGTGTGTGTGTGTGTATGTGTGTGCGTGTGCGTGCACGTGTGTGTGCGTGTGTGTGGGTGTGTGTTGTTTGTGTGTGTGTGTTGTGTATGTTGTGTGTGTTGTGGGTGTGTGGGTGTGTATTTACATGTATGCGTGTGGATGTTGTTTGTGTTGCAGGTACATGTACGTGTGTATGATTTGGTGTTGTAGGTACATGTTTTATGGCCTTCTCTTCTTGCCTTGTGTAAAGAAAATGGCAGTCATCATTCAGTTTGTACACTTAGCAGACACAAGCAGCATTTGCATGCATGTGTGCCATGTGCACATGATGTGTGTGTGGGTTATGTGTTTTGTATTCAACAAAGCCCCAAGTGGTCATTGACAACCACTTTGTATCTTTCTCATACCCTTAGCACCTGTGGGCCAAGCTCCCCCCTCATCCTCAATACCACATTCTCTTCCATGTCCCTCCAATGGAATGCTCCCCTCCAACCCGACTATGTCATCACTGCCTAACCTTGCACCATCGAGTCCCTAGCCTGAAGTCCCAGTCAGAGATGTGGGCACCTCCTTCGACAGTAGGGGCCTGGCTACATTCAGCGGGCACATGTTCCTTTGTGGTTTTATTAACCAGGCCACAGTCCGGTTCCATGCCTACAACCCCAGCGGCATTCTCTTCTACCAGATCAACAGTGTAATAACTGACTTCCTGGGGGTGAAGATGCATGGCGGGTTGCCATGGTTAATATTTGATGTGGGCTCTGGACCAGCTGTCGTTGGATCCAACAGTACCAGAACCTTCATTGATGGTCAGTGGCACACTGTGAGCTTCAGAACTCATCAGTCATGTTGAGCTTGTACGTCGGTGCGAGTGTGGTACAGTCCCCTCCTGTGGGCAGTAACCTCTGTGATGGCCAGGGGCACGTGGTACTGTTTGAGCAGGCCTCCAATACCTTCTACGTCACCGTGGATACGGTGCACGCGGCGGCCATCACTGACGTGATTGTCCCACTGCTGACCATGAAAGTCTACTTTGAGGGATTTCCCAGCACACGAGCAGATATGGCATTGCAACCCCTTACAGCATGTGTCTTATCCCCTCCTGAATGGTACCCTCGGTGTGCGTGATTGTGTGTGTGTGCGTGTGTATGTGTGTGTCACTGACTGTGTATACATTTACATGTATGTGTGATGTCATTGTGTGCATGCATGTGATGTCATCCTCTTTCCCCTCCTTCCCCCAGCACCGGATGGATTTGATGCTGTGTCGGTGCAGAATGTGGGCTCCACCTACATCATTGTGTCTTGGGACTTGCCAACTCACAGTAATGGCATCCTCATCAACTTCAGTTTGTATTGCAATGGTGCTCTGGCGGGTGTCCTGCCCCTTACTGTGATCAGCTACAACACCACTGGCCTCCTTCCCTTCACTTTCTACATGTACATGTATGTCTTCTCTGCTACTGTGTGCAACATGCGCAAATAACAGTGTGCATGGTACATGTATATGATCTGTGCTCAGTACGTTATCTGTTGGACAGGTCCTCCAGTCACGCCCACAGGCACTGCACTCCAGTTGGAACGTGGTGTTGGGCGTCATCAGTGCTGCAGCCAGCCTGCCCAGGTACATTGTGTACACTTCAATCACTTAGTTTGTGTTCCATCTTTCTTTGCTCTTATCCCTCTCTCCTTCTTCCTTTCTTTCTCTCCTGTCTCACCTACTCCCTCCCTCCCTCACTTTCTCACTCCCTCCCCCCTCCCCCTCCCCCTTCCCTCCCCCTTCCCTCCCCCCTCCCCCCTCCCCCTCCCTCCCTCCTCCCTCCCCCCTCCCTCCTCCCTCTCTCCCCCTCTCCCTCCCTCTCCCCTCCCTCCCTCCCCCCTCCCTCCCTCCCCCCTCCCTCCCTCCCTCCCCCTCCCTCACCCTCCCTCCCTCCCTCACCCTCCCTCCCTCCTGTCCTCCTGTAGTCATGTACATGTACACCAGCAGGGACATCTCTGGCAAAATTACACATACCATTTATCCTCCCTGTACTGACTTGTTGGAGTCATGAATGTTTGGGGCAGTATGCTCCACTAGCAGAGAGGAGAGTTGTAGGAGAAGGGTGTAGTGTAGCCATGTACTATTAGCATTGATATGGTATACTCAATGCTTCTTAGGTACTGTTGTTTATGTTGGCCTTGGGGCCTGACCACTACCACAAAACCCACAAGGGCAGTCCAAGGTGTACACAACCATTGTCCTGGCTAAAATGAATACCCATCTTGTGAGCTGTGTATACTTACCTTCACTTGATTGGCAGATAGACTAGTGTGGCAGATACCTTTACATGAAGATTGGATTTCTTGTGAAGGAGGGTGTGTGTGTGTTTGTGTGTGTGTGTGTGTGTGTGTGTGTGTGTGTGGTGTGTGTGTGTGTGTAAGTGGTAATGCCTGTGGTTATCTTATCTCACATCCATGGGAGGAGCTACACCTCTATGTAATGTTATCTGTGTACATGTACTGTAGGCACAAGCGCTTCCATACACTCTTTGACTTGGTGAAATATGGGTTGATGTCGAAGTACAATGTAATGTGCTCTTCCCTAGACCCTATGGAGGAGCTTACAGCCACTCCCCCATACCCCAGCTAGAGCAGGATGCTGGCATGGGTCATTTGTTCCCCCCCTCTCCACAAACTGGAAATCCTGGATCCATCACTGAAATTGGATGTACTCTCTTGTCAGGATCAGCTGAACAGGATGCCCTTACAATGAAACAGTCACCCCTCAAAACTTGATACAGTTCTTCCTAAGGCCCCACCCATCATGGGGGTGATTGCAAATGACAAACAGTTTTTGCTGCCTCTATCTTTTGTTAGTTTTTGCTGCCTCTATCTTTTGTTTTCTGTATCAGTCCCTGCACCATCATCTTTTATTAAAATGCTTGACCCTTGCACCCACAACGTACATGTATTACATGTATGTGCTTGTTTACTCATTGTTACATATATGTGATTCAATGGCTGGGCACTGGACAACATCACCGCCCTGTTTACAGGTAGTAGCGCCAGGGCACAAAGAACATGAGGAGCCTCTAGCCATGTCCATCCCTAACCATTGGATGGAGAATTACAGTTCATTGGGTTCAAAGTTCAGGTCAAGACTAGGAGGTGTGACCAGTAGCCAGGATGCAGCATGAGGTGCTGACACAGAGAGCAGCCAAGCCTTGTCAGCAGGTGATGATGCTTTCAACAACAATGAGAACTGGGTCCTCTAGTTTTTTTGACAGTACCCTTTAGTGGACGGGTGAGGCTGTGGTAGCATCCACAGATATTACTTCAGACAGGGAGATTATGCCTTATATTTGTGTCCCATAAAACAAATATCAGTCCTAACTCTCACCTTCGGAAGCAATTCTTTCCTTAAAACAAAAGCTTACATATAATTAAGTGGCCAGACAAGAAATAGGCCTGTGTGAAGTACTGAAATGACTACAATTAAGCACACACTAATGTATCATTAGCTCCAATAGTCCTAAATCAAAGTTCAACTTGACTGTGACCTATTTTACATCTTGCAGCACTCTTTCAGGCAGGAGCATGCCGAATAGTTCAAGAGAGCTGACACTGAATCACCAACATGGTTCTTCCATCAGTGAGTCTCTACAAGGCTGAGAAGACATGAAGATCAAGAACATAACATATATACATGTACATAAAACACATACATACATGTACATACACATACATGTATGCACACATATTTATATATATGGGATGTGGAAACTGCCCCTCAAAATTCCCTTGCGTTTGAATCGCTATAACTTCCAAACGGTTAAGGCTATTGACTTCTTATTCTCAACACTTCATACTACACCATTTCTGTATGGTGAAATACGTTTTGGGGTATTGCAATGTATGATACCCCACTAGGTTCAAACCCGCCAAATACCTTTCGGTTCTCCTGTAATCATATCGCTTTTAAAATTCGGTTTGTGGGTACATACCTATCGCGGCAAATTGTGTCCTGCCATATCAAGCGGGAAAATGTGCATGTAGGGACCTCTCTATTTACAAACCAAAATTGAAGCGATTTGATTACTCCTACCGAAAGTTATGGTAGGTTTGAACCCGGTGGAGTATTGGACATTGCGATACTTGCACAGTCAAGTGCAAGGCCCCCAAAATGTATGAAGTGTTGAAAATAGGAAGTCGATAGCGTTAATAATTCGGAAGTTATAATGATTCAAACACAAAGACATTTTATACAGTCATGTATTATATGCGATGGGCCGTTTTCGTGGAAACTGTCCCATATACATGTACATGCATGTACATACACATATGGGGCAGAGAAAACATGGTAGTTTTCAAATGTTATAGTTGACACAAATCTTATGCACCTCAACTTAAAGTCAGACTAACTGCTGCAAAGTTAAAAGTGTGGAATCTTTAATAAGGGATTACTTTTCAATGGGAAAGGTCAAAAAAGTGCGTACCGCCAGTGTATGACTGCTATTGTACATTTGATGCTTCCACTGTTTGTACCAGACGTTACCATACATGTAGATAGTTTAGAGATCTATATGTGTAAGCTCTTATCAGGCCCATAGCCAGGGGGAGATTCCCCCCTCCCTCCCCCCCCCGTTCGATGCTTGAAACTTCCGCCTCTTCTAGATATGGTACATGTACTTATAGAAATGCATCAGGCCCGAAGGTGTCTCGCTTTTCGTATTTGGCCCCCCCCCCCCCCCCCCCCCCCCCCCCCCCCCCCCCCCCGCCTAACTTCCTGGCTACGGGCCTGCTTATATATTACAGTTGCACAACCATTTAGCGTAGCTACTGTGATCATGTACGTGTCACATTCATGCTAACCTAGGACTCTGAGACTTGCAAGATGCTTCCGTAAGAAGACTGGTTGGTTGTCATGCCCAGGCACTCCTGTGTCGATTCTATAAGTGGCAAACTCCTCTGTGTAATCGCCATCTCCGTCTTTGCAGCATATAATCCCAATTAGTGCCCACTCTTACAAGGGGTCATGCTAAGTCAGTATAGGTCATTAATACAAAATCAAAAAACAACCAGGTCTGGGCACGGCTGACTGACGATAGGGTGGCACGTGATGATCGTGGTAGGCACATTGAATTTGGGGTGTATCTCACTAACCATTCAAGGGAAGTGCGATTTGAAGGCCCTAAGCTCTGAAAAAATAATGATAAATAAGTTCATTGATTACTCTCATGTAATCCGTGAGCAGGTAAGGAAAATATCATTTGGTTTGGAAACTATTGATGACTGAATAAGGAAATGAGAAAAAAATGAATGGACATTGGAAACCTTGCATAATTAATGTGGAAGTGCGGATATAGGTACTTAAGTTCCGAAAAACTACACAAAATACGTCAACTAGTCCCCACATTGCAAATCCGAGAGCAGCTAGTCAATATTTGGGGTTTTTCTGCAGTTAGCTGCAGTTTTCTGAATGCGTTCATACATTTTCTATGGGCATTGAATTACGCAATGACCGAATACCGCGTAATCCTTTTGACCGCCAATTTCTCGATATGTAGTGTCATCCGGGGAATAATCGCTAGCCGTAGATACATGGTGCAGGAAGTACATTGTTTTGGTGGAGCTAGAATTGAGATCATATTTTGTGGCTAGGCTATAACTATCAACCATTAGTGGGCTTGGTGCAGGTGTAGTGTACGTGGGGGGCCCTCCCCGAAGGGTTTGGTCATCTTTTTAATTGCATGCAAGCAAAGCAGTTGTTCCAATTCTTCGCAATATAGATATTGAACTTAATTTTAGCAGCATTGTTAATGCGGAAGCTACGCTTATGTGACTGCGTGCATGTATACTAGACTAGACCCGCCTTCAAATTTGTGATCGTGCAAGTGCACAACGCTATAACGATATGATGAAGCGAATTGATCACTATTTTATGGCTAGTCTACTGCCACACAATTGACACATGCATTTTCCCATTATAGCTGCATCCATGCATGTGGCTCAGAAAAAGAATGTGTCACAATTTGTAGCTGAATTAGAAGCTCCAGGTATACTGTACATGTATTTCTTGTTTCACGGAAATGATATGCACTATGAAAGACATCTTCTTCACCTTCACCTGCGCTAACACAGAGTGGACTATGTAATGATATACAGTAGCGGTCAAAGAAAAGGTCCCGTACCGTTGCCGTAGCTTTATCGTAGAACTGCCGTTCGCGGGGTACCGGTACCGCGCCGTACAACACGCCGTAGTGACCCAAGGTCGCTAGAATAAAAAGGTATTTTAATTCACAACGAATGTTACTCATCTCCTTTGTGGTTGATACAGTTGAGGTACTCAGCCCGCTATACACAAAGTTGCGCATTCATTTTCATTTCTACAATTTCAAGGTTATCGCTCTGTTTTGAATGTGTGGGTGCTCACCACATGCACATTCAAAAGTGCTCGTAAAGAGCACGCGTGGTGGCTTCTCGGTGAGGAGTCAACAGGTTCACACAGCGTCATCAGTTATGTTGAGACAGGCACGTTGTAGCAGTAAAGACGATATAGTCACGCAACCTCCGTATATTGCTACACGTAAGCCTACCCTGCTCATTAATGGTTAAGTAAGTTTATTCTGGTGATCCTGTGTCATTGTACTTTGTACCTTGTGTGTGCTGTGCTGTTAAGTAATTATTGTGTTGTACCCATTGGAATACGCTTGGTGGGAGTTTTACACTGTAGGTACTACAAATTTGTTGAATGTATAGGATTAGTGGTGCAAAAAGCAAGGAAACAATGTACAGTACTGTTACAGTGGGATTTGAGTATTAACTAACAGTCCTACATTATGAAAATAGGCTTTATCTGACTGTTTATTGTAGAATCTAATACAACCGTACTGTAACAGTACTGTATCTTGAACATTTCCTTGCTTTTTGCACCACCAAATGTATATCCAACAAATCACTTTCTCAATAGAGAAGTTTTCGTATTTGTGTGTAGAATAGGAGCGCCCTTGTTAGTGTAAATTATTATGTGCTAGTGTGGGTGCGTGTGTGGCAGGAGCATGTCATTCATAATGTGCCCTTGTTTTCAATACATCTGAAAATTTCTTTTCATCCAGCAGACTGATCTGAATTAAACCTGTAGGTGAAGGCGAATTGTGCTCAGTCAGGCGATGTAATTCCCAGAAACTGTTGTACTTCTTATGTTGCCTTCGGTGTGGGGCCAATATGCCACTTACTTCACGTTTGCTAGGTCAACCTGTAGTGAATCTTCATCGACAATGTGTCCCAAATAATTCACCAGCTTTTGCAACAATTCATGTATATCAGCTCGCCGTTTTTCTGAAGCGGTCAAATATTATTGCTTTGATATTGTCAAGATGTTCACCGTAGTTTGCCCCAGAATAATCACGGATTACAAGATAAAGGTAGCGTGTACCTTAATTGAACGCATTTTTTTTTTCGTGCATCCTCAATAACAGGTATTTACCCTTCTAAACGGGCCACTCCATCCTGTGTGCCCTACCCTGTGACTGCCACGTAAGTGCCGTTATAGCATCTTTTGTAGGCATAACCGTGACATGTACCGTTGCCTCCTGTTGGGTACTTCCTAATTCTCACAGCAATCTTTAGATGCGCGGTGCATGCACAGGAACAAGTACTGCGTTCCCAATGCTCTTCATTCTTTCGAATCCGACACGGGATATGTAAGGCTTGCCCTCTGCCACATTGTCACAGCTCCGGTCCATTACGTGCGAAGATGCTTCTAGATGCTTCTACAATCAGGGACATACAGTCTGGCTGCTTTAAGACCAGACATGGAACAATTACACCCACACTTCTATAATACCTATTACAGCAATCACAACATATATAACCGTGCTTCACTTCATGGGCGTGTGAGGTGGTAAACTTCCTTTTGCCAAAGATTCTGCATTTAGCTATTGTTTACACTATAGCCAATATAAGTGTATAGCTATAGTACCCACGGATTAATAATTAAACGTCTCAGCTAGGATCCATGGTTGCACTGTTTCATAGTATGCAGACAGGTGATGACGAATATACCGAATCCATATGCAGACCGCGATATCATACGTATAAGCGAAGTGTTCGTTCTGAGACGTATACAGGCGCCGCATTCGTGACGTATGAAAAACTGCCCACGTGTCGAGTGCAGACGAGTATCGATTAGTATGGGTGCAATATACAAGGCTGCATGTCGCGCCGTGAATATTGCATATAGTGGCTAGTGCAGCATTGTAACGTTCCAGAGACTCTATAAAGGATCCTCGCAGAGCTGTGCGTGAAAATGTCCACTTACGATATGCAAATAGCTAGCCTACCTTTCCCAGCAAAGTGACTCAGATTCTACAATATTTAATTAAATTGTAGAATCAAGGATGCATACTCAACAAAGTCCTAATGAAACTATAGTCTCTACATATCCGAAAGCAGCAGCAGTAGTTATAGGGTGTCCAAAAGATTCCTTCAGTGTAATCAGTGACTGATCAGTAGAGGTGAATTCCATCCATTCAGGTATAGTATGGGATTAAAACCATAAAATAAATATAAATAACAAAAATTATGCCCAATTAGCCTTCAAACAAGCCTAAATCACATTATTAGTCATAGTGACACAATTAAGAACAGTGTAATTGAAAATAAAATGGCTAAAGGAAGTACATTTGAACATGACGGTAAAAAAAGACTACTTTTTTTGTTAATTCAATACTTATGGACTCAATTCGAAATTACACTGATTTATTTTTATTACTGTAATCGGCTTGAATGCAATTTTAGGCTTCCATTACAACTTTCTACACTTTTTTTTAAATATGGTCCATTCTCAAAATACACCTGTCTTCCGTTATAGGGATTTTAGTAGGTGGCTTGCTTGTGACAACATGCCATTGCCATGCCAACATAAGAGTTCTAACTTTAAATGATGATTTGCTACAAAGAGGCTATGGTTTACTTCAATTCGACAGGCACTTTGCAATACAGCTATTCAGGCTTTCCCCAATTTTGTTTTATGAACCATGGAATCCAACATTAACATCAAACGTCTACATTGTTAATATGATGCAAAATGGAATTGCAACAACATTGGTACTTACGCACAAAAGTGTTCTTACTGGTAACCACGGTGATAAGAAATGTATGAAGAGGTGACATCATGTTAAATATAACATTTCATTGATACTTACATACAGCTATATTCACAATAGCATCCATTGTGACAAGGTACAAGCAGGCATGTTAAGGTACAATGAGAAATACCATCATTTCTTTGACACTTACTTCCTGGATTGTTCATAATAGTGACATAGAATATGTAGGCATGTTAAGGTGCAGTGAAGAATGTAACATCATTGATTCTTACTGGCTGCATAGTTCATAATATTATATGGTGATCCAAGGAGTAAGTACATATGTTATTAAGGTGCAATGAGAAATGCCATCATTGCATTGACACTTACTTGCTGCATTGTTCATAACAGTTTCGATTATGACAAGAAAAATGTAGGCAAGTTAAGGTGCAGTGAAGAATGTAACATCATTGATTCTTACTGGCTGCATATTTCATAAATATTATATGGTGATCCAAGGAGTAAGTACATATGTTATTAAGGTGTAATGAGATATGCCATCATTGCATTGACACTTACTTCCTGGATTGTTCATATTAGTTTCGATTGTGACAAGGAATATGTAGGATTGTTAAGGTGCTATGGGAAATGCCATCATCGATCCTTACCTCCTACAATGATAAATGACAGTGTCCATGGTGACAAGGACATAGATCTTATGCTAAAATGCAACATCTTTAATACTTACCCCCCCTCCCTGCATCGTTCATAGTAGTATCCACGGTGATAAGGAATATGATCAAGTGCAATAGAAACATCATGGATACTTACAATCTGGATTGTTCATAATAGTCACCATGGTGACAAGAAATACATTGGCATGTTAAGGTACAATGGGAAGCATAACATCAGTGATACTTACTTTCTGCATTGTTCATAACCGTATCCATGGTGATGATGAATAAGTAAGCATGTTTAGGTGCAATGGAAAATGCCATCTTACCTTCTACATAGTTCACAGTTCACAACAGTATCCATGGTAACATAGAATAAATAGGCACGTTAATTGAGGTGGAATATTTATACTTACCGCCTGCATTGTTCATAGTAGTATCCACGGTAACAAGGAATAAGATAAGGTACCATATGAAATGTAACATCATGGATACTTACAATCTGCATTGTTCATAATAGTCACCATGGTGACAAAGAATAAATAGGCAAGTTAAGGTACAATGGGAAGCATAACATCAGTGATACCTACTTTCTGCATTGTTCATAACCGTATCCATGGTGACAATGAATAAGTAAGCTTGTTTAGGTGCAATGGAAAATGCCATCTTACCTTCTACATAGTTCACAGTTCACAACAGTATCCATGGTAACATAGAATAAATAGGCACGTTAATTGAGGTGGAATATTTATACTTACCGCCTGCATTGTTCATAGTAGTATCCACGGTAACAAGGAATAAGATAAGGTACCATATGAAATGTAACATCATGGATACTTACAATCTGCATTGTTCATAATAGTCACCATGGTGACAAAGAATAAATAGGCAAGTTAAGGTACAATGGGAAGCATAACATCAGTGATACCTACTTTCTGCATTGTTCATAACCGTATCCATGGTGACAATGAATAAGTAAGCTTGTTTAGGTGCAATGGAAAATGCCATCTTACCTTCTACATAGTTCACAGTTCACAACAGTATCCATGTTAACATGGAATAAGTAGGTGAGGTGCAATCATTATACTTACCACCTGTATTGTTCATAGTAGTATCCATGGTGACCACGAATAAGATAAGGTACAATGTGAACTGTAACATCATGGATGCTTACAATCTGCATTGTTTATAATAGTCACCATGGTGACAAGAAATAAATAGGCAAGTTAAGGTACAATGGGAAGCATAACATCAGTGATACCTACTTTCTGCATTGTTCATAACCGTATCCATGGTGACAATGAATAAGTAAGCATGTTTAGGTGCAATGGAAAATGCCATCTTACCTTCTACATAGTTCACAGTTCACAACAGTATCCATGGTAACATGGAATAAGTAGGTGAGGTGCAATATTTATACTTACCACCTGTATTGTTCATAGTAGTATCCATGGTGACAAGGAATAAGATAAGGTACAATGTGAACTGTAACATCATGGATGCTTACAATCTGCATTGTTTATAATAGTCACCATGGTGACAAGAAATAAATAGGCAAGTTAAGGTACAATGGGAAGCATAACATCAGTGATACCTACTTTCTGCATTGTTCATAACCATATCCATGGTGATGATGAATAAGTCATGTTAAAGATCAATGAAAAATGCCATCTTACCCTCTACATTGTTCACAACAGTATCCATGGTAACAAGGATTAAACAGGTATGTTAAGTTGCAATATTTATACTTACCAACTGATAGTATCCACGGTAACAAGGAATAAATAAGGTACAATAAGAAATGTAACATCATGGATACTTACAAACTGCATTGTTCATAATCATAGTCACCATGGTGAGAAATAAATAGGCAAGTTTTAAGGGGCATTGGGAAGCATAACATTAGTGATACTTACTTTCTGCATTGTTCATAACCGTGTTCATGGTGACAAAGATAAGTGGCATAATAAGGTATACAACGAGGCATCATTGATACTTACACCCTGTATTGTTTATCCACAGTATCCATGGTGACAAGGAATGAACATATTAATTCTGCTTCACTAAATCAAATACGTGGGATCGCTTTCGCGAAAAGGTACCTAACGCATGTTGTTTCAAGATTTCTAATTTTTTTTAATATTCTAAAAGTCTGAAATGTCCTCTACATATTGCTTCTAACGCACTGAGAATCGGAGTCTTTGTCATGGAGTTGTAACGCTCTGAATTTTTAATTAGCCATACGTTTCGCGGAAACGATCCCGTACATGTACATTTGCATGTATGTAGCGATGGTGATGACCACGATTTATACTGTTGATGAAGCTAATCATTCTAACCTGTGGCTTCACATCTTCAGCACTCCTTGCCGCCAAATAAGTGATTATCATATCTGTTTAAACATAAATGTATACATGCAGGCCTTTTTTTCTCAACGGGGAAGAGGGCGGCTCTTACCGTCAAGGGTGTCGTCCTCGCTTGCGAATAAAACACCGTCTTCCTCATCTTCGATATCGAATTTCCCTCTCAGTTCCACGGCATTCTGTTGTGGTTTGCATGTTGAGAGCTCTTGATGCACTCATCATTAATGGTCGCAAACCGTGGACGGCTGGGGACGCGCGTCAGCAAACAAGGCCAACAGAGTCACAAGAAGAAACAGTTCCTTCAGCATTCTCTTAATCGTCAAGTCGGTTATCGCAGGAAAATAGACAGGTGGTCACTTCAGCGTGTTTTATACCACTGGCAGGGGAAGCGGTTAACTTGAATTATATGACGCATTGCGGACACGCCTCTCAATTTTCTCTAGTCGGTAAACCGCTTTCTATAAATGTTCTTAGGCATAATTTGGAGTAAATGGGTGTACATGTAGGAAATTGAAGATGTGTTATAGTACATAGAAGTTTCGCGGCACATTCAGTAGTAAATATATATAAGGAAAGGGCTGTGTCGAGAAGAAAAATCAATGACAAATGGCTGGATGGTGCAGAATTTATGTACAGTAGCGACATTCATGAGCATGCTATTGTGGCACGAATCAGTATAGCCTTTTCTGCAAAAGCATACGTTCATAATGTAATGCTTCAACAGTGCTAATGAAATTATTGAATCCAATTCAAATAAAAGACATAAACACCATCCTCATATTGTCCGGGTTTTTTAGAACAAAAACCTTGCTAAAAAGTGGTTCACAAAAGGCGTAATTAAAACCTTTTTTGTGCTCGGACACACCATGCAGGATGATCATATATACAATTCCAGGATAAAAACAGCTAGGATGTTGTTGACTTCTGTGTTGTCTTTTAAGCTGCCCACTTTCACAATCATAGTGAAATATGCATCCCCTGCATGATGTTGAATGAGAGCAGCTTGAACAAGATCATTTCCGCGAAAAAGGAACTAGTGCATACATTTCCAGTATACGCTCGATAGAAATGTAACGGTTGCGTTGAAATGTCTATAGCTAATAGACCAATTACTGAATTTTTGAAGTGATTTGAACGCACTGCTACGTGCAAGATGTGGCGGTTTTCTACCCGATGGGGGGGGGTATCGGACCTCGTAGCATCAGCATAGAACAAGTGCAAGGCTCCAAAATATGTAACACATACGGGAAGTCTAAATATATATATCCATGGGGCCAGTTTCGCCGAAACTGACTCCACAATCCAGCCATTAACTGTGTTCCCTCCTCCCCATACTGTGTTCCCTCCTCCCCATACTGTGTTCCCTCCTCCCCATACTGTGTTCCTCCTCCTCCCCATCACTGTGCCCTTCCTTCTCCCCATCACCGTGTCCCTCCTCCTCATCACTGCGTCCCTTCCTCCCCCAGCACTGCGTCCTTCGCCTCGTAAATGGAACCGCACTCCCTCAACTTTCGTCATAGGTTGTCAGCAACTTCCTTATCTTTGATCCAGCGTTTGTGTGTAATGTATGTAAATACCCATAAATGTGATGTGGGAGGAAAATCACCATTATAGTTGGACATCATCGTATCTTTTTCATATTACTTGAGACTGGCTGTACTCTGTAGTAAACATTGCCTCAGCAAAAGCAGTTAGCTGCATGCAGCCACATATACCGTAGAGTACCGCGAGATCTCTGGAGATATCCCCCCCTCTGCCCCCACCCAAATAAAATGGACTTGCGTTAAACGAGTGTATCTTCGTACTCGTTAGCGCTTCCGCGTACCTGTTTCAACATTTCAGTAAAGAACTGGTACTTCAACTGGATTTTAAAAAATAGCACGCAGCTGCGTTCATTATTACGTCGATACGCTAGCTCGTTTAAACACGGGCCATTTTTTTTTGTGTGGGGGCGGAGGGGGGGATGTATCGCGGTACTCTACGTTAGTAGTATTATGTGCAATGCAAGGCACATCATACTACATACACACACATGCGCACACATCACTCACACACACACACACACACACACACACACACACACACACACCAAGTTAGCATGTATTATTATGTAGTTTAATAGATTTCCCCATAGACAGTAACGATATATACTTTATGCAGGTCTTCTAGCTATGGCAGTCAGAGAGATGCAATCGCTCTACAGAGAAGCTAGGTCACTGAATATGGCAGCAGGTCCATATGACTGTACTGCTGAAGAGTGTGTAGGTTGGTGGGTGTGGCTGAGTTTGGCAACATAGTGTAGCAACTAATATGAATCTCTTTAGAAGCTCTTATGCACACTTGAATCTCAGTTTACAAATTAGCAGTCGGACATCGGTCAACTTACGACCAATTCGTGTTTATTTATATGCCATGTTCGGTTGTACTGTCCAGACAATTAATCACATAGGTGTGCACTCTATAACGTCCGAATGTGAATCATTGCGGACACGTCTCTCAATAATTTCGCTAGTCTGTAAAACGCATTCTATTAATGTTCTAAGCCATAATTTGGAGTAAAGGGATAAAGGAAATTGAAGATGTGTTACAGTACATAGAAGCTTCGCTGCACATTCAGTAGTAAATATATACAAGGAAAGGGCTGTGTCCAGAAGAAAATTCAGAGACAAATGGCTTGATGGTGCAGAATTTATGTGCAGTAGCGACATTCATGTCATTTCATGAGCATGCTATAGTGGCACGAATCAGTATAGCAAAAGCATGCGTTCATAATATAATGCGTCAACAGTGCTGATGAAATTATTGAACCTAATTCAAATGTAAAGCATAAATACGATCCTGGTTTTGTCCGGGTTTTGTAGAACACAAATCTTGTTAAATGTAGGCGTAATTTAAACCTGTTTTGAGGATGCTCATATATACAATTCCAGGATGGGGAAGAAAGAAAAAAAAAGAAAAAAACAAGTCAGTATGTTTTAAAACTTTATCCTGCGTTTCCTTCTAAGCTGCTCTTATTCAAGTAATATGCAGCATTGACTTAAAAGCATGCTTCCGGCATGATTTTGGTTCAGCTGCTCTCTTTCAAGAAGGTGCAGGAAGCATGATTTAAGTTACTGGTACAAATGACTAGGCTCAGGTTATTACCTAGTATATTGATGTTTTAATATCGATTGTTCATAAGTTATTGCATGTGAAAAGTTAACCAAATATGTAAACTATGCTAAATATCTTAGCGCGCGTTGCAGTAGTAGCGATGGGTTGCTACAGAACATCATGGCTAACAGTTGGTTTAATAAAAAAAAGAAAATTCATAATTGAAAACACAACGGCTTTTCTAGTGTAATAACTGCTGCCATTAGAAAATACACACTTTTTATTTTTTTATTTTTTTAATATAGTCAAAGGCTATCTCTCTTGGCTTGTTGTGTTTTCATGTCTATAATGGAACGCCAAGCCATTACTAAACTACGCCGCGTCGAAGCGCTCGTGTTTTCTTCTTGAAGTAACCCTTCTAAAGTGATAATTGTGAACTAAACAAACTTATAATTGCCACAAGTAATGATTTTAATTTTATGTGAACAGGCTTGGCACTGGCTAGTTTGCAGTCATTGAAAAGGTGACAATTCTTTCTATTCTGCCTAAAAGCTGGTCTGTGATGAAGATTGTGAAAAAAAAGTGATTATTATGCAGCTTACTGAAAGTCCCTGTGTCATGCAAGGTTGGCTTCTCAAGATATGCATTTTTTAAAGCCTAAAAATACCATGCAATAGGAAATATTAAGCATGGTAGTAAACTACCTTTGTACCATGAAACTTTTCATTATGCACAGATACATCACTAGTGTGATCTTAATGGTTTGTGTGCTGGCAATGATAACTGCAATACTGATAACTGATACTTCTTTTTTTTTAAACAAACTTACGACAGGTTACACAATACATTGAAACGTATACAACACAAGGTTTCAGCAAGTACATAGTTCAAATCTTAGTGAGAAATACGTTTCATGACTCACTTGTTATACATATCTGTGCTCGTGGAGTAGTGTTTCATATCAACCCATTGTTGAAGTGATCGGCTTACATCAATGAAATGACAGTGTTCCAAGTATGGTTGCAGATTGATCAAATCTTGCATGCGATAGTTGTGCCTGATCGTCATATTCCCTGCGGGTATCGTAACAGAAACTCATGCCAGTTATTTCGCTGACAGCTAACTCATATAGCTATATTGCATTTAGTATTTGATTACCATCAGGTACTGCAAAATGGCTATAGCAGCAAGCCATGTTAAGGTACCAGCCACACCATCTGCTGCTGTTTTACTTTGTGATGTGGCAAAAACATGTCACTCAGTATGTACATTAAAGTCTTTGAAATGATGGCATAGGTTAAAAAAGTTTTTCTATTTTTAAATTGCGCAGCGCATCCATCCGAAACATAAAGTATCTTCTTTTGTGTTTGCTTTAAAAGTATGTGTCAAATATTTGATTAGCTTCTTCTCAAATAAGTGAACAGCAATTGTGTCATGTTCAATGCTTTCACCGATTAAAACATTCTTATAAAGAAGATGTCCATTTCTCTCTCGATAATAGAAAAGAAAGGGATGGATAGCTACATGTGTAGAGTTCAAATGGTATGATTCTATGCCATCTTGAACATTGCAGGTATATATGTAGTTCTCTAAATATCAGCAATAACAAATATTACATTAATTTTTTATCATTATCCTCAGTGTCACTAACAAAACCGCTTTGCATTTTTGCAATCTAATCATGACACTTTAACTTTGTTAGCGTATAGCAACATATTATTCCAAAATCTCCCCAACTATTTGTACAATAGTTTTTAGGGTGGATCGATCAGTCTTAGTCCATTGTTGATACTGAACACTGTCGACTGCATTCATATCCATTATAGCCTGCTGAGAACATTTATTTATGTAGCGATCTCTGCTTGGAGGATTGCACATAATTGCTGCTAAGCAGTGCCTATAGTATGTAAAGGTTTTATGACTCAGGGTAGATAGTTTGCTCCCTATTGTCAGGGTTCACGACCTACCACCCTGACAAAGGATGAAAAGAGACTGAATAGCGGGAGCCTCCAGGTCTAGAATGACGTTAATGCGGACCTTATGCTAGGAACAAGTTTCTGAAGAAATGCGTGGCAGTACAATGTGTACATGGCGACGAGGACTCTTACCCTCTGGCCAAAGTAGAAGTGGTAGTCGACGGCAAGAGCTACCTGGTGGAGGCTGCCGTAGTGAAGAAGCTACCGAAGTCAGTTCTACTCGGAAGAGATGTTCCGGAACTGGTGCGCATTGGTAACCCAGAGGAGGCGTTGGCAGCTATGACACGGGCTCAAGCCAAGCGGAAGAGAGAAGAGGAAGAAAGTGAATTGGAAAAGGAGAAAGATTCTGGTGTGAAGTGCAGAAGTTTGACACCAGTGCCTGAGACGGTCAAGGAAAAGTTGCTTCCTGGACCTGTAGGACCCGAAGACGACGGGTTGGAGAGAAGTACGGTTATTGAACCTGGACAGTCGGAGGATACCAATCCCCCGTAGGACGGAGCAGTGGAGATCATCGTTAACGATGGTGATCTGGGAGTCGATGAGAAGGACTTACGGGAGTTGCAACTGGAGGATGAGACCCTGGGAGCTGTACGAGAGTCCGCAAAGCAATCGTCGAACGCTGGGAACTACTGGTTTTATGAAGAAGACGGTCTTCTTTATCGTCATTGGCACCCAAGAGAGGAAGGAGAGGAGTTAGGCATCGAGCAACTGATCATCCCGAAGCAACATCGGGAGGCTGTTCTCAGGTTGGCTCATGAGATACCACTTGCAGGACATTTGGGGAAGAAATACCACTTGCAGGACATTTGGGGAAGAAAAAGACAGTTGAGCGAATCTTGCAACGATTCTACTGGCCGACATTGTATCGGGATGTAGCGGAATGGTGCAGAACATGTGAGCAGTGCCAGAAACATTCAGCAGTCAAGAATCTTCGAGCACCCTTAGTTCCACTACCAGTGATTGAGGAGCCGTTTACGAGGACTGCCATGGATATTGTCGGGCCTTTGCCGCGAAGTAGCACAGGAAACAAGTACATACTTGTTGTGTGCGATTATGCTACTCGCTACCCGGAAGCAATACCCATGAGGACAGTCGATGCTGAGCATGTGGCAGAGGAGCTGGTGACTATGTTCGCACGTGTCGGAGTGCCGAGGGAAATCCTAACGGACCAAGGGACAAACTTCATGTCCAAATTATTGGCTGAGCTGTACAACCTGCTGCACATACATCCAATAAGAACTAACCCTTACCACCCGCAGACGGACGGGACGGTCTTGTCGAAAGGTTTAATGGAACATTGAAATCTATGCTTCGCAAGACTGCACTGGAGGGGAAAGACTGGGACAAACTACTGCCGTATCTGCTGTTTGCCTACCGAGAAGTACCGCAGGCAACTACAGGCTTCTCCCCATTTGAGTTGATGTATGGGCGACATGTAAGAGGGCCGCTCGACATATTGAAGGAAACCTGGAAGGCTAGCAAGCGTAGTGGTGAAATGGTCATATCCTACGTCTTGACGGTACAGCAGAAGCTTGCAATGATGTCGGAGCTAGTCAGTGAAAACTGCAAGGAAGCTCAGATGACGCAGAAAAGATGGTATGATCAGAGTGCAAGGAAGAGGGAATTCATGGAGGGAGATCAGGTGCTAGTTCTACTGCCCACTGTGACCAACAAACTTATGGCGAAATGGCAAGGGCCTTATTGTGTCAAAGCCAAAGTTACACCGGTGACGTATGAAATCGACATGAGTGACAAGAAGAAGCGGCAGCGAATATTCCACGTCAACATGTTGAAGGGATGGAATACTCCTACGACGGTGTGTTTAGCAGCTGAAGAAATGGAAGATGGGGAAGAAATCCCATTGTGGAAGGAGGAGTCGGAGGAGCCGAAGATAAACGAGAAGCTAACACAGAAGCAGAAGAAAGAACTGGATGCGTTAAGGACCGAATTTGGAGATGTAATGAGCGATCTTCCAGGCAAGACAGAAATAGTGGAACACAGGATTGAGACTGGAGATGCGAAACCAGTGAGGTTACCACCATATCGCTTACCTCATGCCTATCGGGACATCGTTAAGAAGGAGCTGGAAGAGATGGAAAAGCATGGAATCATTGAAAATTCCTCGAGTGACTGGTCATCTCCGATAGCGCTGGTAAAAAAGAAAGACAGAACATTGCGTTTCTGCACTGATTTCCGTAGACTTAACAGCGTATCTAAGACTGATGCTTATCCAATGCCCCGTGTTGATGATCTGCTCGACGAGTTGGGACAAGCAAGGTTCATCAGTACGTTAGACCTAACTAAAGGATACTGGCAAGTTCAGCCCAAGCGAAAACGGCATTCAGGACTCCCTTTTGGATTATACCAGTTCCGAAGGATGCCCTTTGGATTACAGGGAGCTCCTTCAACCTTTCAGAGGATGATGGACAGCCTGCTGGTAGGAATGCAAGACTTTGCAGCTGCCTACCTAGATGACTTGGTCATTTTCAGCCGCAGTTGGCCGGAGCACATGTTACTGCTGCAAAAGCTGAGGGAAGCTGATCTTACAGTGAAGCAGAAAAAGTGTCAACTAGCGATGTCACGATGCTCATACCTTGGTCATGTGGTAGGGGAGGGGCTCGTGCGGCATGAACATTCCAAGGTTGATTCCGTGAAGCAGTTCCAGGTACCCACTACAAAGTCCGATGTAAGAACTTTCCTCGGACTAACTGGATATTACAGAAAGTTTATCACTAGTCGCGTCAACAAAGTACCGGGATAGCGCGTCAGCATTTCCGTTTTTCTGACCAGTCCGATACTGGACGGAGTATTGATACGGTTGAAGAGCCAGGCTCCAGCGAGTTAGTCTCCCGTTATTCTCTTTGAGGCGATCCAGCCATTCCAGTGACAGTCTGTATCACGAAGGGACGACCCAGTAGGTACACCCGAAACGTCTGGATACCCAGGATAATCGCCAAACATTCTTTTTCCACTGTGGAGTATTTTTCCTCTCGAGGCAGTAGCTTTCTGCTATAGTACGCAACCGGGTGCTCTTCATCGTCTCCACCAACTTGGCTCAACACAGCTCCAATGGCCCGTCCGGAGGCATCTGTTTGTAGTACAAACGGTAGGGAGAAGTCGGGAGATCTCAAAATCGGCTCGCAACATAGACAGTCCTTCAGTCGGTTGAAGGCACTATCGCACTCTGCAGTCCACTGCACATGGTTTGGAGCGTTCTTTCTCGTCAAATCTGTCAACGGGGCAGCAATTTCAGCATACTCTTGGAGTCGAAGGGAGGAGGTGGAAGGAGTGTCAGGGAAGCCAGCCAGTCCTAAAGGTCCGGAGTGCAACAATTGAGAGACAGTAACCTGTCAACAAGGCTGCATTCAGAAGGTTGAACTAAAGTGTTGTAATATGAACTTGAGGTTAAAGTTAGTGATATGTGTATGTATATATAAGCATGCACGTATGTTGGAAATATAGATGAACATGATGAGATTGAGAGTTCTCAGAGCTATTGGCCTGCATTAATGTATACTGCTGCCGTGTAGTATAGTTTTGGTGGTCTACAGCGTCGGCACGATAGCACGTTACTGTACGGTCCTCTACATTTGGTGGCAGCGGTGGGATCCATCCCTGACAGTTGTGCAGGGAGACCCATGGATCCAGAAGTGAGTCACTGTCGTGATGGGACTGATTGAGGTGGACCTATGAAGGAAGGCTGGCAGCGTATCCAAAAGCGGTAGACCTGAGGTAGCCGGCTAGAGAGAGAAGGCTAGTGGTACTCAAGAGTGGAGAACCTGAGGATGCATGGTGCAGCTGTTCCCGAGCGTGGAAAGACCATCGGTTGCCATCAGGCATGGAACGGGCGGAGTGACGGTGCGGCGCGGAAAGATGTATGTGATCATGAACGGGCGCTGAAGAGGTACGACTGATGAGGGCGATCGGAATACGCAATCGACAAATGGCGTTGTTTGTCGCAGGAGAAGGATATAGGCTAAGGAATGTGATAGACTGGAGGTCTCCGATGATATCAGAAGCAGACGTAGGGCCGGTGTGAGCGTTCGACAAATGATATTTGTCGCAGGAGAAGAAGTGGGAAGTGTCAGGGTTCACGACCTACCACCCTGACAAAGGATGAAAAGAGACTGAATAGCGGGAGCCTCCAGGTCTAGAATGACGTTAATGCGGACCTTATGCTATAAATAATGTGTACTGTGCACGTATTCTTGGGTCTGGTGCGGTGATGGAAATCTAGCAGTTGGGAGGAAGGAGCGGCGCGCAGGCTGCGGCTAGATTGATCCTTCACACTATAAACATCAATTTTGTATTCTGGTGCAGGGTACAAACACACACCGAATGTGTCTCACTGGACCCCACCAAAACACATTCTTTAGGCCTTAATAATTCAAATGTTGAGAAACCTACCTTGATGCTGGGATGAAGACTCTTGAATTGTTCATATGCTTCTTTTAGACTGCAAGCATAGAAGTAACCTTTTCTGTTGGCACTCCTTCTGCAGTTACGACTGACACAGTCTTTCCTTCCAGGCATCCAGTGGCGTATTTAGGGGGGGGGGGGGGGGGCTCAGGGGGCTCGGGCACCCCCCTCCGTCTCAAGAATGAATACAATTAAAGAATGAATAAAATTAAAAACGACAATTAAGTTCATTCGCGCGCGCGTGTGAAGTGCTTGAGCACCCCCTTGGTCAAAATTGTAACCGTTTATAATTAACGATTAACGATAATATATTTTCTTTGTGCCAAACAAAGGTATTGCCCCCCCCCCCCCCCCTCCACTTTTCGTATCGGACCTGAAGCGAATTGCCCCCCCCCCCCTCCCCCACTTTTCGCATCGGACCTGAAGCGAATTGCCCCCCCCCCCCCCTCCCCCACTTTTCGTATCGGACCTGAAGCGAATTGCCCCCCCCCCCCCCCCCCCCCCCCCCACTTTTCGTATCGGGCCTGAAGTGGACTGGCCCCCCCCCCCCCCCCCCCACTTTTCGTATGGGGCCTGACCTTAAGCACCCCCCTCACTGAAATCATAGATACGCCCCTGGCATCACTCTGCTAATTTCATCACTGAGATACTTAGCCAAAGCCTGCTCCTCGATTATTGGAGAAAGGGTCTTACCTGGTTTAGGATTATGACTGGAAAGAATGCCCTTCTGCTGGACAAGCTTTTCCCCTAGCTCCCTAGCCAGGATGCACCTTATTTCTTCACAATCCTTCTAACAGACTAGCTTTTGGGCAGAAAGGTAAGAATTTTCACCTTATCGCTGTGTTCACTGAAGAGTGAAACTTTTCTTTCAGCTGTCCTATGATTTCAGATTCTGTATTCTGAATAGCCCAACTACCTTCACTGCTGCTACTCGCAACTGATCACTTGTTCTGTACTGAAGTCAATGGCTGCATCAAAACTGTCCTGTTTCCACACTCATTTCAGCTGGAGCTATTACTACTTCAGACGCCTCTGCACTCTCTGGCACACTCATTTCAACAGGGACTGGCACTACATCAGATAGTACTTGCATTTCGCTTGTTACAGCAGTAGATGTGCTAGCACCATGCAGAATTTTCAGGCATGCAGTCACTCACTGGAACATCTTCACTTGGACGCTTGTAATTCCTTAGACGACAGAAGAAGAAATCTTATGCTCAGATGTCAGCTGCAATGATGGGAACTTCTAAATCAGCGTATTTGGAACACGCCTCAAATTGTAAGGACCACCAGATGTTCTTTTCTTCTTATGACACGAGATTTCCTGTTGAATCCAAGCGCCTTTTATACATGTACACGTATTTTCGCATCGATCGGCGTGCGTGTGCTGCGCCCTGCGCTACTATTTACGTAGCGTCTCCTCCTTTAATGCACGGTATATGAATACTGGTCAGTTGTAGAGTATCATGGTGGCACATGATTCACCTGCACATTCTGTCATTATTTTGAGCGCCACCTACACTGTACCTGCACCACGTCCACTATGCTTCCTCCCCAAGACAGATGGAACTGTTTACTAGTGTGCACGTGTAATCGGTTTCCGATCCCTCTCTCAATAATGTATGATCTATTGCCCGCCACGCTGATATACATGTACATAAAAATGCAAATGCAATTTCGACCGTGAAGCATTCAATCAATTTCAATGCATACAAAGTCCCAGTTTAGCATTGGAAAAGCCCCATCTAAGATAAAGAAGAATACAATGAACAAGCAAATAAAAGGAAAAAGAAATTGATCATACACTGCAGCTGTATGCTGTGCAATGGGAAGTACACGGTATATCGTATAATAATGTGGTACAATGTATAACATCAATTGGCAATGCAATATTTTGCTGTTATTTTCAAATGCTAGAAATAAAATAGGAGGTACACACTCTGCCTGGAACGGAGGCTTAATGTAAATATTCTGACAATTGTGCAGATAATGAAATTGGTTCAAGCCAATGTAAAATAATGTAAACGTACAGTATAGTAGATTCAACAGGTGTAAGCATTTGCTGACAGCACATAGGAATATAACGATTTGATGCATGTGTAACGAGCTGAGTATGCACTAAGTATATGTCACACCTGCGCTCTGCGTAACAAAACTTGTTTGTTCACGCATCCTATTCATGCTTTGCAGCTCAAGTTCTTAAAAACACCAGACGCGAAAAAGAATAAAAAGCATAATCCTAATACTCGAATACATATCCCTCACTACAACTTTTTAGACTTTAGTCGTTAACAAGCAGACAAACATTCATAATTTGAATGAATCACACAAAAGTATCTTATGTGCGGCAAGCAATATGCACCGCATGTATTGCAATTAATTAAAGCAACATTTAACACCTTTCTGCTCACACTGAAAAATTTATTCGCATGAAATGACAATTTCTCTTCCTGTAAGACCCTGTAAGAATTACAATTCCATGAGCGGTTCCCTCAAAACATTCTCCGTCATACTCACTTCTCTGCAGATATGACTTGACTTCTCATCTCCCATCGTCTCAAAGTTGTTGTCAGTTGGAAACTTTGAAAGAGGAATAGTTGGTTCAATATTGCTTGCATTCATAACCACTGGCATGCAAACGCTTCTAATGGCTGTGGTACTATTGTACATTACTGTGGCCAAACACACGATCAGAGACAAACTGATAAGAGATGCAACAGTGATGCCAAGATGTTGAACACTTGAATCAGTTGACAGAATGTATGAAACTGTGCTGGTGAGAATGGCATAGTTCAGCATGTAAAGCGAGTCAGAATTAGTCCAGTTATAAAACTCTACAAAGAACCACTTCATCTTACTGTCCTCCGTGAGACATCCAGCTCCACTAATGGTTTGATGTGAGCCTGGACAAATAGGAAGATTAGCAATAGGATTGAATGGAAGTAAATGAGCAAATAGGGACAGTCAGCTGTAGAATGGAGTTGGAACATAGCTTTACAGGACTAGGGGAGGAGATTAACTAACCACTTGTACTTTGTACTCAAGCTCACAATCATTTTTTTTTCACACTGTCAATCAAACAGTAGACAGCCTGCATAATGACCACAGTGCACATTTTACCACATTTCATAATTGCATTGATCTTAATACCACAGTGGTTGAATACCAACTGATGGCATTGTACATGTAAGCCAGCTCATGCAGCAAAAGGTCGCAGCATGCAGTCACTTTGGGAAAATCTCTAACACAAACACATGCACATGGCTTTATGTCGTATGCCCCAACGTACGTATGCCAGTGTGCCCCGTATTGCCAGGCTTGGCCTAATACATAAAACCATGCCTAAGCCCTTCCTATATCCGAACGCCCTTCTCCAAAAGCTTTGTCAATGTATGGGTGCGTCTGTATGTGCGTGTCACAAAGGGCGGATTGCGTTTGTAATGATGGTGGATTGAAAGTTGGGTAGTATGCATGTACAAGCCTTCTTATAGGCATACATGCATAAATGCAAGCGTATCGGTACACACACAGAGTGTAATACGCACTAAAGTAACTGACCTTGTAAATGAATAAATAAGTGACTTCAAGTGTTAGTAATAAATATTTTGCAGAAATTATGAAGTGAGCTGTTATTGAGATATCTGCGTTAATTTATGTATTAACGTTACCGTGATGCTTATTAATTTTTCCAAATGGGAGTGAGGGTGTTACAAGAGTAGCGCCAATATGGCATTGGCCGCCGTTTTTAATACAGGGGCGGCTCGGAACAGTGGACTTTCTCACCTCGGAACAGTGGACTTTTGACATCATTCATTGTTATTTTAGGCTCCCTGATCCAATTGCAAAAGTAAACGCGGTTAGACGTTGCTGATGGGAAAAGATTAAGATAGCGACTGGATTGCATAACTGTTTGTGTACTTAGCAAACCCACATTCACCGCTCAATAAGTATTTCATTTCCTTCTCCGCCGTCCTGCCTTTAATTACATATGCATGTCGTGTACGTAAATACCTTGCACGCTCAGTTCCTAGTCAGAATAAGAGCTTCAACTTGCTTTGTTTGCTGCAGCATTACATGTCATAAAATGGGATATCAGAAACTGCTTTATTATTAGACCGTTTTGCCAACCATGCGTACAGAGAACACAGATCAATTGTGTTAAGGTCTCTGCTCTTTTATTGGCAGATGGACGTTGCGACAAATGTCTGTGGAGTACGATCAGGTTATGCTGCTGCCACTGGGATTAAGCTACATGTAATGCTGCTTTTTTTGTATGTGTAGGAACCATACACACTCGTGCATAGCTCTACATGTGTGCACCAACATTTAGCCACGTGCAGAACAGCATATTGTACGCATGCATGCATGGCATTGAAAAGTACGACATATAGTGTCTCATCTCACCGCGTGTATGCAAATTAAAGCCACGAACACGTTGCTTTGCATGTTGAAATTTTCACCTGAACTAACTGTAACCACAGTTGTGCGTTTGGCTGGAGCTCTGGCAGAGGTCATATTGACGATTGAAGAGCAAGCTAGCACGTGTACTTACAGTGCCAAATAAATGTTCACTTACCTCATAGTTTCACACATATGATTCCAAAGTGAGGCTACTGTAGACAGCTTGATGTAGCTGCCTGTGCACTTTCTGTCGCTATAAATTCACATGCATATAAAGGTGCTCATTCATTAGAGAAATCAGACTCGCGAAAATGTTTTCTCCAGCGTGTATTTGGAATCATTGTGCTAAAGATGTCTGGTGGCCCTCATAAATGTGTGTTTGTTTCCAAACATTTTGAAAACATTTTCGCGAGTCTGATTAATTTCTAATGAATGAGCCTCACTTTGGAATCATATGTGTGAAACTATGAGGTAAGTGAACATTTATTTGGCACTGTAAGTACACGTGCTAGCTTGCGCTTCAATCGTCAATATGACCTCTGCCAGAGCTCCAGCCAAACGCACAACTGTGGTTACAGTTAGTTCAGGTGAAAATTTCAACATGCAAAGCAACGTGTTCGTGGCTTTAATTTGCATACACGCGGTGAGATGAGACACTATATGTCGTACTTTTCAATGCCATGCATGCATGCGTACAATATGCTGTTCTGCACGTGGCTAAATGTTGGTGCACACATGTAGAGCTATGCACGAGTGTGTATGGTTCCTACACATACAAAAAAAGCAGCATTACATGTAGCTTAATCCCAGTGGCAGCAGCATAACCTGATCGTATTCCACAGACATTTGTCGCAACGTCCATCTGCCAATAAAAGAGCAGAGACCTTAACGCAATTGATCTGTGTTCTCTGTACGCATGGTTGGCAAAACGGTCTAATAATAAAGCAGTTTCTGATATCCCATTTTATGACATGTAATGCTGCAGCAAACAAAGCAAGTTGAAGCTCTTATTCTGACTAGGAACTGAGCGTGCAGGGTATTTACGTAAACGACATGCATATGTAATTAAAGGCAGGACGGCGGAGAAGGAAATGAAATACTTATTGAGCGGTGAATGTGGGTTTGCTAAGTACACAAACAGTTATGCAATCCAGTCGCTATCTTAATCTTTTCCCATCAGCAACGTCTAACCGCGTTTACTTTTGCAATTGGATCAGGGAGCCTAAAATAACAATGAATGATGTCAAAAGTCCACTGTTCCGAGGTGAGAAAGTCCACTGTTCCGAGCCGCCCCTGTAGTAATCATTGAATCATGAGCACCAACGATCATTATAATATAAATCCTCCAGGTTTATCACTGACCAATAAGGTTTGATTGTAGAGGGAAGTTTATGCTTCTCTGGCCAACCAAATTTGGTATATATATATATTTGATTAGTGTTTCTGTAATTGGGTTTCTGGCTTGGGCAGTACGGTAAATCTCAAGTTGGTGTTTAGTAGCTGGGAAGCCTGAAGTAATAAAAGCAATGTGACCACTCTACTTCATCCTGCAGTGCAGTGCTGTTCTTGTCAGCAGTCTCTACCGGTGCACGGGAAAGTGCATCAGACGTGTACATGAACTTGCCTGGCACATGAATAATGGAAAAACTAAATCGCATCAATCGAAGTCGGAACCTCAAAACACATGGAGGAAAGCTATCTACATGTTTGGAACTAAGAAGTGGCACAAGTGGTTTGTGATCTGTTTCAATCAAAATGTGTTTCCCCAGAATGTAGTCGGAAATTTTTTCACAACCCCATGTGATTGATAGTGCTTCCTTCTTGATTTGGGCATAGCGACTTTCCGTTTCTGTTAATGATCGGGATGCATACACAACAGGTTTCCATTCATGGTCATGTTCCTGCAACAAGACTGCACCCAATCCATACGAAGATGCATCAGAGGAAAGTTTAGTTTTGGACTCTGGATTGTACAGTGCAAGTACTGTTGGCTTTGAAAGTTCGTCTTTTGAGGCTTGAAAGGATTGTGTGACGGATCTGAAGTTCCGCTTGAACTAACAGCCGCACTCCGCAACCTAATGTATATAGATTGCTACCTCGTAACTCCCGTTCGTAGTTACTTACTGGCAGAACTCTTTAATTCCCGATACATGCTTTTATACACATATCAGTAACACTAAATACGTGACTTAATGAACCTAAAGTTAATACATAGAAAAAAGCAGTTCAAACTCCTGAATGGCTCCATACAGGTTAGACCTTTGACAGGTCACTGAGATTGTTCCTGGGCAGGGCCCCATATCCATGGTGACTTTGAGCTCATCAGCTCTCTCAACGGTTGGGTAATGGATGCAAGATTGAGAAAACTTCCCCAACTGATTGATCATTCCCATGAAACGTCTTAACTCCGTAACGTTAGTGGGCTGAGCCATTTTGTTGATAGCCATAGTTTTCTCGGGGTCTGCTCTGATTCCAAACTTGTCTACAATGTGTCCTAGAAACATCACCGTTGTAGTGCTGAACACACATTTCTCGTCATTCAGTGTTACTCCTGCAGCTTGGATTCTAGCAAGTACCCATCTAACCTAAGGTCATGTTCCTCCTGAGTTGCTCCAAACACCAGCACATCATCTATAAGGCACAGTGTCCCTGTACAGCCAGCTAAAATCTCATTCATCCGCTTCTGGAACAGCTCAGGGGCACTCGATATTCCAAAGGGAAGTTTATTAAAACAGAAACGACCAAAGCATGAAACAAATGTTGTCAGCAGGCGAGAAGATGGCTCTAAGGGGATCTGCCAAAACCCGCAATTAGCATCCAGTTTACTAAACACTGTCGCCCCCGTAAGCTGGGCAAGAATGTCATCCACCTTGGATAGTGGGTAAATTTCCCTCAAAACGCATTCATTTAAAGGTTTAAGGTCCACACAAATTCTTATGGTCCCATTGGGCTTTGGTACCACCACCATGCCTGCACACCAGGGAGTAGGAGTGTCAACTTTAGATATAATGCCAAGTGATTCCAACCTATTCAACTCTTTTAGAACCTGTTCACGAAATGGGATCGGTACTCGTCTTGGAGCAAACTGACTAACAGGTTTAGCCTCTGGTGTCAAAAGAATTTTATAAGGTTCTCCCATTTATACCTAGGCCTTGGAACAAGGACTGGTATTTTGCAACTATTTTGCTTGTAATCACCAGAAACCGTGTCAATCCGTACCGCAAGACCCAGTGCCTCAATTGCTGGAAGACCAAGTAAGTTATTCTTAAGACCTGTTACCACAAAGATTCTTTGACTACAGCTCTTATCCCGAAATGTGAGAGAGGTAAGGGAACGGAAAAACGAGGTATAGCTTGAATCTTAAAATAAATTCACAATCCCTCAAAACAAGGAACAAACTCTAATACACGTCGATAGAGAAGTTTTCTTATTCAATTGTGGAGTAGGCGCGCCTTGTTAGTGTATCTGTGCTGGTGTGGGTGCGTGTGTGGGAGGAGCGTGTCGTTCGTAATGTGCCATTGTTTTCATTTTTTTTTCATCGGCCGACTGATCTGAATTGAACCGACAGGTGAAGGTGAATTGTGCTCAGTCAGGCGATGTAATGGTTTGGGTATCTCTGCAAATCCCTGGATGAACCAGTTTGTAAAGCCCAGAAACTGCTTGTACCTCTTGTGCTGACTTCGGTGCGGAGCCAATATGCCACTTTCTTGACGTTTGCTAGATCAACCTGTAGTCCATCTTCACCGATAAAGTGTCCCAAATATCTCACTTGCTGCGCATGAATCCACACTTATCAGTGCGCAGTTTTAAGCCTGCACTTCTGAAGCGGTCAAATTTGCTTTGATATTGTCAAGATCTTCACCATACTTCGACCCAGAATAATCACAGGGGATTTTACGCGCCCTCCACACGATCCGCGTTACAAAGGCTCATTCCATCACTCGGGAGTTTGGGCCTACCTGTGGTGGGCTTAATTTGGGAAATGGTTAGGTCTATGACGTCTTCTATGGGTTTGTAGTGTAGTCTGTTTTGATTTGAGTTTAAAGGGGTTATCATTTGGCTGCATGCTTCTGTAATTGTACCGAAACCTCAGTTTTTTGACAACGTTTGTGATGTCATTGTCTGTAACCTTATTGGTGTGGGGGCTTTATGGTATAAAGCTAAGTCCTCTGGAGAATATGTCTGACTCTGTGTTAGTGAGGTGGTATGAGGACAAGTTGACAACATTGTCATGTTTGTGACACACATCATTACAGTTTATAGGGAATTGTCTCAGTCTACGTCTACTCTCTGGCTTTTTCCTGGGTCTCTTTGTTCCACCGGGGTGAGTTAGGGTACCTGCGACATGGTGCCCATCTGGTGGGTGGTCTCCAATGTGGTCTCCACCATGATTGACTATCAGGGGTGCTGTTTTGTAGAGACAATGATTTGTGTCTACATCTACTGCATGTGTGTGTGTGTATCAGTCGCTGTCCATACGTAGTCTTTTAATCTGTGGTCCTCTTCCTCCTCTTAGTTTCTGTTCCGACGTCTGCACCCTTTCAAGTCGGACCTTCCAGGCCTCTTCTGTAGCTGATTTATGAAGCTGCTTGTAAGTGCCCTTTAGAGCTTTTGTCTGCAGCTAATTCAGAGAGGGTTTCGCTTATCGTTTGAAGCGTTTCTTTTTGTACCTCTCTGATGGTTTCTGTTCTGTCTCTGATAATTTTTTCATAGTGGGCCATTTGCTACTTTCATGTATCCCAGTGTGTTCAATTTTGACTTTTCCTTCCAGAGTTTTGTGATTGTTTCATCGACAGACACTAGCATCATCCTAGACGTAGGCTCGACACTTAGGCCCCTAGGAAGATTGCTGGTTGCCTCAGCCCTTTGGAGGTATTCAAGATGGTGGGAGGCATGGGCGATGTGTAGCATCATTTTTCTGATTTTGGCCATATTTGACTGGACCTTGGCTCTATGCGCATCTATGGAAGATGGGGCACTCATGACGAGTCTGCTGTGTCATGGGTGCCGCCTGCCTGGAGGGAGGACAATGATACTTTTTGGAATGAACCCAGGAGCATGGCCATCTTCATGGTCTCCTCCAAGGAGAAACCCATGTCAACACGGACTCTACCACCATCTCGTCTTGATTTTGGAGTCTCAGTCTTGGTGGATTTTGCTGGCTGTGCCAGGACGGAGAGAACATTTGAGACAGATGTAGCATCATCAGAGTGTAACACTTGTGTGTTCCTATTGTGGATATCATTAGTCTGTACAGTTTGTGTCGTTTTATCATTGGTGTGAGTTGTGGTGAGCTCAATTAGCGTGATGCGTTTGTGCAGTATCATGAAATATTCTGTGGGATCCATGGCTGTGCGTTTTAGGCCAATATGCATTGTAGGCTGAGCGAGAGAGGTGCTCCCGGCATGGGTGTCATCTACATGTATATGTACATGTACATGTCACAATAGGGACATATAGGTGCCTAAACATACATCTACTGTATGCAGCCTAGATCACATTCGTCAATCTGTGTGTGTGTTTGTGTGTGTATGTGCCAAGCACTATCTAGTAAACATCAAAGATAAAAGTACCCACAATACTTCTCATAAATATCCCATGGTACACACACCCCCTCCAATTTTAAACTTGCAGAGTTGGCTTTAAAGAAATATGAGTAAATAACACAGCACAACTCAGATCATGCCATTTTTTTCCCACATTTTATAATGACAAATCATAAATAAGGAAGGCAATATACAAAAGATCAGGTAATGAATCATACGGATTGTTTCACACGAAAAGAGACCTATTCACAATAGGAACACACCCGTGTTACACTCTAATAACGCTAAACCTTTCTCAATCGTCATCTCCATCCAGGCACTGCCCGCAAAATTCACCAAGGCTGAGACTCCAAAATCAAGACCAGATGGTGGTAGAGATCTTGCAGACATGGGTTTCTCCTGGGAGGAGACCATGAAGATGGCCCTGCTCCTGGGTTCATTCCAAAAACCATCATTGTCCTCCCCTCAGGCACGTGGTACCCATGACACAGCAGACTCGTCATGAGCTGCCCTATCTTCCATGGACGCACATAGAGCCAAGGTCCAGTCAAATATGGCCAACATCTGAAAAATGATGCTGGACATAGCCCGTGCCTCCCACCTACCTGAATACCTCCACAAGGCTAAGGCAACCGACAACCTTCCAAGGGGCCTATGTGTCAAGCCTCGGATGATGCTATTGTCCACTGATGAAACGACCACAAATCTCTGGAAGGAACAGACAAAACTGAACACAATGAGATACATGAAAGTAGCAATAGCCCACTATGAAAAAATTATCAGAAACACAACTGAAATCATTGGAGAGGTATACTAAAAGAAACACTTCAGACGATAAGTGAACTTACTCTGAACGAGCTCCAGACTAAAGCTCTTATGGGCATCTATCAGCAGTTCCTGAAATCGGACGCCAAGAAGGTCCGACTGCAAGGGCACAGATGTTTGTCAGTACTGTGGCCCAGTCATTGTACCCGAACAGTGTTCCTTCCAAGGGAATTACATTGGTTGATAGATAAACCAGTTGCATTGCCAGGTCACCATCTAGCAACTAGTCAAAGTGATTCCCATCGTAGGGGCACTGGGCAGTAGTGTGTATCCTGGGGACACCTCTCTGTCAAGTTGTGAAACCATATGACCCCAAGTTAAAACTCAGTAAGTAGTGTTGACCTAGTGATTCAGTGTACCTGCCCAATTTCCCTCCCAAGGGAGTGACATACCTAGCCATTCTCTGCCCTTGGCATCGCACATGACAACGTGGACAACCATGCAGGTGTCCTGTTCTATGTTGCTACAAAATGGTGATGTCATTATAGCCGTGGAGATGTATGTATCACTCATTGTATTATCTACTTTTCCTGTTATATTTGTATATGCATTTTACAGAAAAGATTTTACAGATTCGTGCCACTACACCATGGTCATGAATGTCGCTACTGCGCCTAAATTGCAAAAACAAGCCATTTGTCACTGAATTTTCTTCAGCCCTTTCCTGATATATATTTACTACTGAATTTGCAGTGAAGCCTCAATGTAAAGTAACACATCTTCAATTTCCTATAACTCTTTACTACTAATGATGCCGTTAATAAAAAACGACCGATTTACAAATTAGTGTCACCATTCTAGTTGGACACCATCGTATCTCCATATTACTTTAGACTGTGCTGTACTCTGTAGTAAACATTGCCTCAGCAAAAGCAGTAGTATTAGGCGCAATGCAAGGCAATCATGCCACACACACACACACACACACACACACACACACACACACACACACACACACACACACACACACACACACACACCACACACACACACACACATACATGCACACACACACACACATCAAGTTAGGATGTAGTACTAATACTTACCTCATACATACCAGACCCCTGCATGCAGTAACCATATACTTTATGCAGGTCTGCTAGCTATGGCAGTCAGAGAGATGCAATCTCTGTATAGAGAAGGTCACTGAATATGGCAGCAGGTCCATATATGAGTGTACAGCTAAAGAGTGTTATGTTGGTGGGTGGGTTGAGTTTGTGTGTCCAAGCAGCAACTAATCCGAATAAATGTATAAGCTCTTATGTGTATCTAAATCTCACATTACAAATTACTATAGCAGTCCGCAATCGGTCTATTTACGACCACTTCATGTATATGACCGTGCATTTTATGCCATGTTCGGTTGTATTGTCCAGGGAATTCATCACATGCGCATTGTGGACACGCCTCGATCTGTATAGTTCTCTGCCACCAACGAATCAACAAATTTGTAGTGCATATGGACATATTTGTTTGCTGCAGTACATGTACGTACATTATAAAATTGCGTGATTTTCATGGAGCCCGATGTGTTGTTCGGCAGAAAGGTGTGTTTGTGTGTGTGTGTGTGTGTGTGTGTGTGTGTGTGTGTGTGTGTGTGTGTGTGTGTGTGGTAACACACACACACAAACACACACACACACACACGCACACCCGGCACACACACACACATACACACTCAACCCTACAAATCATTTACTTCAATCATACAGTAGTCGTATTTACAGCAGTAAAGTAAGACTTCTTTCATATTTGTACTACACTTCCTTGTACTTGGAGTTAACCGCTTCCCCTCCCAGGGTATAAAACACAGCTTAAGTGACCACCTGTCAATTTTCCTGCCATAGCCGACTTGACGATCGAGAATGCTGAAGGAACTGTTTCTTCTTGTGACTCTGCTGGCCTTGTTTGCTGACGCGCGTCCTCAGCCGTCCACGGTTTGAGACCATTAATGATGTATGTATCATGAGCTCCAAAACATGCATCCCATATAACAGAATGCCGTGGACCTGATCGGTGAGGTCGATATCGAAGATTTGGAGAACGGTGATTTATTCGCTAGCGAGGACGACACTCTTGACGGTAATAGCCGCCCTGTTCCGTTGAGAAGGAAGGCCTGTATACATTTATTTTTAAACAGAAATGATGATCACTTATTTGGGGGCAATAAGTGCTGAAGATGTGAAGCCACAGGTTAGATGATTAGCTGCATCAACAGTATAGATTGTGGCCATAGACATCACCACAGTAGTGATATTTAGTCAAATGAGAGATATACTGTATATGGCCCCCGTTTAGTGATAGCATGTCCTTGTCACCATGGATACTATGATGAATAAAATATACAGGGTGTAATTAATAATGATGTTCCATTTTCCTCGTTGTATACTTTATTATGCCTGCTTATCTTTGTCACCATGGATACGGTTATGAACAATGCAGCTTGTAAGTATCACTGATGTTGCACTTCCTATTGCACCTTAACATACCTACTTATTCATTATCACGATGGATACTATTATGAACAATGCAGTGGGTAAGTATCAATGATACGCTTCTCATTGCACCTTTACATGCCTACTTATTCCTTGTCATAATGGATGCCACCATGAACAATGCAGGGAGTAAGTACCAATGATGCTAGATTTCCCATTTCACCCCAACATTCTTACTTATTCCTTACTTATTGTCACCATGGATATGGTTATAAACTATGCAGTTTGTAAGTATCACTGATGTTATGCTTCCCATTGCACTTTAACATGCCTATTTATTCCTTGTCACCATGTATATTATTATGAACTATGCAAGATTGTAAGTATCCATGATGATTCATTTCTTATTGTACCTTATCTTATTCCTTGTTACCATGGATACTATCAGTTGGTAAGTATAAATGTTGCAACTTAACATACCTACTTAATCCTTGTTACCATGGATACTGTTGTGAACAATGTAGAAGGTAAGATGGCATTTTCCAATGATCTTAATATGTTTACTTTTTCATTGTCACCACGGATACGGTCATGAACAATGCAGAAAGTAAGTATCACTGATGTTACACTTCCCATTGCTCCTTAATTATTCCTTGTCACCATGGTGACTATTATGAACAATGCAGATTGTAAGTATCCATGATGTTACATTTCATATGGTACCTTATCTTATTCCTTGTTACCGTGGATACGACTATGAACAATACAGTTGGTAAGTATACATTTTGGACCTTAACATACCTAGTTACTTATTCCTTATTGCCATGGATACTGTTGTGAACCATGTAGAAGGTAAGATGGCATATCCC
This sequence comes from Ephydatia muelleri, assembly GCA_013339895.1. Taxonomy (NCBI): domain Eukaryota; kingdom Metazoa; phylum Porifera; class Demospongiae; order Spongillida; family Spongillidae; genus Ephydatia; species Ephydatia muelleri. The sequence continues at coordinate 30,198,860 of JABACO010000001.1, read as the reverse complement.
ATTCTTAACTTGATTACTGTATCTTCATTGTCACCATGGATACGATTATGAACAATGCAGAAAGTAAGTATCACTGATGTTTGGCTTCCCATTGCTCCTTAACATGCCCCTATTTATTCCTGGACACCATGGATACTATTATGAACAATGCAGATTGTAAGTATCCATGATGTTACATTTCTTATTATACCTTATCTTATTCCTTGTTACCGTGGATACTATCAGTTGGTAAGCATAAATATTGCAACTTAACATACCTTTTTAATCCTTTTTACCATGGATACTGTTGTGAACAATGTAGAAGGTAAGATGGCATTTTCCATTGATCTTTAACATGCTTATTTATTCATTGTCACCATGGATACGGTTATGAACAATGCAGAAAGTAAGTGTCACTGATGTTACACTTTCCATTGCTCCTTAATTATTCCTTGTCACCATGGTGACTATTATGAACAATGCAGATTGTAAGTATCCATGATGTTACATTTCATATGGTACCTTATCTTATTCCTTGTCACCGTGGTTACTACTATGAACAATACAGGTGGTAAGTATAATATTGGACCTTAACATACCTAGTTACTTATTCCTTATTACCATGGATACTGTTGTGAACCATGTAGAAGGTAAGGTGGCATTTCCCAACCTTAACATGATTACTGATTCATTGTCACCGTGGATATGGTTATGAACAATGCAGAAAGTAAGTATCACTGCTGTTACACTTCCATTGCTCCTTAATTATTCCTTGTCACCATGGTGACTATTACGAACAATGCAGATTGTAAGTATCCATGATGTTACATTTCATATGGTACCTAATCTTATTCCTTGTCACCGTGGGTACTACTATGAACAATACAGGTGGTAAGTATAATATTGGACCTTAACATACCTAGTTACTTATTCCTTATTACCATGGATACTGTTGTGAACCATGTAGAAGGTAAGATGGCATTTCACAACCTTAACATGATTACTGATTCATTGTCACCATGGATATGGTTATGAACAATGCAGAAAGTAAGTATCACTGCTGTTACACTTCCATTGCTCCTTAATTATTCCTTGTCACCATGGTGATTATTATGAACAATGCAGATTGTAAGTATCCATGATGTTACATTTCATATGGTACCTAATCTTATTCCTTGTCACCGTGGATACTACTATGAACAATACAGGTGGTAAGTATAATATTGGACCTTAACATACCTAGTTATTTATTCCTTATTACCATGGATACTTTGTGATCCATGTAGAAGGTAAGATGGCATTTTCCAACCTTAACATGATTCATTACTGATTCATTGTCACCATGAATACGGTTATGAACAATGCAGAAAGTAAGTATCAATGATGCTACCCTTCACCTTGCTCCTTAACATGCTTACTGATTCATTGCCACATGGGTACGGTTATGAACAACACAGAAAGTAAGTATCAATGATTATATGCTTCACCTTGCCCATTAACATGCCTATTTATTCCTTGTCACCATGGTGACTATTATGAACAATGCAGTTTGTAAGTATCCATGATGTTACATTTCTTATTGTACCTTATCTCATTCCTTGTCACCGTGGACACTACTATGAAAAATGCAGGGGGTAAGTATAAATATTACACATTCACATGCTAAACCTAAACCTAATCCTTGGATACTACTATGTACAATGCAGGGGGTAAGTATGTTGCACTATAGCATGCCATCTAAGTACTTGTCACCATGGACACTGTCATGATCTGTGTAGGAGGTAAGTGTCAAAGATGGCATTTCCCATAGCACCTTAACGTGCCTACATATTCCTTGCCACAATCGAAACTAATATGAACACTACAGCAAGTAAGTGTCAATGCATATCTCATTACACCTTACTAACATGCCAAATTACTCCTTTGGATCACCATATGATATTACGAACTATGCAGCCAGTAAGAATCAATAATGTTACATTCTTCACTGCACCTTAACTTGCCTACATTTTTCTTGTCATAATCGAAACTGTTATGAACAATGCAGCAAGTAAGTGTGAATGCAATGATGGTATTACTCATTGTACATGAACATGCCTGTTTGTACCTTGTCACCATGGATGCTATTGTGAATACAGCTGTATGTAAGTATCAATGAAGTTTTATATTTAACATGATGTCACCTCTTCATACATTTCTTATCACCATGGTTACCAGTAAGAACCCTGTTGTGTGTAAGTACTAATGATGTTGCAATTCTATTTTGCATCATATTTTTCTTTGCACTGTGTACATACCAACAATATTGAAGTTGGTTGTTGCATTCCGTGGTTGGTAACAAAAGTTGGGGGGAGTCTCGAGGAAGTGTATTGCAATGTGCCTGTCGTACTGAAGTAAATCATTTTGAAGCAAATCACTATATCAAGATAGAACTCCAATAATGTTGGTATGGCAACGGCTTGTTGTCACAGGCAAGCCACGTAATAAAAGGCCAAAAACGTACGAAACCTGTATTTTGAGAATGGAACACAATTTTACAAAATGTAGAAAGTTGTTATGGATAACTAAATTTCATACAAGCCGAGTGCATGCAGTAATAAATAAATCTGTGTGGTTCCGAATTGAGTCCTAAGTATGAAATTAACGCATTATAGCCTTTTTGTTTAACTATTCAAGCTTTACACTGTGGTAAAATCAGATAATCATGTTACCTCTCTATCACAGATATAATAGATGTTTGCATAGACCACGATATTTCAGATACGGTTATGCTAATTTGACCGCACATACAAATAATATACTTCCTTCGAGATGCTGTCCCTCGCTTTAACCATTATTACACTGTTCTTAATATGACTACTAATGTGATTTAGGCTTGTTCGAAGGCTAATTGGGTCTGTATTATTTTCATTGTTTTAATCCCATACTATACCGGAATGGATGGAATTCACCTCCACTGATTAATCACTGAAGACACTGAAGGAATCTAGTGGACACCATAACTACTGCTGCTGCATTCAGATATGTAGAGACTATAGTTTCGTTAGGATTTATGTTCATTTTTTTGATCAACATAAGCTACATGTCCAACTGCGGAAATTTCCTCGCGTAACGATGATGACCGTAATTAATGCTTCTATCCTCAATCAATTTCAGGAACCGGTTAGAATTTAGCACCGCATTCCTCAGCACCACATTCCAATCCAATTAGATTACACCACAACGAAGAGGCGCGCGTTTCCTCGTAGGCGCACCACTCTTCATAGATTTAAGAAATTTCCAGGCACAATCATTAGCTACAGTAATTGAGTTCTGACATTGGGTTATCGACGAAGATCAATTAGTACGTGTTGTTGACACCGATGCATCACTGATTCAGTCAAACCACAGCTTTCTTTTGCCTTTCATAGAGCCAAAAATTATTGGCTACGTTGTTCTCTCACAATTGGAGGAGCGGAGTTGGGATATATGATGGTGTAGGGCTCCCAACACAGCAATCAAGCATTCATTTAAAACTTCAACCTTAATTCTTTCCATTTACATTTTAAAGTGTTCATTCCATTCCGTATGAGATGTATTATACATGTAGTGTTCCCTACAAGTAGGCAACATTTCACTCTATGACGTAAATTACCAATAATTAGACAATATTAAGTGCCTAGTTTCAAAATTCCAACTCAGTGTACCTCCACCCAATGTCTCGGCTGAGCCGACTCGGCCGACTCGCGAAATCCATACAGCACTCAAATGCACAACAGAAAAACGTTATTGTTGGTGGGTGTGGCACCACTGCCAGACAGTGTACTTGGACATACCTCCTTGTTCTAGACTCCAGTTTGTACCTCCAGCCCATTCCTGGGATGAGCCCAATCGCATTATCCAATCACTATACATTTGCACAGCAGAGTACATAATAGAGATCCCAATCAACTTAACAAAGAGGTAAGTCTAATGAGTATACTGCTCACTGATGTGTAACAGACAGTGAAACAATAAACAATATATTGGTGCCTGATGTTGATGAACTCCAATCAAGTATTCTACTTTGCTGGAATGCCAAAAACAATATTGACAACTTCATGTGCACTCATCCACAAATACTTATTTGTGCAATTCCAGATTTGGACACTTCACTTTCATACAAACTATTAAAGGTTTTGTAAGTAACAAACAAGCACTAATAGATACCTGCATCGATATTAATGTTATGTACATGTATATTTGAAACCTATCATTGTTGTTCAAAATATAAAGATGATGCATTCTTGCATGCACTGTATAGCTTGAATCAAGATTCGCTTTGCAGGATCCATCATTGTGTGTTGTAGTACTGGATATTAATTCAAGGACAGTTAACTGAGGACTGATTAATGTATCACACACCTGCTAGATGAATGCTGCATTGCAAGCAATTGCTGTAACACCACTAATTTTGATGCTAAAATGTGGGGGGTTCTGCTGAAATGTATTACCTTCAATTCCTCATAGCAATGGATTGTAAACACTTAAATGAAGTTCAGAAAGCCTTTATTGAAGTTATGGAACAACTGGAACAACTAATTGTAAGGGTATTTGATGCTATTAATTACAAACCTCTAGACACTCTATATGTGCTGCAATTGTATTATAGCATTCATATACATATGTATTCCAGCATGCAAACTTAGTGCATGAAGAAACCATCCCAGGGTTTAAGTTCGAACCCTGAAAATTTTACGCGGTTCCTGAAGACGACCTTACCTCCTGCGCATGTTGAAGACCCGTGGAGAGAGATTGCAGCTATTAACAAAAATACTAAAGCTATACTTGCGCTTTCAAAACAATCCAAAATTCCATTTGGCCTACTGACCCTCCTGTCAGAAGCATTTAAGTGTTGCATTTGTGCGACGCTGATGAAGCCGCCAATCTTACTGGCACGGTGCTTCAAACGCATCCTAGAGTGCGAGGAGGGCCTAAACACATGGTACTCGGGAGCGGATGCCCTCACCAAGACATGCCCTCTATGTAGAGCCGAACGCGGCTATACGGAGACAATGAGATTATAATTAGGACTCGATGACTTCCTCAAAAGGTTAAGTGCCTTACCGACAATGCAGCCCGCTGAACTAGCTGTACGATGCATGCTTGCAGTGCATTATTATACTGTTTATTTACTCAAATGATGGTTGGCTAAGTTTTAAGTTCATAGGACGTATATTTGGGGACGAGGGAGACGTCCGGTTATTTTAGTGACTCAACATTCCGGTAGACCCAATGGACCATGTGAGATTTGAGAACAGGAAATAATTATTCGAAGTTATACAATCAATCGATGGAGCGGCGATAAAAGAAGCAACAAAGATCTCATATCCCACAAGAGGACGAGCGGGATAAATACAGTATCGGTTAAAAAAACTTTATGAATCGGATTCGGAATCGGAAGGTCGGGCGGTCCGAATGCCTACCGACTTTTAAATTTCGGACCGCCCTAATGTGTGCTACTGTTTAATATCCTACCATCCTTGGATTTTGCATTATTGTTGTGTGTTTTGCAGAAACTGCCTCCAAAGTAGTGACTATTATAATTAGCAGAGTGTGCGCCGTATTTTTGTATATACCGTAAATATGTAATATAATACAAAATATGGCGCACACTCTGCTAATTATAATAGTCACTACTTTGGAGGCAGTTTCTGCAAAACACACAACAATAATGCAAAATCCAAGGATGGTAGGATATTAAACAAACAGTTACGAATCTAAAACTCCGCGCTTGCGCAAAGAAAGGCATCTTGTTGAACAATAGTGTAACACGTGCGCATCAAGCTATCTATCTCCCTGTAAAAAGATACAAGGTATAGACTGATAGATATCTGTGTGTCAGGCCCACTCTATCCACACGCAGGGTTGCCTACAATCATGCAGGAATGTTAGGTAGCAGGAACGGGGTATCAACTGAAGCCATGAACATGAATAACTTCTAATTGGTATAATGTTTCGAAGGGTCTGGAAGAGTTCTTTGGTAACGGTGAACACTTCTTGTACAAATAGAAATACGAGAATTAAATTGGGAAATATACATGGACCCAGAAGGTTTACAGTTTGATTCCATCACCGGTCATGACGCTTCTTTTTTTTACTTTACGGCTTTTTTTTTTTTTTTTTGAGCAACCCGTACCTCATGGATTGAATTGTAATTCAAGCTCCTCGCCTTTAGGTGCTATCCCCAAGGAGCTCGGTTTGCACTTTGGATTACCATTCATTCCAATTTTTTGATTGACGGTGACTACAATGTATAATTAGATTGGAATGTGTATAGTCAGAGGAGGTGGCCTGGGCCCCTGACATGCTTATAAAAGTACAACAGAAGGCTTTGATTCATTACTTTAGCGGTCGCGTATTCGGGACACATCAATACTTTCTGGTGCGTTTCGGAACAGCCCAATGTGTTCCGTGTCACACTTTAGATGGCTGAAACACAGCGGTTGATTCCGGGCTCGCAGTCGCACGCGATCCTAACCGTATTCAATTGGATCCTAAATTTGTCGGTTGTACGATCGCGGCTCTCGTGTGCGGACCGATAGGAAACGGCTGTGGCTGCGAGACACGTTTTGTCGCACGTGTTCGCACGCTGACATTTCGTCTGCCGTACCCGTACAGGCTGTTTCGGTCGTCTACCTACACTGTTATGGCGTATGAGCCAATCCCGTACGGGCCATTCTATATGGAGCAGTATTCTCCCCCCCCCCCCCACCCCCCCCCCCCCCCCCCCCCCCTCCCCCCCCCCCCGCCTCGCTTGCGTACACTAGGCCGCGCATGCTTAAGTGTTTCAACGAATAGAAGATATGGCAGATTGTATGCACTATACAATATCATACACACACACACACCACACACACACACACAAACACACATATCATCTCAAAGGGATAGATGCTTCCTTTCGACACTTCGTGCGTGAATTCGAAGAAGAGTCGTTTCGCCCTCATTAACATGCCAAGTATTACCTGCCACAGTCAAACTGTAGCACTATAATATGGTACTTACTTGTTCTTTATTACTTGGCGACTACAACTTTGATTGTTTGGGCTTGTAGAATGAAAATGATCACACTATAATGAAGTCTACTCGAAGGGTTGTACCAGGTATACCATACAGATCGATTGCCTACATGCCGGTGGAAAGACGACATTTGCCAAAGTACATGTATATGTTTGGCTTCAACTTGACTGCGAACTTGTAAATCTAAAATCCATCGTAGAGTATGTAAGGAACAGAGAGTTGGAGCAGCAGCCTTCAACTACAAATGTCTAAATCTTCAGTCTTTTAATTGTGTTATCCCATTATCTATCAGCAATCCTGATTCAAACATTTTGGATGTGCAATGTTTTCTATACCAGAGCTAGCTTTTCTACCTATTGTGTTTTGCCATTTCAAGAAATCGGCCATACATCGGTGGTCATCTTGCGATTAATTTTCAAATTGAATTTAAACACGTTTAGATGTACATTAAATCGGTCTGATTACAATGTGTACTTTATAAAGAACTGTTCTTTAACTAAAATCAAGACAAAAAATTATTTCTACCGCTGGCGCATAATTTATTTATACACGTATGTCATTGCGCAATGCCTTGCGTCATCTGCCAAAATTATTCAGTAAATATGTAATTGACAATATTATCGTAATGGTGAATAAATGTGCACAATAACTTGATTCTGCTTAAATTATAACAACCGCTAACGTAATACATTGCGTCGTCATCGCGCATCGGCATTTATATAGTCATGCAGCTTACACAGGAAATTTAAGTTGATTCGTTAGCACTTTCCAGTGCAGAACGACCTACGCAGGTTTGAGCCTTACATATCGTTCAATCTTTGTCTGCATGTGTGCATGTGGCTAGAGCGCCACAGTACACGTATAGCGCCCAAATATAACTATACTTACGTGAAGGTTCGTAACGGAAAGCTTTATGTCTACACATCGGAGCGCTGAGCAGTCTACCACTAGGCCAAAGAGCCTCTGCATCAGGTCCAAAGCACACTCCACCCCCTCCCTAATACTTGCTGGCATTGCCGCATCAGGCCTAAAAGGTCCATGTCATCACCACCAAAACACGTTTCTGCACACAATGTGTGGTTTGTATATAGGGGCTACATGTAGAGTATGTGCTTTAAAAAACATACACAATTTGCTCTCTTAGAACTGCTATAGCTAGTAGATCCAAATGTACATGTACACCCGGCAGCCTAACATCAGTTTAGACAATCCACTATTCAGCACGGGTGTTTGCGGCCATATATTTTGTGGACAGTAGGTTTATAACTCGAAATATTGAAATGATTACGTATTCCCTTAGCAACGTCCTAGACAACCAGAGCCAAGAAACGTGAGCCCCCTGTCAAAAACAATAACAGAAGGTACTAACTGATTCGATTATCTGCGTTTAGCCGACTTTTTTGGGGCTTAGAGATGCGTATTGCTGAAATATCGGTATCAAAATTTTACTCTTTTGGGGGGAGTGACATTTTGTGGAGCTATTGAAAGCAGGTGCTCCTTCATAATCAAGGACAGTCTTTCGACTGGGTCATGAACCGAATGGTACCTACGTTGCAAGGTTAAACCTGGATTTCTGCTCCTTGCTCCTACAGAAGACCAAATCCAACGTATGTTCTTTTTGCCTGTATGTTCTTCCAGCATGTGCATTTTAAATGTTATAGAGCAGTCTGGGAAGAAACTCCTAAAGTGCTCCATGAGCTGGGCCATTATAGTTTCTATTGGATTATGTACAGTTATTTCATACATGTACTTGTACATGCATGCACGTTAAAAGCGTACCTAGTCATATATTCGGTGGCACTGGCCTAGCAGGGTGAAGATGTTTGTAAGCTTCATGCATGCCTCTGTTGCTGGTGTTATTAGTGTAGGGCACTTAGTTGTTGCAACCTCTATACCATGGAGGTGCACAAACGCTTGATGTTTGCTGGCTAAATAGTGTATGAGTTACAACTACTGAACTAAATTTAGATGATTAGTGTCTTGTGGATGTGGTTACCAACAAACACACCACCAAAGTATTGCTGCCGTTGCACCTTGAAGGATTGGAGGGCTTCATCCAATCCCTTCACAAATGGATCATCATGAAGGGAAAACTCCTTGCTAGTAACTTTGGTGGTCTTAGCTATTTCCATTTCCTGTTTTAGGGTGTTATAATCATTTAAATCAGTGTTTGCTTAATCCTTACCATTTTCTCCACAGACTGCCTCCTGTCCAGGGCATGCCTGATAAGGATAGATATCCGTAACAGGGCTGTCCTCCCCATATGCCACCACTACGTACATGACAGCTTCCTCTAAAGCTGCCAAGGAGTCTTGGGCTTCAGCCAGCTTAGCCTTGGCCACCTGGAGCTTGTGCAGCTCTTCAGTGTACTTTATGAATGAGGATGAGCTGCTGCTCTCTTCCTGGTATGTGTACGCCAGCTGCAAGTCAAACTGGTGGCAAGTGGCCTCCAGCAGCCTGAACAGCTTCATGAAGACACCCTGTGTCATATGCAGCCCTGGTATATAGCCTCCACTAAAAAGCGGCCACACACTCTGCATCGCTCTTCGACTTTCTTTGCGTGTATCTCCATTCTAAAATACTGAAATTATTCATAAAAACTCCTGCCTTATTCTGGGGTTAAAAAAAAAGTCGGCTATTTATGAGCGATATGTATATACTCTCCTATGTGTGCTGATCATTATATTACTCGCTTACAGATTTCTACGGGTCGGTTGGTCCGCAAAGACCGCTCAAGTACACCCCATCTTTTCCCGCCAAAATTACATTGATGTGGAAACGGGCTGCGCAGAACCATTCATAATAAATGTAGTCCTTGTGCAATTATGGCTTATGTATAGCTGTGGTATAGTGTTTTCATGAGCATTTTCTCTCCTCGGAATGTCATAAGACGAGTATGATATGTGCTCGCAAAAACAGACATCGTATAATGAGATGCGGCTAGATATTTTTTGGGTGGCTCATACTAAATTACGGTATCGCTTAATTATCCAACCTACTGTCCAGCCGCAAACACCCGTGTCAGCTAGCTAACCATAGTTTACATAGCACACAATGAAAGAATATTATATTTATCATCAAGGGCAAAATCTACATTAACAGAATGCAATGCGGCATCTTTGCCTAAGTGTTCAGTCAGACCCTGGACCTACATGTACCAACACAGGCCTAACTTGGACCTACATAGGCCTACCCTGATCCTACATGTACCACCTACACAGGCCTAACCTGGACCTAAATGTACCTACACAGGCCTAACCTGAACAATGTACATGTACTTACATCGGCCTAACCTGGACCTAAATGTACAATTATTACTACCCTGCATGGACCTTCCGCTACAATTACTACCCTGGACCTACGTATAAGGTCTAAGCTTGTAAGTTTTGTAGCAAAACGCGACAGAACAGTTCAAGCAAGCTACGCTAAGCCTTCTAGTGGCGTACACCTAACCCTTCCCTTCCCGGCCCCCCCCCCCCCCCCTCCTCCCCCCCTTCCCCCCCGTACCGTGTGCATTATTTAGAAGCAACATACGCCTACATGCACACTACAGTGCTCAAGGTTTAAGCGCACGCCACTGTGCACGCCACTGTGCAGGGTACCGAGGAGTGTAGTGCTCCAGCAAGAGCTGGCAGCCGTGGGTAAGCGTTATGGATACGAATGTACGTACGTCCGTATTTCAATTTTTGTGGGCACGAGACGGCGACACTATGAAATCCAAGAAGGAATACTTCTGTGGAATATGGAACCGAATATTCAAATACAAAAACCTACATTTAAAAGCGCAGAATAGTTGCTTTATGTATCAGCTATATGTTTCTGTCAGGAGCTAACAGTAGATCTTTAAGGTTTTGACGTAATAGACTGTGGAATTTTGAGATGAGGAACTCACCATTGACTTCAAGAACATTTGAAAAAAGGCCCCTACAATTCAATGGAACCGAGGGATTATTCGGGAAAAATATGGTGACGTGTTTAAAAATCTTGCCAAATGTACCGCACTAACAATCTGTCAGGAGCTAAGTTGTAAAAAACATTTGGTATGCTTTCCCCATACTGTGTATGGAACGATTACGGAAATATGTAGTGATTACGCAAACCGCGAATTAATGAAGGGCTCTCGTTGACCGCTAAACAGATCAACACCAATATGAGATTCGGAAGCGAAACGTTCTAGCTGTGTTTGAATGGGAATAGTACAATATCGATGTAACAGTATAAACAGACCAGTATTGTATTTATATAGCGTGGATTAATTCAGACAGTGGGTACTGAATGTTAAGTGGCCCGTTAGTCAACCGTCCGACCGTTTGATTCACGGACGTTTGCGGCTGGACAAAAAGTCGATAATTAGACAATACCGTAATTTACAAAGAGCCAAAACCAAAAGTAATATCATATCTCATTATACTGTTCATGTTTTGCGAACCACAAATCATACTTTGAGACGTATAGTAAAAATAAAATAAATAGCATCTGCAAATGCTGTAACATATCTGTAAACAAAACCATCGACGCGCAAGTACAAGCATTATTAACAGTGATATGCGCAGCCCGTTTTCACGCCCATGTGTCTTTGGCGGGAAAAGAGGGGGTTACTTTCAGCGTGCGTAGTGGAGGAACCAACCGATAGAAAACGTTTGGCGAGCAATAACGCTCATCAGCTCACATGGGGAAACACATATACAACACACAGAAGTAGCCACGATTATTTTAAACCTGTGATCTAGACGTGAGTATTTTTATGAATAAAAGGGGCAGTATTGTATGGGGATCCACGTAATGAAGGTAAACCAGCGATGCAGAGTGTATGGCCGCTTCTTGACGGAGGCTAGAAAGGGGGAAAAGGAGTTCATACAAGTGCAGAGAGTTTGCAGACGATTTGCACTCAGTCTGTGCAATTAACACAGGCAATGACATAATGGGCCACTCACCCACAATCTTTTGTTTATGCAAATAAGTGATGGATGGTTTACTTCGCCCTTTTGATTGGACAGTGCACACAGCAGTTGTCTGCAAGAAGGTACCATAAAATAATTGAATTGATGCATGTATACATGTATGTATACATGTAAGTTTACAAAAGTCAGGTGGTCGACCAGCAAACTTAAATCCACACAAAATTGTTGCTGTCATTCGTGCAGTTGCCCCTCCCATCCAAATGGGATTTTCACTGGATGAGCACAGTTCCAATCATCCAGTAATCCTGGAGCAGCTGTGATGTCCCATACGCCTAATGATTGTGAGCCAACCACTGGAGCTTGGAGCTACCATGTAGGGTATGGCATAGGTCAAACTCAGATTATCGTCCAGCAGGTGGAAGACATGAGACAGTCTGTAGAGAAGATGGTTAGGATTAAACAAACACTGATTGAAAGCAAACAAACACTGATTTGAAAGCAAGCAAACAGAAGGAGGAAATAATCAGCAGCACCAAAGTGACTGACAAGAAATTTGCTGGTCCCTTTGTCAAGCAATTGGATGAAGCCCTCCAATATTTTAACATCCATAGGCAACAATACTTAGGTGGTGTGTTAGTTGGCAACCATATAACTAAGAATAAAATATGCTCAAAGAGCGTATTGGCATGGCAAACACATATTGGATTCGGTCTCATGGGGTGAGAAAGAAGCCAATCCATTCATGCACTTTGCAAAGGATGTACCATTCGGTACCAGATCCTGTGAAACATTTGTTGCTCATTGTTAAGGAGCACTTACTGATTGCAGCTCTACAAAATGTGGCGCCTCCTCCTAAAAGAATACCGCAATTCAGGATAAACTTCAACAAAAAATCGTGGCTACAAGAACATACGAGAACTAGTTAGTACCTTCTGTTACCTTTAATTTCTAGCTTGTATTCAAACTTTCTATCGGTTGGGAACGTGGAAAACACACTTCGAAGAGGAAAGGTACGTCGAGGGTTACCCGCTTTCAACAGCCATAACTTGCCGTGGCAAGAATTGCTGGTCCTAATGACTTGCATCAAAAAGAGGAAACTGTAGCTTCTTTTGTAATCTGCTTTTAAATGGCGCTTGTAGCCATCCTGTCTTTTGTACCAGCTCACCCTTTCAGCTCTCCAGGTTGTCATGGGCGTTGCTATAGGCATTACGCAATCATTTCAATTTTTCGGATTACATACTTTTTGTCCACAAAATATATGGCCTGTGGATTCGTCCGATTGCTTAACCGGACTGTTAGTGTTGAAAGTTAATTATCTGGGCGGCCCGTTAGTCAACCGGTCGACCCGTTGAACAACCGGACGCCGGTTGATCAACCGGTTAAATTGCAGAACATACATGTATATACGGCGAAAATTATTGGTACGAATCGAGCGGGAAAATATGCAATTACTTTGCACAGCTGTATCTCTGTAATGGATAAAACAAAGAAGATACCAAGACCCATCTTTTCTTAAATTTGTTCAAAATAAGAATTTAGTTGCATGTTTCTAAAAGGACCTGAGCTCATGTATTGTTGGTGATCTATTGTCAAACCATTAGGTACCTGCTCAATTATTGCTATGTGATACGCATTCTCAAAATTTTCTTATATAACCCAAGTACAATGTATAAGTTTGAAAACTGAGCTGTCACGTGCTGACTTGATCTTCAACCAGATAAGCAGTTCGTTTATACATGTATATACAGTGGATGTAAAGCCTTGTAAGAAACTATAATTTGATTATATTTCTGCTTCTTTGTAAAAGCTGTGAGTCTCTGCAATTTTCACCTGGCAGTAGTGATTAGGTCTCTCGCCACAATCTCTAGTCTTGGAATTCTGCTGACATGTGAGGGTTAAGAAGTGTGGTCTCATACCGTAATCACCTAGCTGACATGCCTTGTATTGGACTGGGACAGAGGAAGGCATGCTGCCTTTGATGTGACTTTCACATCCCCTTTGTTCTTCCTGAGTGCCTGTGGAGGCAGTGGCAATGGTGGCAGAGGTGATAAAACCTGTACAGAGCCAAATATCCCCAAGTGCTCTGAGTTGGGGTGGGTTTGTGTCCCACTTGCTGTGGAGACATATGCTAACTGGGACAAGGAAGCTCACAACACCTTCTCTCGCCTCGCATCTAGCATTGCCATCACTTCCTCCTAGTGTAAGAGCCAAGTCTTGGCTGAAATATATAGCAGGCTCAATTTCACATTGGTTCGAGCCATTGCCAGTGACATTCTGCTATATAGTTCCCCAGCAATGGCATTATAAAGCGTATTTATGTGAACAATGTTATAGTAATATATGTTTATATGTATGCAGAATAACTAGTAAGTGACTTGTAGTTCATTAAGTATCTTGGACGGTTCTGTGTGCTTGGATGACATCGTGGCTTGTATAATGCAAATAACATATTTGGGCCAGGTGTGCTTTATCCTTTTCTTAAAACTGCAACCTTGTTTCTTTGAACATACCGTTTTGCATCATCTGATTAATTTGGAATTGCAAAATATTGTTAACTTTCAACTTTGATAAGTCTGTAATCAAATTACAGAACCAAAGAACAACATTATGTTGTATGTTAAATAATGTCTACGTTGTTCATTGTACCCATTCCGACTTTTTCTTACTCCAGCATAATTATGATGTTTTTATGCAAACTTGCACTGTGCTAAGTCTTTGAAATACAACATCAGATATTTTGCGCATACTTGTATTAGGTTTGCACATGCGGAATGTACCTGTGCATATTGGTGGATTCCACGAAATATGCAGCATGCGGGTTTATTACGTATGCCTTTTGACAGTGGTATACTTCCATACATTAACTTGTATTTTATGTTCGTAATCCTTACTTGCATTCTGACATGTACATGTAGTACAATAAGAGCAAGCTCAAGCTGATACAGCTGAGGATCCAGAGAGGACGCTTCATCCAGCAATATCATGGGGATGTCTCTCTACTCGTTTCTTTTTTAAAGAGGTCATGTCGCCGTTTGTCTACCATGTCGATCAGACTGTTAAGCTGGTCTAAATTGGAAGTAAAGCGAAGATTTACGGCCTTTTCACCTCACGTTGAGTTGCATAGCTCAGAGTAAAACATCCCACCCAGTCTATGCTTAGCCACGCACCCCACACCCCACAACCTCCCCCACACATTCACACACACGGCAAAAACACGCACATGTTGTCCCTATACAATAAAGCCTGCTATTACTTTTTTTCATATCAGTATTCTCACATTACAAAACGTCACGTCTTGCAAAAGACGATGCATCATCAACGTGAGTGGTTTCAAACTTGCACATAAAGACACATGCAACTTAGTGATACGTACATGTACATGTAAATCAATTGCTTCTGTTCTTTCTTTTCTTTTTTTCCAAAATAGCAGAATCTTGTCCTAAACCTCTAAGCCTACACACTTCTGCACAGCCACTTCTGCATTTGCCTTTAAAATCCCTGCTTCTAAGTCAGTTCAGTAAAACTCAGATTGCATTTGTAAATACGGTGATAGAATAGAACAGTGAATTAACCTAGCTTGCATTTTGTATGAAATATAATATTTTAACGTATCCAATTTTAATACCATGACAAGTTGCAAGATAAGAGCTGCCTGTTTTGCGAAATCACACTACGTTCATCAGCTGTTAGCTGCAGCATGCCAAGCTGAAATTTGAAGGAAAAAGACTGAAGCTGAGTAACAAGCAGCCAATGTAGCTGAAAAGGAGTAGCTTTCTCAAAACAATTATCTGACACTTTGAAATTAACTTGTGCAGTTGAAGAGAATTCTAGGACAGCTTACAGACGTGCTGTTGCCAAAGAAAGAACCAACATTGCCAGTAAGGATGCCAACACACCATGAATAATGCACAGAAGAAACAAGAGCAAATGCAGCTGATAATAGGGCCGCTGATAGGCCCACAGTTGCTCAAGGGAGCTGAGGCCCCCACCCACCCCCCCACCCCCTCCTCCAATTTTTGTCCAATCATAATTTTATTAATGTAGCATTGATTATAACTTATAAAAAAGAAATGTCATGCATTAGAATCCTACTGTTGTTCAATGCTACTGTACCGGGGATTGTTCATTGTCATGATCCTGGTGTGCAGAACTGCATTTTCACTGATACTCTGCTTTCTCATTTTCCTTTTGCGCCACCAGTTGATACAACAGCCGACAATTGAGCTCACAGGGATTAAACCCACGATAGAACCCACTATTCCAAATATGGCCGGATCAAAATCATATGCTGGAAATGTAAAATACGAAAGTAGCAACGGCAGTAGACTCTGCCATCATACACAATAACTACACATCACTATATATGGCATCAGCTGACAGTACACATCACCATATATGGCACCAGCAGACACTACACATCAAACACATTGAAATTATTGCTGCATGTCACTTGATTAATGATATGTGTATGGAGCAGTGTAACTTTGGTTATGCTATTTTCCTGACAATGTCCTTAGTTCTCTCACATGCCTCAGTATATCTTTGGTTATGATGCCATCCTCTCCAAATCCTTGGTTATACTCATTGCCTTTGTCATTGGTTGCATACCTGCCTCATGTGTTCTTATGCAAAAAAAGAACCAATGGTGTACAGTTAGCTTGCATGCTGCATTAATAGGGACCATGCCATGATTCTCATCAGCACACTTCATCATAGGGTTATTCTATATACACATTTAGCATCACTATCTACAGTTTTGAGCACCTAATCCTATATACATATAGCTCTTATGGAATACACCAAATCTCTGTATCACATTGACTATAAATTCCTTAAATCGTAGTGAAGTGAGAAGGGAGATTTTTGATTACATAAGCATTTTCATTTAAAATTAATACGCTACCCATAAATCCTGACTGTGGTTAAGTCAACACATTTCACAACATAAATCTGTCGTGATGCTCTGTTCAGCACATAAGCAATCAATTGCAAGCCTCATATTGTGAGAATCTGCCACCAGACCTAGGCTTTGATACACTGCTATAATACATGTACACCCATATCAGTGCATTTACCATAATTTAAGTGCATGGAGTCTGGAGTTGCAACGATTGCTCTTGTACTTCTAATGCATTTAACCTTATTATTTTTTATCCCAACCCTTATCTAATTATCCATTTGTCCAAAATTATTATTGTTTACATAGCACCTTGATTACAATAATCACCGTATATGGCAATCAATCGCGATTTACCGCACTCAATGTGATCACCACAAGCATTTAAGTCCATACGGTGCCACTACAGTTAGTAGTGATTAATCACTTTTTGATATACATGGGCATATATTATCTGGAGTGCCCAGAGTTGTACAAGTAGAGCAACATCTGTTTGAAATATTAAGGTTGTAAAATATTGCCAGTAGTAGGCAACATACCATATGCACAACACGTACTCATTACACTTAACATAAGATATCACACTACATCAAAGCCCACAAAAGAATGCAATGCTTCTATACCTTGGGTTTGTAATGAATTGACCACTTGACTTAATCAAAATGCTGAACAATCAACGTATTCAAAGTCCTCTATTCCCAAATTTATAAAAGATGAAGGCTAGAGATAATTATGGGTAGTTCAAGATGCAATATGTTATGGATCATTTGTTGTTTCAAGTTACCACCTCTTCATACTGAAGTATAAAGATTTAATGCAAGGTTCAAGCTGTTGATCAATCTAAGAAAATTGGTCCACTATGGAAAATATATATATGCACCACTGTTTGATGTACAATTTTATTTAGATGATGCATTAGTGTTAGTTAAATGGAAATTTAATGACAAGCATGTTTCATATTTAGTCATGATATGTATATCAAATGGGATCTTTTCAGCAAAAAGGAACCTAACACATGTTTTTCCAGGATTTCGATTCTTGTGATATTTTAGAAGTCTGAAATGCTGTCTACACATTGCTTTTTATGCACTGAGAATCAGATTATTTGTCATGGAGTTGTAAAGCACTGCATTTTTTATTAGCCATACATTTCAAAGCAAGCATTATATTTCTATTGCACATACTGAAAATTTTATAATGCATGCGCTAGGTCCGTTTTTTGCAGAAGCGATCCCAAATAGGCTTAGTTATGTTACTAGTACATGTTGCATCTACACAAATAGAGTGCAATGTGTTGTCTTCAATACAGCTATTTATGTCATACCTTTGGGGGGGGGGGCATTACCACACATATGGACTGGGGACAAGGAATCATACTTGGGATTGGGGAATCTGAGGATCCAAGGCAGTGGAATGGGCTGGGGACTGTACCTGGGGCTGAAGTAGGGGGTGCAGGAGTTGGGGGACCATAGCAGTAAAGCACAATATCTTTGGAATGGTTGCATGACAATCCATATCCAATAGGAAGTGTGTAGGAACATCGGGCTGTAGTTATGTTACAGGTAGTTCCACTTAACCAGATTGGCTTGAGAGAGGCTGAGTCTGTCAATCTAAAATCAGAGGTAGATAAATCATGACTATGCACAGCACACACGTAAATACAACACCCATACACACAGTTACACACAGACAAGTCCTAACATTGAAGCAGATCCAACCATAGCTAAAGATAGGTTCCCACCAACATAATGACCACACAATGCTTGAGCGTCAGCTGATGTCCAGCCATTGTTGTTACACATGGTGCCCCACACTCCATTGTAGAAGACCTCTGCTCTACCCACACCAATGATGGAGCTACCCACAAGTCTGGTAGGTAAGGAAGTGTTGTATTCTGTGTGTTACGAGCCAGACAGGTCAATGCAAAGAGTTGCCTAGATTTTAAAATCCTCACTGTAGTTGGAACAAATCACGGCTGCAGTCGAGTAGAATGGAGCAGAACATCCTTGCTCCGATGTGACAAAACATCTTGCTGAATTGCAGCTAACAGACGTCTGTGGGAGGCTGCTTGCTCGGCTGGACAAAGCACTATATGTGCAAAGGATGGAGTACATATGTAGTGAATCTAGATCATAGATGGCCAGCTTCCTTGCAATTAGTGCTGACTGCAATCATAAATGGAGCAAAAAACAAAGTAAAAGACACTATGACCCAACTTTCTAGAACTTGTTGAGAGCATTACAAATATTTCATGGTGTGTAAAAAAATGGGGGGCAAAAAAATTATATTTCATCCCTTCTTTTGATATCCTTTTTCATGCACTTAAGCTCACACTAAGCAATAACAATAGAAACAATAAAATGTCTGTTCATTCATAGGAGTCCAATAAATGTAAATAGGATACCTATTTCTTGCATTCTAAATTAAGTTGGAGGGAGTGATTGAGTACATTTGCACAACCATGGCTAGCCACGGCTCCATGAATCAAACTATTTGTGATGTCCCTAAGAGGGCTTCTGCGATGGTATCAGGCCCCATAGGAGCCTGTGCCTCGGTGCTATTTCGATGGGAGTATTTAATAACAAGTGTCTAAGATATGATATTCAATTATTTGTCATTAATAGACCATTGCAGCCGAAGGCTTTTGGCCAGGACAATAGCTCGTCCACCCCTGCATCACAAGACGCTAAACTAGTCACCCCCGCTCATAACATGAGCTGCAGTATTCCAATCGATAATTTATGTGTTGACATTAATCCCAAAAGACAACATGTTCTTTAACTTACAAAAATTACAGAAAAAGGATCAAACGCCAATCCATGCACCATTGTGCTATTTAAAGAGGGGTAATGGTGATGATGTAATTATTTAGGCAGTCATGGTCAGAAATTGGCCGTTTCTGTAGGTGGGAATGGAGACCTGGACTTCATTATGTGATGGTTTCTAGCACATAACATAGGTTATCGGGAGAGCCTGACATGCATGGGTTTTAGGGTGTGATCTGGTCTGACACTATGCCAGGGTTACGTACAAACAGTTATAGTAACAAATATGGTACTGGATAACTATTACGCTACTCGACTTAACCCATATTCACACATGAACCAGTGTCTCATGCCAACATACTTATGTAAGAAGATAGTTCCAAAGCTGTAACCCAACTGTCAACACACCACAGCTGCATCATCATCAGACCAGCCTGAAGGGCACACACGATACCACAGAGACGTCTTCTGGCTATATATCTGAACTTCTCCCTTTCCATTGGCAGTGCTTCCGACCAATCGGATGTCTCCATCTCCTGCAGCTGACAACATATTTCAGTTGACTTTAACAAGCATAGTGACAACATGACAAACTAACTATAAATAAATAACAGCACAATAACTAACACAATGGAACAACAATATCACTAATAACTAACTCTGTCTGCAGACCACAGCAGCATCCCATGTATGGTCACAACCATTGGTGTTTGTGGAGTGTGAGCACTGGCTCAATGTAGCTTCATTTCCATCACACAGAACATCTCTATAGTTAATGGCCGAACCATTCTGGACCAGGTATTCTGAGGGTAGTCTGTGCAGAATGAAATACAAATTTAATAACATCTATTTAGCATGCAAGGTATGACACATAATTAACATGCGCCGTGTGCTGTTGTGTGGCATATGCATCCTTGTACACCATTGGCACCAGTTTTCAGAGTGCCAGCAATGCAACCTCAGTATTGGGATACAAACATGTTCACTCCATAACCCCATGAAGCTCCCATATAAGTCCTAGCCGGGAAGGTCTGGGTTTAGGTCCTCGGCTACTGCTATGTTTGCCACTGCACTAGAACTCTTAAATGGCCATCACACAACTATAGCAATGACCATTTACAACAGTTTCTTGTTTTCCTACTGGTGAAGGCCTTCCGCCTTCAAGCTTTGGTGAAAGAAATATATAACCCAATGATCACTGTCACAAATACGTGAAGATACGAAGCTTGCAATGGTTGTGCAGTGGACAGGGTTCACCTCGTACCAATGCTTGATTGATTATTGTACCATCCCCAGTGTTAGGCCTTGCTTTATAGACGTACCTTTGAAATGATGGCTTAGGGCTATTTATTATCTACTACTACACTGGTCAAGGCATTGTTGTAATTTCTGTCCCAGACAAACTCTCACTCACCATCATGTACAGCCTCTGAAATAGTATATTCAACAGCTGCAAGCTAGCAATTACTTAACCACACACTTGAAGCAAGTAATTGTCTTGGACATGACCACAGGAGGTCAATATCCTCATTGATAACAGGTAAGTCAGCGCTCTTGACATATCTGTTACATCTTCACTAAAACCCAAAAACTATTCTAGAAGCGAGTCAGTGTATCACAGTTAGTGCTGCTACTATTGTCACTAAGAATAGTAAGCTATCCAGCAATGGTCCTACATGCAATGCATTGGGATGGGAGCATCTACCTCTTGTCTGGGGAGACAGAGAGACTGGCTGCACACACTAAATCATGCAAGGCCACACACATTATTATATAGTCTATAAGGCAAGCTGACTCTAGTCGCCAATGCTAAAGCCTTTCTGGCGCAATCCAGTCCTGATGTCTACTAAGATGAGCTCAATTTTTTTTTAGTATTAGTGTATCTACTAGTATATTGCATTCAAGAATAATACCAAAACGTGCACTACAACAACAGCAGTCGCATAATATTAATTTGTTAAGATTGTTTCTATTGCGAACTACTTACATGTATGGTGCATTTCTTACGTGCTCTGGTTCACGGAGTTGAGTGCCCCGCTGTAACCCAGGCCAATGCAGAACACTTGACCGTTCTTTTCGCTCCAAAGCGTTGTCGGACTGTCACCACATACGGTACCCCATGTCCTGTTAAAACACACCTGCACGAAACCGGCGTAAACGTCTGGTGTAAAATTAAGGAGCCTGGTGGCACCATCTTGGTTGCAAGGTTGAGCTATGAATTAAGAAGAAATGGAGAAACAGGGGACAGTTTCCTAACGTTACGCTTAGCTTTGCAGACTCACCATTTAAGGTCACGAGGATACCTTGCACTAGTAGTACTAGAAGGATCGCCTTCATCCTCGTGTACTGGAAACTAAACAGCGGGGGTGGGATTGGATACGAATCACGTGAGCCACTGATCTGTGGAATGGAACGGACTGCTAACATGCTCGATCGTGATTAAATGATAGGGGGGTCATCTGTGCATATATTAAAGATATAGGTACAGCACGCTTATGCACTCATCGACACCGCTGATAACACGTGTAATTACATCATCTCTATCGGCGGGGCGACGAGTCCAATTTTAAGAGCTTCCACAGCAAAAAAAAGGGCGCAAATCAAATTTTGATATTTCTTTGATTTTACAATGGTAACTGTTGGTTTCACTTGTGATTTTCCAACAATACAAATCATATGCTGATTTCGTATATAATTACAAATCACGTTGTGATACATCAATGATCCTAAATCTATTGACAAATCCGAGGATGATATTCGGTTGATTTGCCAGGTGGTTCTGTGTATCACATAAACAGCAAATCAAATGTGGATTTTAGTATGATTTTACAGTGGTAAAGTACGTTTTACATATGATTTTCACAACATGAGAAATCATTTGCTGATCTTTGTTATGATTTAATATTGCAGTAGGATATTATAATTCTTTAGACAAAATTAATGTTAGTTTCTCTATATTATGAATATAAAAAATTACTTATGTATTCCAACGAATAGACTGAGATTTAATTTGGTTTTGTAAGCAAAATAAAATATGCAGTTCACATTACTCAGTGTTATGAAAAGTTAGTGTGGCAGTTCAGCAACAGTGTATGCAGCGATTCATAAAAAATCGCCGAGGGCTTATGATTCTGTCACGTTGGTGAAATGATTTGTTCACCATATAAAGACCAGACTGAGGATCCTTTTCAGGTGTTTTAAAAGTCATCCAGGTAACATATGCTCAAGTTTTAAGACACATATGTGGTGGTAAATCTTGTTTGGTAGTGTCATTATGCTTGATTATTATTCTGAAAAAGAATCTGATGATCCCAGAATAATGATGTATCTCATCTGTACCGCTTAATACAAACACTGATTTCACCACAGATGCTCTGTCTGTACTATTATAGTCTGATGAATAGGTCGTTCCATTAACATAACATCTTCCAAATTTATCGATACGATGGCTCACATATACAACATCATCAAATGTTGCAGTACAAAAGAGCTGTATTTCATCATACAGATCATCTGTTACTTTCACATTACACTTGCTAGGATGCTTTAGTTGAATTGGCCAGTCATCATCAATGCCTTCTCCAGTATCAATTCTTCTATAGTAGTCAAACACTGCTTCAGTTGGTTCAACACAAGAGTATGATAAGCATGAAAATGGTCCATGACACTGTAGTGTGAATGGCACCTTACAGTGGGTGAGACAAGTTGTTTTAGAGCTTTTGGAAATGATTTTTCATCCAATGAGAGATCTTGAGAAACAGCTGTAATATCAATCGAGAACTGCTGTATGATTCTGTTTATTATCTGGAGCTCAATATTTTTACTGTTACTTGGTACCTCGGAAAGTATTCCATTCATTCTTTTATATGCAAAGCACCAGTATACTTGGGGAGGCCCATAATCACTGATAAGATCCGGGATATGCAATGCAAAATGGTAATTTACTGACACTTCCCATTTTCCATACACAGAAGCATACATTTTGTGATCATCATTTTCTTTATAAAGTAGTGATGTCTTCAGTATAATATATTGGCTTGGCAATGAATTCAACAATTTCACAGAGAAGGCATATACTCTTATATGCATTAGTTGACAAAAGTCCAGATAAACAAGGACGGGCATAAATTAACGCAAAATTTTTCCATTGGTCAGCAGTCAAACTGGTAAGGTCAGTCTTGCCATTGATATTAGAAGGAATGCGTCCTATGTCATAAGGCACCTTTACTCTTTGAATGCGGCTATAAAACTGTGACAATTTTGCATTTGGTAGACTTGAAAGACACAATTTTGCTTCATTGTGCACTAATCCCAGTAATATGGTGTGCATTGGGTCAGTTATTGACATTCTTATTATGTCAAAGTATGGAAGTCTTATGAGTTCACTGTAACGAACACCATTCTTTTTTTGTATATCAAGAGCTTCTGATTTTGATATAGCTTGTTGATACTCCATACACTGAGCAAGTACTTGTTCTCTGCTTCTTGGAGGAGCCATGCTAGATGTCAAATAGCTAATATTCCCTGATGCTCCCCGTGTCAATTGCTCCCTCTCTGCTTGAAACAAACATCTAGAGCACCCATAATCAGCTTTGTGGCCTAGTAATTGAGTGACTTTCTTCATTGCTGGCATGTCAGCAGAAATTCCAAGCAAAGCTGCTTTAATATTTCTACCAACAGGATGCAAAGGAAGACCATCCCACAAGAGAATCAAATCATTCACTAACGGCTTAAGGAAAGTGTTTGTATTCCCTTTTGGCTCAGTTGGGCCTGGGATGACTCCCAACACCATTGTCCATTCTTCTTTAAACCTTTCCTCACGAGGTAAGTTTAATACTGTCATCATTATTGCAGATACTTTGTACTCTGATCTTTTAAACGGTTTAAACCAATCAACATTGAGCAACAGTGCAACGTTATTGGGATCACTTAAGAAAGGCACAGATGGATTAAGCGGACTAGAAGAAAATTCCTTCCAAATAGTTGCATCATAAATGTCATGATACACATTTGAATCACTTGATACTTTCTTTTGTGAATAAAATAGTTTCACAAATTTGGCTTGCTGAAACATATTCCTTAACCATTGTGAGGGTGGAATACAATAGTAGACTTTGTGTGGGCACCACTTATGTTTTGCAAAGGCTAGCCTTTTATCATATCCAAGTTCCTCACCACATTTTTCCCCAAAGATTGTTGCAGTGCAAACTTTACACTTCTCTGCTTCATTGAACCTGTACAAATAGTTACAAGAATCATTGGGACATACAACATATTCTTCCATCTTCAACTGCGTCTGTGAAATTAAATTCCAAAATCTGTGAACAGTGGTAGAAACACATTGTATAAGGGATGAGAGATAAGCTTCAAAAAGACTGATATCAGGCAGCAGATTGACAAGATAGCGGATTGAGTCAGGTGGTGCTTCATGGCAATTTTAGCTAGAAGTGTAGTATTGATGGCTTGGCAATGTTTTGCTCTTTATCAAGATTAAGTTCTACACAATTTGGTTCTTCATTTCGGTCCTCAGTATCATCCTCATCACTTTCAGTTGATGTTGCCAAGTCCTTTTCTATAAGTATAAGCATGCAGTAAATACATAATCGAAATTATTTCTATTTTATCAATGAATGTCGATTTCTTCCACGGAACTATCATTTGTATCACAGCTACCACCATTATCTAAATGTAATGTAATGTACACATTCAGTTTATGATCTTAAAATTTTACTAGTCAATTAACTCACCACCATCAGTAGTTTCAAAACTATGAACCTCAAACTTGTCAAGCTCCAGGTCTATACAAATGGAAAATGATATAAATAATATAAAATTTATATTAAAACATTATAAACATAAACCTGATTCAGAGGAGTCTGTGTCATTCATATGTGAGTTGTCATTTTCTGCACAGTCTTTATTTTGAGGGTCATGCAAAATATAAATATGAGCTCAAGGAATAAAGGAGTATAACTAACTCACCATACATAACATCACACTCAGCAGTAGAGTTTTCAGATCTATGCCTTTTTGGTGCACGATCTGCATGCATGGATGCATATGACCTGATCAAGCTTATAGCCATGCAGCATTATAATGATACGGTTTTTGTTTATCAACCAAGCACTATTATCAAGACAATTTTTCTTAATTAATTAACATGTACAGGTACAATATACTATATACTGCAATACTATACATGTATATCAAAATTCTCCCTACCTGTTTCGACACTATTGGAGATTGTAGATCGCTCTGAGTGTGGCAAAACATGAACATATAATTATGACTTGACTCAGTGTTCTACCGTATTCGTGCAGACTCACTGGTAACTTTCGAGGTCGATGATTCCGACTCCAATTGTGTATGCAAATCACAGTGAGGGTTTTTTTTTGAAGAGGCCAAACAATGATCGATGCCTTCTGATAGTTGTGTAGCAGTGCAATTTCCTTGTTTTACACTGTTGACAGTCACAAACTGAAAGGGCCGACATTTTTGCCGCCGAAAATGTACGGATAATTTTTCCAGCAAAATCTCGCAACGTGTTCAGTATCATATGGCTGCAAAGACCAATCGAGATAAAGATTTAGAAGCTCTTCGTCATAAAGTTTCGGACCTAGAAGCGAGAATGGTCCGTGTGAATGATCGCTTGGGTGAAATGGACGATAAACTAAAAGAAAGGAGTGCCATGGATTCAGAACATGAAGCTCGAAGGTACGTTAAATGTTGTAATGTGATACAGAAACGGCTTCTGTGGTTCTACTGTGAGGAGACTGCGACGGGTGTCGAAGTAGTAATGTATAAGCGCGTGGTTTTGAACTGCTTACCAGCTTGTATCTCTCGTAAATTCGAAGCCTTGAATATTTTCCTCATCCAGTCCCCCCCCTCCCCCCTTCCTTTCTCAGGAAATAGCGTTCCAACGTCTTCATAAACAGTTGTTCCGTTGGTAAGCACTGTTTTTTTTGGTCACGTGACATATCATGAAAAATCAATTCACAGAAAATACTTCAGGTAGTGTTTGAAGAGTATGTTGAACAACTGGACAGATCATTAAAAGAGACACCTTGGAGTGGTATAGATGATGATCTCAAAACCAGAATACTTCAATCAGTTGAGAGTCACCTTCAACTGTATAAGCTTCCAATGCCTTCTAAAGGTGACTTGAAGAAAAGAATCAAGGCATACTATGCAAGCCGGAGGAACACTACAATCATGAACATGAATGATGAAAAAAGAAGGCAAAGACGTATGTCTTTGAAGCGAAATCGTCTTGCATATGTAAGTACTCATATTTGAATAGTCATGCACTAACCTACAACTTCATCTGTCCAGGTTGCACGTGATAAAGCAGTACAGGAGGCGATACAAAAGGGTGAACTTAATGCTGGAGATGGGGAAGCACTTAAGGCATTCAGGGATACTGTGAGAATTGATGCTGGTGCTGTTTCACCTGTTGTCAGTTCTGATGACGAGGAAGCTGCAGCCCAGAACAAAAAGAAACGTTGGAGAACCTTGCAAGAGCTCGAGCTTCTCGTCAGCAACAAAGTCAACATGTGGAGAACTAAGTTTTTTTTTATTCTGCTTATCCTTTTTATCTTTCCATTTTCCATGTATGGTGATTATTTTTTATGATCCACAGTATTCATTTTATTTATATTTTCATGATACATGACAAATCATTTGAACAATCATGAGAAATGATTATGATATGATTAATCATGTGATTTCACATGCTGAATCACATGAAAAATCGGGCACAAATCTTTGATTACTCATTTGAAATTTGAAGTGATTCTCGGTAAAAATCATGTATTAAATCCAATTGTGATTTTCAAATGATTTGCCAGTGATTCTTCATTTCGAATTACTATCAGATAATCCGATGATTTTGTGTGTGATTTCCACAGCAAAATCACTTGATACATCTGAACCTGCGGCAGCAGGTTCAATATAGGATTGATTGAGGATTGATGAATATCATTAAAAAAAACTTCACTCGCGTCTGGAGGGACAACGGAGAAACGAATTGCTTATCTCTTTGTCGCGATGGAACGAGAACTCAAAGATCTACAGTTCTACGTTTGTTCCGTGTCATAAAACGGTGTGCTTTTAGAGAAACAAACGAATTCGTGCCTAGTCCTAAAAAAATTCTTGGTCGTCGTCGTCGTCGTCTTCTTCTTCTTCTTCCTTAGGAAGGTATAACTCAAGCTACGAACGGTTTTGAATAACGGCAATAGCACCAATATCTTCGGAATTCACCTGCACGTTATCCTTTAAGGTCATATAGACACCTCGAAAGAGAAGTACCTCATGCGGTAGCAAGTTCTATATAGGATATGAAGTTATTGCGGAAGTTTATTTGGTTTATTGTTGATTAATGAAGTTATTATACAGCATGCAGTATATACTCCGACCTGCACGAAATTTATTTGGTGTCCCCGATTTCCCACAGCTGCGGATGGATTACATCACCGCTAGCGTAGCGGTGATGTAATCCATCCGGAAATCAGGGTCTGGGTACGAGACTAGTTCCTATCGCAGTTTAATACTTTGACTAGTGAAGTTAAATGCCTTCGCGTAATCGAAAGAAGCGATACCTTCAAAAGCAAGACGATATTTTATCACAAGAAAACAAGGCTAAAGCCCGAGCGCGCTACAAGGCCGATCCCGAAAAGAAGAAGGCCTCTGTACGCGACAGCTACAAGGCCGATCCCGAAAAGAAGAAGGCCTCTGTACGCGACAGCTACAAGGTCGATCCCGAAAACAAGAAGGCCTCTGTACGCGACAGCTACAACGCAGATATTGAATCTAAGCAATCTGCTAAAAGGCAGCGATATCAAGAGGACTACGCGAGGAGAACCGTGCTGCTAAAAGGCAGCGAAATCAAGAGGACCTCGAGGAGAACCGTGCTGCTAAAAGGCAGCGATATCAAGAGGACGTCGAGGAGAACCGTGCTGCTAAAAGGCAGCGATATCAAGAGGACCTCGAGGAGAACCGTGCTGCTAAAAGGCATGCAGCGATATCAAGATGATAACCGCGCTGCTAAAAGGCAGAAATACGAAGACAATTCAGCTGCCATTAAGGCATCTGAAAGGAATCGGTATTGGAATGACCCCGCTGTCCGATTGGCTAAACGTGCTGCCGAGAGGAAGCGGTATCGCAGGGGTCACCGAACTACCACTACCACCCAAAGGTATGTGATGGCATGTTGTATTGCACTAGCATTAAAAAGCTATAGGAAGATGTGCATGCAACATGTGTACAGCACGCATGTAAGGGATCTGCTATTCACTTCACATGTAAAGCATGCATGGTGACCCAACTGTTGTGTACAGTCCTTTGTGACCTGTCTATTGAATATTGGGGTGTCATCCTTAATCTGATGCACAAAAAGGCTTCCTTATCTGATGCTACTGTAAGAGCAACAGTCTCACAGGTATCAGAACTGATCATATCCACAAAAATATACATTATATATCAAGGGTGTGTGCGGGATCTTCCGCGCATGCGTTAATTATCTTACACTATTCCCTCTCTAATGTTTGATGAATGGTCCGTAACGGTCAGGTTGACGTCTGTTTCGATCCGGGTATCGCCTTTGGGGAGCGGGCTGATCGCCAGGTCCAGCGGCAGGGAGTTCATTTGGAGGGGCCACGGGCGCTGCATAATCTTCATCCTCCTCTAGCAACTCGCATTGCTCCCCTGGTTTAGGGGTAGGTAGAACGACTTCGTCTGCTGCAGGACGCTCCGGACGAGGTTCATTAGCTAACCTGACATTAGGTGGGCAGGGTTTCAACCTGTCAAAATGGACGATCTGTGGTCTCCTTCCCCTAGTACCTTGCAACTTGTAGGTGGCGTCTCCGAGCCTTTCCACCACTTTATAGGGTCCTTTCCAGGGCCTGTGCAGCTTCCGGGATTGTCCAGATGGTACAGCTGGAGTAAACAGCCAAACAAGATCGCCTTCACTATATGGTTCTCCGTGAACCTTTCTGTCATAGATGCTCTTCTGCCGTTTATGCTCTGTTTCGCATCTGTCTCTAACAAGAGCGTATGCCTCCAAAAGGCCATCTTTCAAATTCTTCACGTACTCCATTACTGCAGTCTCTTTCCCTTGAGTGGTACCGTACATCAGATCCACTGGCAACTTGACTTGTCTTCCAAACATAAGGAAGAACGGGCTAAATCCAGTCGATGCGTGGACACTTGAATTGTACGCTAAGCACACCCGACGAATATTTTGCTCCCAACTGGACGGGTAAGAGTCCACCGTAGTGGCCAACATGCCCAAAAGTGTGCGGTTGAAGCGTTCCACAATCCCGTTGCACTGCGGATGATATGGAGTAGTGTGGGTCTTCTTAATCTCCAGCAGTTTGCACACTTCTTTCACCAGCTCAGATTCGAATTGTCTGCCCTGGTCACTATGTAATTGCTCCGGTGGTGAGAACCGACAAAACATTTCGTCCACTAATTTACGGGCCACTGTTGCTGCTTCCTGATTGGGTATTCCGTACGCATTTCGTGAAGTGATCCACTGCTACCAGCACGTATCTGCTCCCAGTCTCTGTCTCAGGTAGGGGCCCCAATAAATCCACGCAAACCATTTGCAGTGGATACCCTACCTGTAGCGTTTGCAAACCTGCTCTTCTTTTGGGGGCATTGGTCTTCCTGGAACAGCACACTGCACAACATGAGCACCACTCACTTACGTCATCTGCACAACTTGGCCAATAGAATCTCTCCTTCAGTAGATTCCTCATTTTCTCCTCTCCTAAATGCGCAGACAAAGCCCCTTCATGCAGGCTCCGCAGAATGTCCTGCCTCAGCTTAGCAGGCACAACGAGCTGCAACTTTCCCTCACCACCGCCTAGTACCCTCCTCCACAACACGCCATCCTTCAGATACAACGATGTATGTTGCTGCCATAGTAAGCGGCTCTCACGGCTCCATGGTTTGACTTCATCTGCTGACAGCATCAGTTTGGACTCCAGAGCTTGATACACTGGCCGAATAGAACAGTCATCTAACTGTTGCTGACGTATCCATTGAGGAGTATAGGAAGTGCAAGGTAATGACGTCACGCTTCCTTCAATGACATCTCCTTTGGGTGTTGTTTCATGACTTTCTCTACCGCACTGGCGACAGGGGACACGTGATAGGGCATCTGCATTACCGTGCTTGGTGCCTTGACGGTGTACAACCGAAAAGCTATACTCCTGTAATTTTTCTAGCCAGCGGGCTAATTGGCTATCGGGTTCTTTGAAGTTACGCAACCACACTAATGAACTGTGATCGGTCCTAAGGGTAAACACCCTTCCCAGTAGGTACTGCCGAAAGTGGTGAATAAACTCGACAGCCGCTAGCAACTCCTTTCTGGTTACACAATAACGCTGTTCCGGACGGCTCAGCGTACGACTGGCATATGCAATCACTACCTCGGACCCAGTGGCATCTTCCTGTGAGAGGACCGCTCCAATGCCAATATCACTGGCATCAGTGTCGAGAACAAACCTCCGGCTATAGTCTGGGTAGGAGAGCACAGGGGGTGAACTCAAACATGCACGTAACACATCAAAGGCATGCTGACACTCGACAGTCCACTTAAAGTCAGTATTCTTCTCCGTGAGACGATGTAATGGCTTCGCGATGGCAGCAAAATTCTTGACGAATTTCCGATAGTAGTTAGCCAGACCCAAAAATTGTTGCATTTCGCGCTTCGACTGGGGAGGTGGCCATCCTGCTACAACAGCTGTTTTACTCGGATCCGCGGCAACGCCTTCTTCTGATACAATATGCCCTAAAAACGTAACGCTCTTTTGACACCACTTACATTTCGATGGTTTTAACTTCAGTCCTGCCTGCCTGAGTCTTTGGAGTACACCTGCGAGATTACGCAAGTGCTCGCTGAACGAGGTTCCCACAATGATAATGTCATCCAGATACACGAGGCAACTGGACCACTTCAGTCCACCAAGAACTCTGTCCATCAGGCGTTGAAACGTAGCGGGAGCGTTACACAACCCGAAGGGCATCACTCGAAACTGGAAAAGGCCTTCTGGTGTGGTGAATGCTGTCTTGGGCTGGTCTTCCTCTGCTACCTCCACTTGCCAGTATCCGCTAGCCAGATCCAGCGTAGTAAACAGTCTCGACCCTGCTAATGTATCAAGTGTGTCATCCACCCGAGGTAGAGGATATGCATCTTTCCTTGTTACACTATTGACCTTTCTGTAATCCACGCAAAACCTAACTGATCCGTCTTTTTTCTTTACAAGAACCACAGGAGATGACCATGGACTATCTGACTGCTGGATAGCGCCTTGCTCAAGCATGTCCTTTACCAGCTTTGCCATTTCTTCTCTACGAGACTGAGGGATTCGTCGAGGCAAAAGATGGACAGGAGGAGTGTTGCCAGTGTCAATGCGATGCTTCAGAATGTTAGTGCGACCAATCTGGCCGCTGTTAAACGCGAACACGTCTGCATATTCCATTAAGAGGTGAAACAGGAGTTCCTTCTCACCATCGTTAAGGTGATCTCCCACCTTGCAGACCATGCTCCATAGTGCCTCCTGATCTCCTTGGGACAGTGGGATATGTTCAGTTACAGCCGAGATGTTCTGGGTAGTACAGTCTTCATGCAGCTGACTCATGCTGGCAACCTTCATTCCTTTTTTAAGAACAACAGAATTGTTTGCGGAATTAAGCAGACGTATTGGAACAAGACTGGAGCTGTTTGTACACACCAAGGATCGAGCCACCATTACTCCTGTTCGGCATGAAGTGTCAGTTTCCACCATCCAGGTACCAATACCAGGGCTTGCTTGTTTCACCATGACTTCCATTTCACTGGATGGCGGGACCACAATTTTTTCCAGGGTTACCAGTCCAATGGCAGGGCACTCGATGGGGGCTTCGACCTTTACTGGCATAACGTGATGGACCTGGACTGAAAGCTTATGTTGAGGAAAGGTTAGAATTTTGGCACCACAGTCAATGCAACACTTGTGATTTTCTAGAAAATCCAGCCCCAAGATAGCTCCTACTGTAATATCTCCAGTCACAATTAGTGTTGCACCAAACTTCTTATTCCCAAAGACAATATCAAAAGAGCCAAACCCTTTCGTAGACAATGGGGACCCGTTAACACCCACCAGTCTGTTGCCAATCCATTGTTGCAATTCTGCCACATGTCCAGCACGGGCTATCTGGTTCCAGACACAGTTGTTGATCAAAGACACTGCGGCACCTGTATCAATAACAAATGTAACGGGAACGGAACAAACCACGCCTTCAACACAATAACTACTACAAGGGGAGGATAATACAGAAACAATGAGGTCGTTCTGGGCCATTATTGGTTGTCCCTCTGGCAGTTGGCCCCTGCCGCCGAGGGTCTGTAGTTTCCCTGTTGCTGGGTTGAATCACGGCTTCTGCAGAGGCGAGCAATATGGCCTCTTTTCCCGCAGTTCCAGCAGCGTGGCTTGCGGGGTTCCCTTTGTTCCTCCCGCTCCGTGATAGCCTCACTGTTCTTTAGTCTCAGCTCCAGACGCTGCAGTCTTTCATTTATGGACTGTAGTGTGACGGCTAGAACTCCACTGCATTCTTGTTCCTCCGCTACTGTCGTCGATGCACTCGCATTGGGTAACTCCGCGTCTACCTGCGAAAAATTAACTCGAGCTGGCTTACCATGGCTACCACCAATATATGACTCTAATTCTATTGTCAGGGAAACTGCCTCGTCCAGGCTTTTCGGGCGTCCCTGCCGAACTCCAAATGCAACCTGTGGTTTGTCAAGCTCGCCGAGGAACTGGTTCAGAGCCAAACGCTCACGCGCTGCCTCCTCGAGGTCAGGGTACGCTTTGTCAGCGAGCCCCTTCAAAATGTCAGCATAGGTAGCCCAGTCCTCTTCTTTGCGTCTGTTTCTCGAATGTAACTCCGCGACGTACACCTCACGCTTGCTGTCGGGGTTAAAACGTTTAGCCAGAGCCTTCATACACTCACCATAATCGTTTCTAACATCCTCAGAACACCGCGAAAAGGCAGCCAGTGCTTTTCCTGTCAACCGAACGCGTAACCACTTCAACTTTTCGTCCGCACTCTCCCATTTGTTAACAACAGCGACGTGCTTGAAGTGAGTTTCCCATTCTGGCCAGCTCGTCTTCTCACCGTCGAAGGGGTCCGGCAGAAGCACAGGTCGTTGTGCCATAGCCAGTGCCAGAGGAGACAGGTCAGAGGTCAATGCCGACTACGCCAATGTAAGAGCAACAGTCTCACAGGTATCAGAACTGATCATATCCACAAAAATATACATTATATATCAAGGGTGTGTGCGGGATCTTCCGCGCATGCGTTAATTATCTTACACTACTTTTGACACAATGACAAACTTTTGACTACAATCAGCAGTAGCAGCAGCGCTGCCCCCACCGCCAGCAGCA
This sequence comes from Ephydatia muelleri, assembly GCA_013339895.1. Taxonomy (NCBI): domain Eukaryota; kingdom Metazoa; phylum Porifera; class Demospongiae; order Spongillida; family Spongillidae; genus Ephydatia; species Ephydatia muelleri. The sequence goes on along the minus strand of JABACO010000001.1, from coordinate 30,164,845 downwards.
GCGCTGCCCCCACCGCCAGCAGCAGCGCTGCCCCCACCGCCAGCAGCAGCAGCAGCAGCAGCAGCAGCAACAGCACTGCCCCCGCTGTCACCAGCAGAAGCAGGAGCACCGCCACCGGCACCAGCAGTATTGACACCAGTGCACCAGTGCCCCCACCACCACTTCGCCTGCTGCTCCCCTGGCCGCTGCCACCACCACCCACATGGCTCCCATGGCCAGAACCAGGTCGCTGCGGCCATAGAAGAGGCTGGGGGAGACATAGAGGACAAGGCCGAACAGTAAATAACATTAAGAACTCCTATACATATAATTTTGATTATTAAAATTTTAAACCTCCCTCCCTCCCTTCGAAAATTAAAATCAATTTGTGACCACTTATAAAGACGCCAGAGGAAAAAACTAATGAAACAAGTAAATAAAAACATTCTCTAACGAGAAAGTTGTTGGTATATAGGATTGACCAATGGTGGTGTAAAAAGCATGGACAAGAGTGACAGAAATTTGACTGGAAAATTGAAATAGGCCTATATTTAGCACACTAACGTTATAACAGTGCATGCCTGAGTGATGGGCTAAATGTAGGCCTATTTCCAAATTTCTGTCACTTTTGTTTCCATGCTTTTTACACCACCATTGGTCAATCCTATATACCAACACTTTCTCGTTAGAGAATGTTTTTATTTACTTGTCATAAGTATGATTCGCGAGGTTCTCTGATAGCTATACATATTGACATTGACATCGATCGAGCGAGAGTATTTGGCGCAGAACACAAAGGAGATGTACGTGCACATTTTCGCGCTCGTTTCGCGCCAATGATTTAATTGGGCAAATTGCGCTCCGCTCAATGTATGGGGAGGCGGGGATTATTACATTGGCGCGAATCAAGCGGGAAAACGTGCACGTAGTTTATTCAACTGTATCTCCGTAACAGATGGCATAAAAATTAACGAGCAGAACAAATCGATAGGTATAGGACCTCTCTACCTACATACCGAATTTGAAGCGATTTCATTACTCCTACAGAAAGTTATGGCGGGTTTGAACCCGGTGGGGTATCGAACGTTGCAATACTGGCAAGGAGCAAGTGCAAGATCCCAAAAAGTATTTTACCATATAGAGAAATGGTGTGGTATGAAGTGTTGAAAATAAGATGTTGATAGCGTAATCCGTTCGGAAGATATAACGATTCAAACGAGAAGCATTTATATAGCATTTTATATATAAATGTGAGTTATCATTTTCGCGTGAACTGTCCCATGTTTTGATGAGTATACAGTGTCAACTGCCAGTTGGATAACTTCTTTAACTATTCATTGATGAGTCACTAAAAAGGGAGTGAGCTGAAGATCTCAGTGAAGGTATTCAGCATCCACTTTTGCCTGAAACATTGCACGTCTAAGTGTTGCCTGTGAAAGCTTTCTCCCAGAATCAGACAACATCTTTTCAACATAATTAGAAGTCACGTCACTCATCTGAGCCATCAACATCCGAGCTTTGACAGATGTAGGGGTACCACGGCAGTTTGCAATGGAAAGTGCAATGCTTCTTGTCACTACCAGTTCAGATGCATTCAAAGCAGGTATAGCATTTTCCCCATCTCCATCTGAGTCATCAGAATCCTCCCTGTCAGCACCATCTGGGATTTTAATCCATTTCTTCAGTTCAGGCACATGCCAAGCTGGAAGTAGCATCTTCAGAATTCCTGCTGTCATTGCTCTGAACACTCTTTGGATCGGGTGAAATGCAGATGCATTAAGGTCATTCCTGAATTTAGCTTTTCTCCTGTCATCTACACTGGGAAATCTCTTCATATCACTGAACACACTTTTTTCTGACATACCCAGCAACTTGAGCATACGAACAATATTTGCCTGCGTCATTGCCCATGTCGTCGGTGCTTGCTGATAATTGCCTACTGTTCCCGCTCTTGGTGATATCGATCCAGCGTCTGACGTTACAGTAACGAGCTGTTCAACCTCACTAATAACTGGCTCCACAAACTCATAACCCGGGATTTCGACTTCCAAGCTTAAGAACTCTAAACTAGGCCGGGCGTTTCGAGTCACGTTGACCCTGATAGGTTCAATGTCATGCATGCATGCAGGATGTTCCTGCATGGGACGACCCTTAGGCTTCGCACATTTGCAACATGAACTGCAAATCCCGGAATCGCACCATTTACACGCTCCCTCTTATGTTTGCAGCGTTGCAAACCTTGAGTGTCGGCCATTATCGATGCATGCATATGTATACCCTCAATACGCGCGGGAGGGGGGGGGAGGGAGGAGGAGGATGTGCAAACGTGTATATGTGTGCTAATAAGAACGGCTTCTAAGTGATATCTAACTCATACTAAAGTGCAAGCATGTAGCTTTTCAGCTAGAGGCATGTTCAAATTAGTCATCACTACGTCCGTCATCATACAATGTAGATGTCTGTACCTACACGCATAACGATCGTATTTTCGGGCTGTCAGGTCGAAGGACAGTGTAGAAAACCGATTTCCTTGACACACGATTGTACATAGAATGATATATATGAGATGAAAAGCTTATAAACACACTATCAAGGCTATAAGATTCGCCATTAAAAAGTGTACATTTGACCGCGAAACTGCGAAAATCTATAGAGCGCTTGACTCACGATTCTTGACTCACGATTCTTGCAAAGCCCCTACCTGTGATTAAGGTACGACAAGAAATCGATTATTGGGTTTAAAAAACACCAGCGACAACTTTTTTTATAGTGCAGTTCACACTTTGTTGTATCATTCTTTCATGGACCGCGTGTTAAATATATTCAACTGAACTAGGTACCCTCTTGACCATCTGAAATGAGTCAAACAATACCTTCCTATCTTACATTCAGAGTAACAATAAAAAATCATTCAAATTTCCATAAATCTCTATGGAGGAGTACTAATCCTTATGAGGAACCTCGTAGCAGTGGCTGAAAATTCCATCCACCTGGCAGAGTGATAGCTTATCATGTTATCCATCATGGGGCTTCTTTCAAACTTAAATAGCAACTTTCCCTAATTTATGGTATTCAAAAATGAATTTTACCCCAATGGACGTGTGCGCGGGAAATGTGACGGACGTTTGCAAAATTGGCCAGGAATTGCTAATGAGCGTCCGAAATTTCTCGCAATGTGCTGGCGGCAGGGCTGCCGCGATATATCGCGATATACGATATATCGCGATATTTTTTATATATCGCGATATGCGATATATCGCGATATTTTTTTTGGCGTTTCGCGATATTTTTGGGGGTATTTCATGATAAAAACTTGCGCGGAAATGACCTCTTGCACAACTTTTGGAAGATTGTTCCAACGGGTCCCTAATTGCCAGTGCACTGGCGGTGTTGTTCCTTGGAGTCCATCCACAAGAGTTGTAATATACCTTGAAACACCGCCTAAAGTAGGGTACTTTTCTCCCTGCAGAAAGTCTGTGGCAATTTGAAACGGCTTCAACAGCGAACACAACTTCTCTGCAGCCAGCCATTCGTCAGCAGATGGTACTAGATGAGCGTATTTGCTTTCAGCCAAGACATTTGTAATGTGCTTCTGCAGTAGTACACATCGTTGTAACATGTAAAATGTGGATTCCACCTTGTGCAGATGTCCTTGATAAGCTTAAGGCTGCGTCTATGTGGGAGCACTGGAACATCTACAATGGCATCAGACTCATCTTCAGGCTGCACACCATCATCTTCATGCGACTCATCTTCAGACTGCACACCATCATCATCTTCCTGTGACTCATCCATCAAACAACCTAAATCAGTACCCTGCTGGCTTTTTTTCAGCGCATCCAAGCATCGGGCTGTTGTTGATGTTGCATGAAATCGTTCTGAACCGCTCAATCAATGAAGCAGAAGGGCAGTTCTTTACCTAAAGGAAGAACAAATTTTACTCATTGTGCATGCCATGCATATTACACAACCAGCTATATAGCTGTGCCGATGTGTTAGTATTAGGTACTCATACCTCTAAGGAATTTTTGATGGATAGTTGCAACTTGTGGCAAGAGCATCGCACTTGCTCTTCACTAACTCCCTCTTCAATCAGCTTCCTAATTGCTGCAACAAAATTAGCTCCTTGATCAGAGGCGATTGCGTCTAGCCGATTTTCAAGCATGAATTCTGTGTTTACCAAACCCTTCACTATTGATGAAATTTCTTCTGCTGTATGTGAAGCTATATTTCATGGAATGCATTAATTAACACTGTTATGATGATAATTTTTCTTACCATTGCTGATGGATACACCAAGCATGCATTACATCAAATTCCACTGAGAATCAAGCCAGTGTGCAGTTATGGCAATATATGAATCTCCTGTGTGCATTGATGCAGCATCAGTTGTGATGGAAACTGAGACAGCATCGGCAATCATCGCTTTGATCTAGTAAGAGAAACACAATCTTATGCACAAAAACTAATGAAAATTATTAAGGATGAGCCAGCTTTATAGCTAACCTTTTTCAAGACGTTCTCATACTGCATGTCAATCAGTAGAGTCGTCTTAGTCCTATGGGATATTTCATATGAACCATTTGATATGTAATCCAGAAATTCTCGAAACTCTGGGCTGTCCATTAACTTTGGTGGAAGCAGGTTTGCAGTGAAGGCTTTGACCAGTAGTTCGTTAGCTCTGGTAAGTTTTTCTCCCTTCAAAACATTGGGTTGCATCTGAGTGATGTATCTTTCCAGGGTTCCTTTACCGGCAGACAGTCCAGTACTGGAACACCCTTTATCTCTGCGGACTGTGCTTGAACCAGGGCTAGGGGTAGCAGGGCTGGTACTGGTGGTGGTGCAGCCTATCCGAGCAACTTCCTTATCACACCTATTAGGCCTATATCAGTAAATGAATTATTGTGAAACATATAATGTCATTTATTACTGAGTAGCAGATAAGGCCTGAAGACCAAAAAGGACTTACATTATGCTGCTTTCTGTGACACCAACAACACCATGCACATATTTTAGGTGATGTCGCATGTTAGACGTGTTGTTGCCCTTTCTGGAAACCCATGCACAGCACCTGTTGCATACAACCCAGGAGGACCCAATCGCTTTCCTGTGCCACCCAAAATGTTCCCACACGTCACTCCTAAACGTTTTGCGGTCAACGGCCACAATATCCTCTTTCCCTACAGCATGGTAGGACGGTCTATCAGTCGCTTCTTTTGATCCCGCCATAACGCGTAACCTCAACAAAGATTATTATTGAAATTAATAGCAATGAATACTTTAATGTCACCAATGATCATTAATATTCATCACTTTAATAACCATAAATATATATCGCGATACATATCGCGATATTTTACTCAAATCAATTGAAGGTCAGCTCACAAGATGCTTTGATTGTTTCATTTTAGCCAGGACAATGCCCTTGTGGGTTTGTGGTAGCAGTCAGACCCCAAGGCCAACAGTACCTAGGGAGTATAGAAGGCCAACAGTATACCATATCAACGCTAATAGTACATGGCTACACTACACATCTGCATCTGTACTGACTTGTTGGAGTCATGAATGTTTGGGGCAGTATGCTCCAATAGCAGAGAGGAGAGTTGTAGGAGAAGGATGCACATGGGGTCCTGGGGAAGAGTGCCAAGGTATGACCGTATAAGGTCTAGGCATATTGAGTGGAATACTCACTGAGGAGCCAAAGGACTTGTCAGGGTTAATGATCTTATTAATAAATACACTGATGACAATGTCTGACTCAGGATCAGGGGGTCCCCCAGGAGGGCTGTCCTCCTCATGCTAAGAAGATTGGAATCAAAATGTACTGGAGGATCTGATGGAGCAAGGAAAAGTGAGGAGGTGAAGGTGAAGGGAGGGAGGATAAATGGTATGTGTAATTTTGTCAGAGATGTCCCTGCTGGTGTACATGTACATGACTACAGGAGGACAGGAAAGAGGGAGTGAGGAGGGAGGGAGGGAGGGAGGGAGGGAGGGAGGGAGGGAGGGAGGGAGGGAGGGAGGGAGGGAGGAGGGAGGGAGGGAGGGAGGGAGGGAGGGAGGGAGGGAGGGAGGGAGGGAGGGAGGGAGGGAGGGAGGGAGGGAGGGAGGGAGGGAGGGAGGGAGGGAGGGAGGGAGGGAGGGAGGGAGGGAGGGAGGGGGAGGGAGGGATGGGAGGGAGGGAGGGAGGGAGGGAGGGAGGGAGGGAGGGAGGGAGGGAGGGAGGGAGGGAGGGAGGGAGGGAGGAGGGAGGGAGGGAGGGAGGGAGGGAGGGAGGGAGGGAGGGAGGGAGGGAGGGAGGGAGGGAGGGAGGGAGGGGGGGAAAAAGGGAGGGAGGAAGTGAGGAAGTGGTGGAGTATGTGAGACAGGAGAGAAAGAAAGGAAGGAGGAGAGAGCGAGGGATAAGAGCAAAGAAAGATGAACACAAACTAAGTGTACACAATGTACCTGGGCAGGCTGGCTGTAGCACTGATGACGCCCAACACCACGTTCCAACTGGAGTGCAGTACCTGTGGGCGTGACTGGAGGACCTGTCCAACAGATAACGTACTGAGCACAGATCATATACATGTACCATGCACACTGTTATTTGCGCATGTTGCACACGGTAGCAGAGAAGACATACATGTACATGTAGAAAGTGAAGGGGAGGAGGCCAGTGGTGTTGTAGCTGATCTCAGTAAGGGGCAGAACACCCGTCAGAGCACCATTTCAATACAAACTGAAGTTGATGAGGATGCCATTACTGTGAGTTGGCAAGTCCCAAGACACAATGATGTAGGTGGAGCCCACATTCTGCACCGACACAGCATCAAATCCATCCGGTGCTGGGGGAAGGAGGAGGATAAGAATGACATCACATGCACACAATGACATCACACATACATGTACATGTATACACAGTCAGTGACATACACACAATCACACACACCGAGGTACCATTCAGGAGGGGATAAGACACATGCTACGGAACTGGACTGTGGCCTGGTTAATAAAACCACTAAGGAACATGTGCCCGCTGAATGTAGCCAGGCCCCTACCGTTGAAGGAGGTGCCCACATCTCTGACTGGGACTTAAGGCTGGGGACTCGATGGTGCAAGGTGTAGGCAGTGATGACATAGTCAGGTTGGAGGGGAGCATTCCATTGGAGGAACATGGAAGAGGAATTGGTATTGAGGATGAGGGGGGAGCTTGGCCCACAGGTGCTAAGGGTGCCAGAAAGATAAAAAGTGGTTGTCAATGACCACTTAGGGCTTTGTTGAATATAATTGAACGTACCACTATCCAGTGTTGTGACATTGGCAACACCACCAGTCTGACATCCCAGCTGTGGTGCATGCTGCTTCCACAAAGCTGTACTACATTGATGGCTGCAGGTTATGTACCATGGAACACTGGAGGTAGTGAGAAGGACGTTCCCCAGTACAGAAACAACTTACACATTGCAGGCTGTGATGATCCAATTGGAAACTGAGGGGTTAAACTACATAACATTGATGAGAGTGCCAGAGCTGAGGGCTTGGAACCCTCAATGGTGCTCTGAAAGGGACCAAAATGTGACAACCATACACAAATACACACACACACACACACACACACACACACACACACTCAAATGACAGTGTGCATGTACATGTACATGTATGTGAGCATGTGTGTGAGTGATACATGTGTGAATGTGAGTATACATGAATACATATGTTCACACACACACACACATACAACACACACATGCACATGGGCCTCACATTGATTTTCATTGCAATACAGGGGGTGTGGCACCTACATGTACTTACACAGCATGCGGTGTGAGTGGGGCTACAAATACAAGTGGTGGTCACAATAAATGGGTGGGGTATGTATAATAATCGGAGATCAAAACACTTCCAAAGGGTGGGGTTTCCCCAAGAAAGGTGCCCCCCCACCACCCCCCCCCCCCCCCCCCCCCCCCCCTATCCCACACATCATACTGGATCAACAGGCTGTGTGGATTGGACAGTGCAGTCACACCGTTCAGAGCAGTAACATTGGGAGCAGCCTGGAATGTGGGCATGGCTTGTAATGTCTTCAAGCTGCTGGAGTTGCTTTGGCCACACCCACCGGATGTGCAGGCCTGTACCAGTATGTACGCTGTAAACAGTTGTAGTCCATATACAGTGTATGGTATTGGACAGGGTAGGGATTTACCATTCCCACCCCCTGGTTTGCCCCTAATTTGAATTCCTCGATTAGCTATCCAGGGCAACGATGAACACCAATCGTCGTGCATATCTTTAAAGTTAGAGTAAAATTCAGTATTCAGAGCGTGCACGTGAGCATATCAGAGATGAGGTTGCAGTCCACACGGCGGTTTGCTCTTATTGAACGCGTGGAAAGTAGGCCCTCCGCCCCGAAAAATTGAAATGGTTTACATGCCCCATAGCAACGAACATGACAACCGATGTCCTTTAGAACCAGCTATGTTACTAAGTTCGTAAAACGCATTAACACCTAAAAGCCATACTAGAAGTGACAAACACCTCTGACCTTTATTTTAAGCATAAATCACGTGGCCTGACGTTTGTTGTCTGTCAGCTCTGGCGCTTCGAAGCAATTGACTTTCAAGCGGTGATCGCCGACCTCGCGTGTTCAAACGACGATAACGACGCTCAGGAACCGAGATAGAACTGACCCAAACTATCACGGTAAAGTTAATAGAATGCTGTACCTGTTTTTGGTACAAGCTAACGGTGACGCATTTTCTGAAGTAGTTTTCAAGCCTTTAGAAAATCCGCCATTTTGGCGTCTTTTGGGGGTTGGAACTGTTGCAAGTGGATGTTTATTATTTTGACAGAATGTTATTAAACACTCCAAAGTGAGCTGCATCACATAGCTAAATATTCTTTACTGTCTTAGCTGGAGGAGGGATGGCAGCTACCAGTTGTGGTTCAATGCTTAATAGATGTTCTTTAACTATGCACAGCAGATTGGAGCAAATACCAAGCCATGTCTATTAAACTTGGCATGAATCAATTCAGCCTCCTGTTCTCCCAAAAGGCTGAAGCCAGCATGGTAGGTATTTGCTCACTGTACTGCATGATCCGCCAGGAGATGCATTTTAATGGTGACTGTTGCTTCAGGGTATGGTAAAAGGCCAGAATAGCCTTGGAATCCACCTTCACTGGCTGGTATAAACCCTTCATGCCAGGTAAGCCTGCCAGCATTGCAACCATGCTTTTAAAAGTAAGAGCATTTGTATTTCACTCTTACCTTTCTTTTTCATTTAAGAAGTGGACAACCTTATCTACCAGATGGGGAACGTAAAGTAAAGGAGCTCCTTTGATTTCATCTCCACCTGGAAATGTAAAGGGGGCAACTTTCCTTTGAGGTTATCACCCACAATGTGGCTGGAGATGCGACACATCCTTTCCTCGCCAGCCAGATGAATTCAAGCCACCTGAGTGAGTTACCTTTGCTGCATACATTTATGATATCATAACGTCTTAGAAGTCTCAATTTATTCCAAGGTATAGCAAGACCAGCCTTTATTGCCAATACCTGAGCTGGACCAATCTCAATGGATGTCGCTCTTCATCACTGAAGGTGAGAACTTCTGTTTGGATGCGGGCAGATGCTTCTCCACTGACAATACTTCGTATTCTCTGCATTTCAGAGCAGCTGGTCCTTGAGCAGGCGGCTGTGGTTTGTTGCTTGGCTTTGGTGACTTGTGAATGTCATTGGCTATGGTGAGGGTAGATATTATGTAACCTCAGTACCAGTCAAAACACTTCCTTCCTGTAGCAAGCTGTACAACACTGTTGTCGGAACTGGTAGAGATGGCTCTCTTCAGCAGCTCAGCAGCTTGCCTCTCCTCCTCAGGTGTAAGTGAAGGTACACACTCATGCCCTTCATAATCACCATTTCTAATGTCCCTGTTGCAACCAGCACAATGTCTTCTAACATCTGATAGCAGCAGAGGAGTATTGCATTTGATGCTGGTCTGACATGTGACGGATCATCGTCTGAGCAACAGGGACAACTCACAGCGCCAGATGCTGCTATGTACTCTGTGAGGCACTTGGTGCATACCAGTGAACTGCACACATCAATTCTAGTGACTGTGAAAAAACGTTGGAACACAGGCACACTTCAACTTCTCTAAGATCAACAGGTTGTTCACGCTGGCCAAAGGTGGACTAGGCTCATGCAATAAGCTGGTGGAGAGACAATCTTCTGAAGACGAGCTATTAGTGCATTAGGTGCCTGGCGAACGCTTTCTACTTTTGGCTTTTTCATGTGTCCACCCACCCACATGCACGGAGTGCTCACACCATGATATCATACTATTGTATTGTTCAAATCAAGTACATTGTTGTACCTTGCATTGATGAAATGTATGTTTGTGCCACTGAAATACACTGACTGTACACTTGTGATGCACCCCCTTCATTATGGCACATATTGTTCTCTCCATCAAATGCTTACAGAGCAAGCAGCAGGATGTGTGTTGACATCACCCCCCAGAAGTGTTATGTCAAAAGCTATTTTCAGATCAGTTGTGAATGCATTGCATTCATACCTGATCTTTTGCTTTGCTTTGGATTTCCACAGCCTCTGTCCACACACTCTACAACACTGGGTACTTGCTCTATATGGTAATTATCATGTACCAGGTATACATACATGTACGAATGAAACCACAACTTGTATCGATTATTCATGAAATACGCTCCGCTGGTTCGTGGTGAAAGAAAACGCGTCACCACTTCAGGTTCGTATAGACATATTGCCACATGCCTCCCGATCACTACCGTAGTATGCTTACTATCCAATTTTGTTCCTGAAGTTAACGTCGTCTTACTTTGTAATGGCCCCTTCAAAATACGTGCCGCGTGACCTTACAAAAACGGCCTGCGCGTTTTGTTTATGTGTCATGTAGACTATGCGTATAGAGTGGGCATGCTAGAAACTTAAGTACAGTGCGTGAATTTGATTTCATATTTTGATTTGCAGTTTCTGGTGAGTCATGGTAAGCTTTGAAACATTGGGTGGCTATAATGAGGCGTCACTTCAGAATTATAGAGTGATACCGTAAATTGTCTAATTGTACACCCAGTTTCCAGCCGCATACAACCGTGTCCAAGGCATAGTGCACGTACGCATACTGTTCGGATACCTATCTAGTATCAACACGTACTACATACGCAACACACTCAAGTCAAGAAAGCTAACTAAAAAAGTAGCCCTCCGTACATGAATTGATTTTTGGAAGTCTCGTCAAATCCGAAGCAATACTCGAGACCTGCTGCAACGAATTCGGAACGGCTTATCACTCCGTCACCGTCCGTATCCATTGCTTCAAATGAGACATCGAGCCTGTCCCGACCAATGCCCACACAGTCAAACCATATTCCGTACTCTTCTTTTGAAATCACTCCGTTGTTGTTAAGGTCTATGGCATCGAAGTAGGAGTTGTATAATGGCTCCATAGCATGTCCAACTGAGAGAATTGCGCATGCGTGTAAATGTATCGCGCCACTGTTGTTCTAATTACAGTTTACCTGCTAGCGATTCAGCCATCATGCGGAGCAACTCTTCGGGTTTGATTACAGCGTCGTCTGGCACTCCGTATGCCTTCCAGATGTCCATTACGTTTCGTCTAATTCTCTCTTCTCCTTCTGCGCTCATTTTTCCTTTTTGGGCCATTCGGTCAGCAAGGAGAACTAAATCGTTGCGCGTGATAACCCCGTCTTTATCGGTATCCAAATAGTGAATCCTGGTCCTGAATTTTCTGACCCAGTACGAGTTCTGAAGAAACCTTTCGGCCATCTAAAGGCGAGACGGAACAACCGCGTTATCGCATAAAGCTAACTATTGGGCTGTTAAAACGTACCATAAGGTGTTGATGTATCCCGAATACACGGCCGCTAAAGTAATGAATCAAAGCTATCTTGTTTTTTCTTTTATACGCATGGCCACCTGCTATAGCGCCACATTTCAATCTAAACCGCATTGCCGCGCGCTCTTATGTAACGTGACATAACCATGCATTGTGTGGTGGTAGTAGGCATGCTCCGCCTCACGGTTGTATGCGGCTGTCTACAAATAGATAATTTACGGTAATAACACAACATTCTAAAATGATGCCTCATTACAGACATCCATGTTTTAAAAGCTGACCATGACTCAGCAGAACCAGCAAATCCAAAAATTACAACGAACTAAAACACTGCACCCCCTTTCCTCGCATGTCCTGTCGATGCGCACAATTGACATCCCTCATAGCTAGCATGCGCATACAGTTTTATAAGGCCACGCGGCACGTATTTAGTAGGGGGGGCGTTACTAAATCAGACGACGTAGCTTTTGGTGACTGACTGGAAAGTAAGCATATTACAGCGATGATCAGGAGGCATGTGGCTATACGTTTTTGCAAACCTGAAGTGGTAACGAATTTTCTATGACCATAACCAAGCTGAGCGAATTCCATGAATAATCGACATACTTTGTGGTTTGTCCCTCCCTACATTTATAGGTATGCATTACCACAACCAACAAGTTCCCACACATTACAGAGTTTGTGGGCAGAGGATAACGAAGTACAGGGCAAAGAAGCGGGAGTGCAAGGCATTCTCTGCTGAGCTGAAAATAGCATTTGACATTGACACATCTGGGGTTCACCCTGAGATGTTCTGCATGCACTGTAAGCTCTCAATGCAAAGAACCATCTGTGCCATCACAAAGGAAGTAATGTGCAGTGATCCTATTTGGATGGCAAAAAAGATCATGAATGCAAGGTAAACAGTACATATATGACATCATGGTGTTCAGGTTTCGTGCATGCTCAAGTGGACACATGAGGAGGCCAACAGTTGGTAGAGGCCGTCAGGCAGGCGTCACGCCTAATATACTCATAGCTCATCTTGAGAAGATTGCCCCTACTCCAGTTCTCTTATGTGAGCCTAGTCCCAGTTGATGCTAAAGGAGCTGAAGTGTGCAGTGAGCTCCAACATCCTCTCACAGACACTGGAACTGCAGTGAGGTGCACTGGTGTGCGCCAAGTGCCTCCAAAAGTGGATGGCAGCATCTAGCGCTGTGAACAGTCCCTGCTGCTCTGAGGGTGGTCCCTTGGTTTCCTCCCATGTCAGACCAGCACCAATGTGATACTCCTGCTGCTAATGGATGTTTTGGTACATTGTACACACTGCAGCAGAGATGTTAAGGCTGGTGACTACCATCACTTACACCTGAGAAGGAGAAGCAAGCAGCGGGATTGCTGAAGTGGGCCATCTCTACCAATCCTGACAAAGACATCATATAACTTCCTACAGGAGGAACATTTAAGTGAGTGTCATTGACTTGTACTGAGGTTACATAATATCTATGCACAGTTTAGCCAATGACATTCATGCATGTTTCCAGAGCTCACTAAGAAACCACAGCTGCCTGCTCATGGACTGTGAAAATGCGATGTTTTCAAATGCAGATAATCCGAGGCATTGTCAGTGGTAGAGAAGCGTCAGCTCTTATCCAAAAGGAGGTCCTCATCCTGAGTGATGAAGAGAGGCGATCTTTGTTGGATAAGGCAGGAATCTCATCATCAATTGAGCTGGGGCAGCTGAGATATTGGCCACTAAGGCTGAGCTTGCCATACCTTGGAATAAACTGAGGCTTCTGAGGCGGTATGTCACAACATAACTCCCTGGTGTTTCAGGTGCTCAAATCGCCAGGCATCTGTCTGGCTGGTGAGAAAAGGATGCGGGCCACACTTCCAGCAAAATTGTTGGCGATAACCTCAAAGGAGAAATAGCCATGTTTTCTTTTACAATTTCATCTGGTGGAGAGGAAATAAAAGGCGCTCCTTTGGTATTCATTCCACATCTGGTGGATAAAGTAGTGCAGCTCTTAGATGGGAATGAAAGGTAAGACAGTGTAATAGTAAGACAATGAAATTCCAAGGTTGTTACTACATGGTTGCAGAACTGGCAGACTTACCTGGCATAAAGCAGCCAATGAGATCTGTTTGAAGATTGGAGGAGACAAGGGAAGTGGAACATTCAAAATGACCTTTCAGATTGCCAATGTTGCCACACCCAATTCAGTCCATAACACCTGTGTATCCAGCTTTTTGCCGCTGGTGACAGCGTCACCAATCTCCATGTGGCACTTTATCTCTTTAAGGACCAGGTAGAACATCTACATGGAATGAAAGTGGAGGTAGAGCTCTCTCTATACCATGTTAAATATAAAAGTGCTATAAATTACAGGCAATACACAGTGAAGGTGTTTAACTCTTTGAACGCCAAGTGAGTATATGCATGCATGCACACACAACCATTACTTTCATGCATGATTTAGATATTGCGTGCAAAAATGTGTTGATCAGTCACAACTTTATGATGCATGCAAATGCTTGCTGCACTTGTAACCTTATAAGTACATGCACAAAAGTAATCTCACACTGGCTAATGAACCCCATTATTCAGATGTCCTCACTTTACTCACTAATGCATCACTACAATACTCCAAGAACAAGAATGCGTAGCCCAGATCAGTGTAGTATTTCCCCCCCCCCCCCCACCAACCTTTTGCCAGTTCGTATTATGGGTTATTGGAACAAAAGGTGCCAGTGGATTATAATGAGCACACAAAATGTGCTTATACCAGGACTACATACTTGTATGACTATGGGGTTACATGCATGTCAGTATTGTACTTCCATGCATCTACAATGGTATTCAAAGTGATTATGATCAACACAACATAACACACAGCACTGCATGAATGGTGAGGCAGATAATTCTGGCATGTATGATATACCGTATAATCCCAGATAAACGCCGCGGCGTTTATTCGGAACAATTTTAATTTTTTCAACCCCTCGTGGTTTAAGTGTTTTCTCTTGAACTATATATACAAATCAGATGCTATTTTAGAATCTCATAGCCATACACCTCTACTATTGTGTTGCATTCTTGGTAAGTCTTAATCTTTGTCCTGTTTGAAGTAAGGACCGACGACGTAGGTAACGGTTGCGGTCGCCGCGACCCGTAGTTAACGACGCTATAAATTTTTTGTATTGGTACATTGCTCACCTTGTACCCTTGCCTGATCGATCTGTCAAGTTAGTTATTGCGTTGCGTTGCGTGTTGATTTTTAGCAGAGCGTACAAAAGCCTTGCTTCTTCCCGCCCT
The DNA here is from genome assembly GCA_013339895.1 of Ephydatia muelleri. Lineage (NCBI taxonomy): Eukaryota > Metazoa > Porifera > Demospongiae > Spongillida > Spongillidae > Ephydatia > Ephydatia muelleri. The sequence continues at coordinate 30,149,695 of JABACO010000001.1, read as the reverse complement.
GTTCCTGGCAAAATGGGAGTTGCCATATAAAAATTAATAACGATCGTTGGCGAATAAATTCATTCCCCGGCGCCACTACTGTTTCAATACATTGAAGCGTGGGTCAAAAAGACCTACGCCCAGAAATATTGAAATGGCTGGGTGTGCTTAGCAACGAAATATTGCAATCGAACAACGTTGGAATGTGCGCTACTCTTTTTGAACACGACACTTGGTAGTATCTTTGACGCTGTTATATGGTTATACAACTTGTACTCTATCCGACGCCACAAGTACTATGATCGCAGCTTAAGCCACTCGAACACTATGCGACTTAAAACATATACACTTTTAGCGGTACGTCATTACTCATTGGCTTGTGTACAAACTGAGGAAGTTTTCTGGCTCCAACGGCGCATAGCTTTGTATTGTAGATGGAATGAACTTGATAATTATTTTGTTTTCGAAGCGGCTCTGTTATAAGTTTTAAGTTAACAGTTCGTGCACGAGACCTAGCAACTAGGTCAAAACGGTTGATCACTACAATACTACATTATAGTTGTGCACGGAATGTTTTACACAACAGACACTGGCATTGTAGAAAATGAAAGATTCTAATGTCCATGCATGCTTGACATGGTCTCACATACTAGCCCTGACCCTATGTACAACCAGCTCTACCCCCATCACCCAACACTGTCCTCATGCACAACCAGCCCTGTTCCCATGCACAACCAGCCCTGTTCCCATGCACAACCAGCCCTGTTCCCATGCACAACCAGCCCTGTTCCCATGCACAACCAGCCCTGTTCCCATGCACAACAAGCCCTGTTCCCATGCACAACCAGCCCTGTTCCCGTGCACAACCAGCCCTACCCTCAGAACCAATCCTGGGCCCAGAGTAAAAAAATCTTTCTGCGTACGTACGCATGTGTATAGAAAGGCTCTCTCTACATGCCTAGACCGTTCATATTGCTGCATTTCATTCTGGTTGTACAAACAAAGGCTCCAAACAATGCACTAAGATAATGAGTTTAATGACGCCATTATTACGGTATGTTTAGCATTGTTCTAATTATATCCTTTTGATCCACTCGGAACAATAGTGGCGGGGCGAGCTAGCTAGCTACGTCTAAAATATATACCATGTAGTGCTTCGATCATGCATGTCAATGCCATTTCAAAACAATTCCAACATTGCAAGATACAAGTATACATGTATACAGTATGGATACATTTAAAATCATGCCACAGCTAGAGTATTGCATTATAATATTATATACATTTAATCTATTTCATGGCTATCCACGACCTCATCCTCACTGTCTTCTACACCATCTAAACCATCCTCATTATCACTACCTTGTGTATGGGACCATTCATCATCGACTTCACTCTCATCTTCTTCGCTGTCATCGGCATCTGGCGGACTCTGCATGCATAAATTTTACAAGTCGTTGGTGGGCATCATTCTCTAATCCCCCTTCTTTGGTGTAATGAATCACCTTTGGGTCACAGCTTGTTACACCACACACATCAAATGAGTGACGAATCGTTTCAGAAGAGAGAGACTCCCAAGATCTTAACACCCAATCCACCATAAGAGCCTTTGACGGAGCTCGCAAATTGCCAGCTTTAGTTCGCTCGTGGTTCTGTGCAGACATCCATGCTGTGTACAAGTCGCGATAGCGTGCCTTAAACGGTGCATTCCAGCTCACATCTGCAGGCTGCAGAATTTTAGTGCATCCACCCGGTACTGCAACGATATCTGTGTTGCTCTCTTCCAGCAGAGATTTCACACTGCTAGTAAAGTGGCATTTAAATGTATCCCACACTAGCATTCGTTTTGCACTTCCATGCAGGGTCAACCGAGTCATTCCACACTGTAGCTATCCATTCCATGGTGAGATCTTCATTCATCCATCCATTGTCGCTCATTTCAATTACAGCAGCATGCACATTACTTATTTCCTTCGGGATCCTTTTTCCTTTAAAGACTACGAATGGCTTCAACTTCGGCAAACGCGGCTAGGCAAATAGTGATTCTCTGTTTGTCATGTCCTGTTGTTGCGATTTGTACAGTGTGGGCCCCTTGTACTTCAATAGTGGAAATATCTGGCATATCAGCCCAAATTGCTGTTTCGTCCATGTTGGCAATGCAGGGGAGAGGTAGCTGATTCCTTCTTATGCGCTTGCTGCACGTTGTTACATAGTCTACAATTCTGTCACTCACATTTTTCGGGAGACTTTGGCCAGCTGTTGTCTTCACCCTCGTGACAAACTTGTGTCGCCGCATGAATCTAGAAATCCAGCCAGGTAAAGCCTTAAAACTTGAATTTGTGATGATGTCTTTAGCAAAGCGAGCTACATCCCTGCGCAGCACACGAACATGCAGGGCTCTCTGTTGCACGATGCGGCGCGCAATCAATTTTTCTTGTACCGCGGGAACTGAACCTTTCTTCCACCTCCTGAAAAGCGTTTTCGGACCTTGCATGCTATCTTGCCTTGCTTCTTCATCATTTCTTCCAATTCCATTTCCTGTTTTTTCCACTCACGAACCCGTTTCTCATCTACTCCCGCTTCCCTTGCTGCAGCTCTAATACTACTGGTCTCAGTCTTGCTCACAACCTGAAGTTTAAATTCTACACTGTACGACTTCTTTCTAATGGGGCCAGACATCCTTAATGAATTCCAAGTTGCAAGTCAATGCGCTATCTCGCTACGTATGTACGCACGTACGCGCACATGCAAATTAAGCTCTAATAATGATACTAATTTGAGCAATTACGCTACCGCATAGCCGGATGTATAGTACTGGTGATGTCATAAGGTCGGGCACTAAACAGTTACATTGGTTAATACGCTGCGCTTGTAATTTAGGGCGGAATGAAATTATTCGCCAACGATCGTTATTAATTTTTATATGGCAACTCCCATTTTGCCAGGAACAGGGCGGGAAGAAGCAAGGTTTTTGTACGCTCTGCTAAAAATCAACACGCAACGCAACGCAATAACTAACTTGACAGATCGATCAGGCAAGGGTACAAGGTGAGCAATGTACCAATACAAAAAATTTATAGCGTCGTTAACTACGGGTCGCGGCGACCGTAACAGTTACCTACGTCGTCGGTCCTTACTTCAAACAGGACAAAGATTAAGACTTACCAAGAATGCAACACAGTAGTAGGGGTGTATGGCTATGAGATTCTAAAATAGCATCTGATTTGTACATATAGTTCAAGAGAAAACACTTAAACCACGAGGGGTTGAAAAAATTAAAATTGTTCCGAATAAACGCCGCGGCGTTTATCTGGGATTATACGGTATACACTTGGCGTTCAAAGAGTTAAGGGCCCTTTGTCAAGACACTTGACAATGCAATGCAATCATTTGGTGTACGACAGCAGTATTATGGAGGGGGGCATTTATTGGCAACCATGTACACAACTGAAGGCATTGAAGGTAAAGTATACATGTGCTATGCATGTGTATGTGAATAATTCATACAACTTAAACACTTACAGGTACCTAACATCCAGTCTCTGTGCATATCTATATCAAAGATGGCACAAGAGAAACTGCCCCACCAATCTGGAGAGGTAGCCGATCAAGTGTCAAAGTTCATCACCGCATTCTCCTCATATGAAAAAATGTGTGATCAGAACTTCATTGATGCGGCACAAGCACATGCACTAGACCAGGTAGGGAAACAACGTTCAGTGTACATGTAGGGTTCACTATATGCTTCATTTCAACTAAATAGGCTATTCAAGAGTTCATGGGAACACATATCCTGAGGCAACAGTCCCAATTAAAATGCACCTATTGGAGGACCATACTCTGCAGTGGGAAAATACTAAACATGTTGGCTTTGGCCTCTAGGTGAACAGGGGGATGAGTCAATCCATGCCAAATTTAATCGACTTGGCTTGGCATTTGGTCGTATCAAAGACCGCATGCAGAACCTGATGTGCATAGTGAAAGAACATTTGCGAAGTATTGAGTCACAATTGGTAGCTGCCATCCCCCCTCCGGCTATGAGAGTAAAGAATACGTAATACATGCAGTTCAAGCTCAATCTATATGCACATTAACATGAAGTCAAATGTAAAACCAAACTTCATTGCGCCCCACCCCCAAAAAGACACAAAAATGGTGGATTTCCAAAGGCTTGAAAACTACTAAAAATGAAAATTCGTTACCGTTTAACCATAAATTATTTAGACAGGGATTGGAAACGGATCACGTGCACGCCAATTAACAGCTCCATCTGTGTTATAGCGGAAGATAGGTTATTGTAGTAGTTATTACGTCTGGAATGGCAGTTTTGTTTTCTGTGTCCGTAGCTATTCATCTGCAAAATGAGTAGCAGTAAAGGATGAAACCTTCAAACCCCGTTAATACTATTTACAAAAGTAGCCACAGGCCCAGAAATGACAGCAGTCTTATTCTATTCGTGCCGTGTCCCTAATGATTGACACGATAGTCGATGAAAAGCGAACTTTTTATAACCTCATACCAACACTCCCTGGCTTAGTCCATAGCCCAGTTCTATCGCTAAATGAGTGCACTAGAGGATGAAACCTTCAAACCGCGTTTACCCTATTTACAAAAGTAGTTATACGCCCAGAACTGACTGTATGTCTAAAATGCTGTTTCGTACCACTTTATGTTTTTAAAGCTAGGGAAAAGGGCAAAACCTATCCAGTTCTATTCAGATTGCTACGAAGAGCTTATTTACAAAACAATCAAGGTCAAAACACGTACAGAACAGCTTTTGCACGCCCAGAAAGGATTCACATAGTTCATTTCTCAGTTTTTATTTTTTTTTTTAACCCGAAGATTCGTTCACTAGAACTTCAAACACGTTTCTAGACAAACCTTACCTTTCATGAATTGGGTGGAATACATTCGAGACTCTACATGATACGGATTTCACCAAAACCAGCTATAAGACATTTTCCCGCCAAACTCAAAAGGTGCTATCCATTATAATATTGACGGCGCATAGCCTTCTACCGTAAAATGTATGGCTCAGGCCAATCCCTGTCTAAATAATCTATGGTTAAACTACACCAAAAAACGACAGTACATTCAACTAACTTTACCGTGGTGATTTTGGCATGTTCCATCTCACTCACCGAGCGTCTTTATCGTTTTATGAACACACGCGGTCGGTGTTCACCGTGCGCAAGTGAATAGGTGTCGAAGAGCCAGAGCCGACAATTCGCAATGCCAGGCCACGTGATTTATGCCTACAATAAAGGTCAGAGGTGTTTGTCACTGCTAGTATGGCTTTTAGGTGTTGATTACGTTTCATGTACCTCGTGCACAGCTGTTTCTAAAGGACATCGGTTGCTAGGTTCGCTGCTATGGGGCGACGCAACCACTTCAGGGGCGTAGGGCCTAGTTTCCACGCGAGAGCAGACCGCCTTGCGTCAGGCTAGCATAAGAGTGCGCGTCAATAAGTGCGCTTCTTCTTTGCGGTGTAATTGAAATTAGATTGGAATGTGGTGCTAACTTCTAGCGTGGACCTGCTTATAAATGAACAACACGAAGGCTTTGTTTCATATTACTTGGGACTCATCAACACTTTCTGGTATGTTTCAACAGCCCAAAAGTTAGCGTTTATGCGATAACGCATGTCGCCTTTAGATCGAACTCGTACTGGGTCAGAAAATTCAGGACCAGGATTCACTATCATGACACCGATAAAAGCGGACGCGGACGACTTAATTTGTTCTCCTTGCTGAAACTGAAGACCTCAGTGAAGGTATTCAGCATCCACTTTTGCCTGAAACATTGCACGCCTAAGTGTTGCCTGTGAAAGCTAGCTTTCTCCCAGAATCAGACAACATCTTTTTAACATAATTAGAAGTCAGGTCATTCATCTGAGCCATCAACATCCGAGCTTTGACAGATGTAGGGGTACCACGGCTGTTTGCAATGGAAAGTGCAATGCTTCTTGTCACTGCCAGTTCAGATGCATTCAAAGCAGGTAAGGCATTTTCCCCATCTCCATCTGAGTCATCAGAATCCTCCCTGTCAGCACCATCTGGGATTTTAATCCATTTCTTCAGTTCAGGCACATGCCAAGCTGGAAGTAGCATCTTCAGAATTCCTGCTGTCATTGCTCTGAACACTCTTTGGATCGAGTGAAATGCAGTTGCATTAAGGTCAGTCCTGAATTTAGCTTTTCTCCTGTCGTCTACACTGGAAATCGCTTCACATCACTAAACACACTTTTTTCTGATATACCCAGCAACTTGAGCATACGAACAATATTTGCCTGCGATGACATTTCATTGCCCATGTCGTCGGTGCTTACTGATAATGTATTACCTACTGTTCCCGCTCTTGGTGACATCGATCCAGCGTCTGATGGTACAGCAACGAACTGTTCGACCTCAGTAATAACTGGCTCCACAAGCTCATAATCCGGGATTTCGTCTTCCAAGCTTAAGAACTCTAAACTAGGCCGGGCGTTTCGAGTCACATTGACCTGATTGGTTCAATGTCAAGCAGGATCTTCCTGGGACGACCCTTAGGCTTCACACATTTGCAACATGAACTACATATCCCGGAATTGCACCTTTTACACGCTCCTTTCTTATGTTTGCAGCGTTGCAAACCTTGAGTGTCGGCCATTATCGATGCATGCATATGTATGCACTCAATACGGGGGGGGGGGGGGGGGGGGGGGGGGAGGGGGGGAGGAGAGATGTGGAAACATGTAATATGTGTGCTAATAAGAACGGCTTCTAAGTGCTATCTAACATATACTAAAATGCAAGCATGTAGCTTTACAGCTAGAGGCTAGAGGCATGTTCAAATCAGTCATCACTCGGTCAGTCATCATACAATGTACATGTCTGTACCTACACGCATAACGATCGTATTTTCGGGCTGTTAGGTCGAAGGACAGTGTAGAAAACCAATTTCCTTGATACACGATTGCACATAGATGAGATGAAAAACTTATAAACACACTATCAAGGCTATAAGATTCGCCATAAAAAAAAAAGAGTACATTTGACCGCGAAACCGCGAAAATCGTAGGAGTCGATTGGGTCTTCTAGCATCTGTAGAGCGTTTGACTCACGATTCTTGACTCATGGTTCTTGCAAAGCCCCTACCTGTGATTAAGGTACGACAAGAAATCGATAATTGGGTTTAAAAAACACCAGCGACAACTTTTTGTATAGTGCAGTTCACACACTTTGTTGTATCATTCTTTCATGGACCGCGTGTTAAAATAGACTCACGCGTGCGCACACACACACACACACACACACACACACGTGCCCACACACACACACACACGTGCCCCCCCCCCCCACACACACACACACACACACATGCACGCACGCACGTACACACACGCACACAACAAATAATGCAATAAATTCTGGGCAAGATTTGTATCTTTACTGTATCAGATGCATGGTTGAAGCCAGTTGTGATATCATAGTTGAGCCGTGATAAGCAACATGGTATGCTAATGCTAATCTAACAAACGATTATATGCACTGTGTGCAGCATACCTCTATGTTATGCTTATGACTACGATAGCTGTGAGAACACGAGTTTCATTATTTGCACGCATCAAAGCAGGACTTAACACAACTTCATTATCTGATTATTTAGTACTCCGGATGTCGGCGTCACATAGTCATAGCGCTCGTTTGTTACTAGTCAAAAGAAAATGCAACCTGCTACATGGGTAATTTAATGTGTCCCACAATACAAGCTAGAGACAGCGAACTCCTACATAACAAGCTACTACAGTACGCGTATATATTTGACATCAAATCCGGGTAAAAAATAACAACATCGAGTTGTCTGTTTTTAATGACGTTCATAGGAACGGCTGAATTTCAATACATTTTGATGCTCCACACTTTTATTTTAATGCAACAGTGACCTTCATCACCAGCTTCAGCGCCGTCCTCGTCATCGTCATCGTCATCCTCGCTATTATCTGTTGTGTAAAAGGTATGCAATGTTTCGCATTCCTTGTTTAGTTGCTATATGAAGAGAAACTGAATGTACATATATCTTTGCATCTCAAATGTTATAATGTTTAATGGTACACTACATGATTTAATCATACATCTGGTGCTCTACAATTCTAAGAGCTGCTCTAACGAAGATGAGGAAGAGTGCAAATGCAAAATGGCACTGCAAGATGAGCTGGAAAGGACTTGCATTGCAATCATCCATTGTGGGACAGTATACCGTAAAACAGCAATTTTCCGTTGTCTTTTAATTTTCGTGGGTATAAAACAAACCACGAACTACATGCTGGCGGCGGATGGTAGGGGGGCAGCACCGCTTCTAGCAGCGGTGGCGGTGGCTGTGTGAATGGAAGAGGAGTCGGAGGATGTACTTCGTCCTCCGAGTCCTCTTCAAAAAATCTTGCATATTCCATCTGAATCAACATGACAGAGAGTATAGAAACGAAGTGCAGGATTTAGTTTTAACCTTTTTCTTTCTCAGCAAGCAAAGTGCACTATATCTGGGCGATCCATACTCTCTCAGCATGCATTTCAATTCACTACTTTTATGAAACCAGTACTGCTTAGTCCCACGCACAGATTGAAATATGGTGGAAAGATTTGCTTCTACATGCACCTTCATCAGAATTTGAAACTCTGGAAAGGAATTCATGCACAGGCACTTTACCCTTAGATGTAGTTTTAAGAACATCTCTTGCTGCCACAGTAGAAAGAAAACATATTGTGGATCTTTTCTAAACCTGGAATGTTTGTTGAGCAGCCAAGATTTAGCATACTCCGATGCTGATAAGTGTATTTCTCGAGGGTGGAATTCACCAAACTGCCCAGAGGGAAAGAGTGTTGGAAAGCACATCACGTCTAGATGTCTTTGTCTGCTTTCAATAGGGCTGTCTTTAACATTTTGCATCTTGTACTGCTCAACATCCGTTTTTATTGACCCTTGTTGGTCAAGGGATCGAATAGTGTATGCCTGTAAAGCAGCCACATCATCAGTTGATGCTTTTTCTAACATTATGCTAGAAGCTTTGTCCACTACTTCAACAATATTTTTAGCTGCCTCATCTAATGATGCATCATCTACATTTTTATAAAGCCAATTTATTTCTTTGAGTTTTTGAATGGCTAACTTTACTGCATTTACATCCACTAGTGTTTGCCATACAATTTTATCCTTAGTTGGAACACCGTTTACAATTATGTACAGCTGAGGGTCTGGCAAAGCCACAAGAAGGTCAGACCTACCAAGTTCAACTTCAGATAAAGTGTCCCATGTTTTATTTAGTGGAAGTGGCAGAAAGAACATGCAACCTCTGCAGGCTTGCAGTGCGTTATATGCTGGCACTTTACCTGAATATGTTCCAAGCCGCACAATGATCTGAAAAGCCTTTGCTCTCTGAATCAGTTGTTTACAGAGAGCATTTAGCGACTTCAGTTCCGGTGGTGTAGGTTCAGTGACAAGCCCATTAAGAACACATCTAGCTGGTATAGTATTCTTGTTTAGAAATGGTCGGCAGTACTGACAAATGTATAGGAGTTGTTCAGTGACACCATTCTGCAAAACAAGGGCTTTTGTTCTTTGCCAGGCATCTGTTTTATATTTGTCAAGGCTGAAGTTTACACAAGACACTTGTTTGCGCTGGCATAATCGTTCACAGCTACAGCATGCAAACTCTGCATCGTCATTGAACTTGGATTGTAGCTCAGCTATAATAAGGTCAGCATGTGTAACTGTCAAGTCTCTCTCAATGCAGCCTAGACCAGATGATGAGTGGTCTTCACTAACTACGGCATGCTCAACTCCATCCTCACTAAACAAAACTGAAAACTTCGCCTTCAAGCCCAGAAAAGGTATAAGCTCATCTATATTTCCACAATCTTGAAAGTGCTGAATCAATAGCTAAAATGGTCATGTGGCATTTGCAAGCTTTATAAAGTAGCCTAGTGAAAGTCCTTAATACAGGAAAGTGAGGTGTAGCTGCCCTAATAACTCGCAATGGACTAGAGCATTCTGGAAGCTCACAATAAATAGGATGCCCAAGCTGATCAATAAACCCAGAATGTAATTTCAAAGTGATATAAGTATGAACATGACTACACCCTGAATCAAGACCATCAAGCCCAGCTCGAAGGTCTTCAATGGACACTTGGAACAGTGACTTTGTCCTCACCACTAATTCTACTTCTTCACTAGTGAGCTTGCGACACTCATTAATTTTGTACATTTCCATTTCAAGGGGCGCATGGTATCCTTATCTCTGTCCCCTATCTCCTCTGCCATTACACACCTACCATTGAGGTCTACTGGAATGGCCCCAAGTCGTTTTGTGTAAGTGTACGAATTAATAAAAAAGTAAGGTTCAGAGCCAGCAGTATGATACCCATGCCCAACTAAAATATCATTTTCTTCTAATTTCAATGCATTAACTACCCGGATAGTTTTTAGCAATGACCCTGCTTTTGCTCTTCGTACACTCAGTGCCAATCTTACTTACTGCTGCACGGGCAGATCTTGTAACAACCTTTTGAGCTAGCAATGGATGAGACTTACAAAAGGCATCATTTACTTCACTTAGAAGCTCACTATCCCTAAGAATAGCTTTTTCAAGACCACCATTATACTCCATTAGTGCATGAGATTTGGGTTCATACAAGGAGTAGCTATATGGGAGAAGGATATGCAGTAATTTTCAGTGCTCAACCCTAGCAAATGCAATTAAATTAATACACAGTTGCAGGCGGGCTGCCATTGTAGCCTTTTTGTACATCAGATAAGGAAGCCTTTTTGTACATCAGATTAAGGATGACACCCCAATATTCAATATATAGACAGGTCACAAAGGACTCAGTTGGGTCACCATGCATGCTTTACATGTGAAGTGAATGGCAGACCCTTACATGCGTGCTGTACACATGTTGCATGCACATCTTCCTATAGCTTTTTAATGCTAGTGCAATACAACATGCCATCACATACCTTTGGGTGGTAGTGGTAGTTCGGTGACCCCTGCGATACCGCTCCCTCTCGGCAGCACGTTTAGCCAATCGGACAGCGGGGTCATTCCAATACCGATTCCTTTCAGATGCCTTAATGGCAGCTGAAGTGTCCTCGTATTTCTGCCTTTTAGCAGCGCGGTTCTCCTCGACGTCCTCATGATATCGCTGCCTTTTAGCAGCATGCACGGTTCTCCTCGAGGTCCTCTTGATATCGCTGCCTTTTAGCAGATTGCTTAGATTCAATATCTGCGTTGTAGCTGTCGCGTACAGAGGCCTTCTTTTCGGGATCGGCCTTGTAGCTGTCGCGTGCAGAGGCCTTCTTCTTTTCGGGATCGGCCTTGTAGCTGTCGCGTACAGAGGCCTTCTTCTTTTCGGGATCGGCCTTGTAGCTGTCGCGTACAGAGGCCTTCTTCTTTTCGGGATCGGCCTTGTAGCGCGCTCGGGCTTTAGCCTTGTTTTCTTGTGATAAAATATCGTCTTGCTTTTGAAGGTATTCCGCTCGTTGCTTAGATCTCTTCTTTCGATTACGCGAAGGCATTTAACTTCACTAGCCAAAGTATTAAACTGCGATAGGAACACCAAATAAATTTCGTGCAGGTCTACTGCATGCTGTAAAATAACTTCAACAATAAACCAAATAAACTTCTGCAATAACTTCATATCCTATACAGAACTTGCTACTGCATGAGGTACTTCTCGCTGTAGTCTTTCTAGATGTCTATATGACCTTAAAGGGCACCGTGCAAGTAAATTCCAAAGATATTGGTGCTATTGCCGTTATTCAAAACCGTTCGTAGCTCGCGTTATACCTTCCTAAGGAAGAAGAAGAAGAATTAGAAGAATTATTTTGGGACTGGGCACGAGAAAAAGGAATTCGTTTGTTTCTCTAAAACCACACCATTTTATGACACAGAACAAACGTAGAACTGTAGATCTTTGAGTTCTCGTTCCATCGCGACAAAGAGATATGCGATCCGTTTCTCCGTTGTCCCTCCAGACACGAGTGAAGTTTTTTTAATGATATTCATCAATCCTCAATCAATCCTATATTGAACCTGCTGCCGCAGGTTCAGATAAGGCGGTTTTGTGGTAATAACAGAGAGCACTAGACGGTTACATGAAGCGTTAGTGTGTAGTTGAATAGGCTGAATTTTAAATTTGGGGGGGGGGGGGGGGGGGGGGGGAGGATTAAATTAAAGGACAACCAACGTATATACGGATGTGGAGGCATGAACCGAGAAGCCCGTGCAGTTGAAGATACCGACACTGCGTGTTCATTGCATTACGACGTCAACAAATGTCCATGCAGGGCGTATCTTAAAGTACTGGAGACAGCACACCAATATGCTTTAGTACATGTACAGATAAGGTTGCCTTGTATTATAATCAGGCAAATTTGTCGCGAGAGGACTAAGGTAAGCTACCATATGAAAACGGGTTTTTAAATGGACTGTACAAGTCATCGCATCATCTGGAGGACTTTTTTTTACACCACCAAGTGTCACTACTGATGGATGCGCACCATACCATACCTCGTTTTAAAATTTTTGCAGCACCTTCTGTTTTGTATATCCACTAGTAGACCTCTGCATGCTCCGCCTATACCAGTGATGGTGCTACTGGCAAGTAAGTTAAGTAGAGGCACGTGAGTAGAGGATTGTTATACTCGGTGTGTTAAGAGCCAGACAGGTCAACGCAAAGAGCTGCCTAAATTTTAAAATCCTCACTGCATGTAGTTGGAACAACTCACGCGTGCAGTAGAGTAGAATGGAGCAGAACATGCTTGCTCCGATGTGACAAAACATCTTGCTGAATTGCAGCTAACAGACATCTGTGGAGGGCGCTTGTATAGCTGGATGTGAAAAGGATCGAGTTAATATGTAGAGAATATCTTTATAGTAGATGGCAGCTTCCTTAGGCAAACCAATGCTGACTGCAATCATGAATTAACGTCAAGTTACACCGGCCATGTTTTCTTTTCCAGAGAGTACTCTCACGGATGTTTCGGATTGGAAACTAAGGGTCTTAAAAAGAATATACGGTATCGCTCATTCAAAGCAACGATTAATGACTCATTATCGCTACCGTTATGTGACATACGTTTCGAGAACAGTTTCTAGCTGAGTACAACTATTTATTCATATCTAAATGTAGCACCAAAATATTCTATCAATTTCCTAACAGACGATACACTTGCGCATCACTTTTCTAACGCAAGGTCATAATGCGCAAGCTTGTTTTGATAGCTATGTGCGCACCTTTTAGAATTATACTATTGTAGTTTGACATACAGCGGGCAAGACGCGCAAAACCAACAGGTGAGACATACTTGGTGTTAGAGAGGAGAGATAAGTCCACAAGTGTATCTTATTCGCAAGGTGAGAACAATAATTTGACGCGCAGTGTAGTCATTATGAATAATTGGCTACGTTTCCCGACACTATCAGCTAAATGGATTACCACATCCAGCAGCTTGCCATACACTGTAGAATTTGTGGAAGGCGGGTTGTCGATCATCATGGCAAAAGTACATACACAGTTTATAAGTGTAAGGACCTTGCTGAAAGTCTGCAGCAAGCAGTTGCAATAGCAGTAAACGATGATAGTCCTGCCACCCACCCTGAAAGCGTTTGCAAAACCTGCAAGGTGACTATTGACAGGGTCATCCATGCCCGCAGTGTAGGTGTCCCCAAGAAGCCAATCGTTCCCTTTCAGTGGTATGCTCACAAAGCGGAAGGATGCATTGTAAGCAATAAGTTTCACATATTTATTAATGCATGCTGAAATTCACAATAATCAGATTTGTGAGCATTTTCAAAAAACACGCAAAGGGGGGAGAATGTTGAAGTCAGTTCGGCAAACTGGAGTCTGGCCAAACGCAATTATTAAATATATTCAGGGCATTGCACCAGCTACTGTAACTGATCTAGGCTGTCCCAAGCCACCATTAGCAACTGACAACTTGTCTTGCCTAAGCAAGCTGGAATGCCCTTTGTGTTGTGAGATCCTGTCTCAGCCAATTGAGTTGCCGTGCAGTGTTCTAGCTTGTGCTGAGTGCATCATTGCATGGCTTAAGATCTCAGGTACTGTTTTGTGCCCATGCTGCTACTCAGACATTCCAATGGCTCCAGCTTCCTTGAGGCCAGCATCTGATTTAATAATATCACTGCTACATGACATCTTGGTTCACTGCACTTCCTGTGGCAGGGATATGAGAGCTGGTGCATATGTTGGTCACCAGTGCACCAGGTCACCTACAAGAAGTGAAGTAAATATGGCAGCCAATGTTCTTAGGCATGTGATCTCTAACAGTCCCCTGATGAGTGTGTTGTCAAGGTCCCTACAGGAGGAAGAGTTAAGTGTTTTATTACATTTTGGCCACATATTTATTACATTACCGCCACTGAATTTATTTATAGCCAATCACATTCATGCAAGCCAATTCTCCAGCCACAACTGCATGTGCAAAGTCACTCAATGGGCGTTGTCGAGAGATGCACAAAATTAAGAATGTTGTTAGTGGTGGAGAACCTTCTGCACTTTTACATAAGGAGGCAAGCTCCATGCTTAGTAGAGAGGATAAAAATGGCTTTTGATAAAGGAAGCTGGCATAGTGGACATAGGGCCAGGTGAAGGCCTGCAAATTAAAGCTGCTGTTTCTATAACATGGAGCAAAATGCGGGTCCTTCGAAGGAACATGATATATAACATAATCAATATAGGCTAACCTGCATTTTTGATTAAATTGATATCAGATTGTTGAAGGAATCTGGAGTCTCATTAGCAAGTGAAGTATCGATGCGGAAGATCACTGATGAGATGATTGGCGACAACCTTGAAGGTGAAGTGGCACCATTTTCATTCCAAATGCCTACTGGTGGAGAGGAAATCCGGGGAGCTCCTCTTGTGTATGTACCGAATCTCATTCAAAAGATTATTCAAACACTGGAAGAACAAAATAGGTAATGATCTCATTAATTAATCTATCTATCTATCAAATAATGGTAAAATGCAATACAGCAGTGCCAGATTTACATGGCATGGTGGATTTATCCCTGCATGAGAATGAAATCTGGGTGAAACTTGGAGGAGATCGTGGTGGTGGAATTTTTAAGGCAACGTTTCAGATTGTAAATGTTCCAAACCCCAACTCTGTTCTAAACACCTGCGTATTCTGCTGCTTCATGGCAGGGGATAGCACATATAATCTCCATGTTGCTCTAGACCGCTACAAACTGCAGGTTAACAAGCTGCAAGGGATGAGATGGAGGTATAGTATTTATGTTCACTACACAATGGATCACATTTGTGTCAATTATGTAGGGACTTCACAGTGAAGGTTTTCCTATGTGGGGATTATGACTTTTATGGCAAAATGTACGGTCTCTCAGGAGCAAGTGGCAAGTAATGTATATGAAAAAGGTCACGATTTCATTTGTTGACATTTTAGGTTGTTATCCCTGTTTGTTTTGTACAATACACAAGGAAGACATGAAGATACCACTCTCCGTTCGAGGGTATTCCCCCACTCGATCGTTACAGTCCATATATGAAAACTACAGTGAATACAGTGCAGCTGGTTTCCCTAGAAAGGATGCACAGTTTTACTCAAATTGCATATCTGAACCTATATGGGATATCCCCCTTGATCAAGTAAGTAAAACAAATTACTTCACATACAAGTTTATATCATCAATCATCTGCATTAGGTATGCTTGCCAGGTCTGCACATTACTCAGGGAATGTTTACTAAGCTTTTCGATCTGCTTGAAGCTTCATGCCATGAATGGGACCTCAAACTTGCGTATCATTACCAGAGAGTGAGCTCCTCCACTTTCACAACATATAGTGCACAGCTCCAGAGACTCCAAGCTGCCAAATCAGAACTTGAAGTTGCCAAGCATTCGAAAGAAACCACAGAGCAACTAGCAACATACATGGTGTTGCTATATGGTGAGGAGTCCAATGTGGTAACACAAAACTTGCTGCAGCAAGCTGAAGAACAAAGGAGACAAACTTGTAAGTATAACAGCAATTCAGCAAAAACTAATAAAGGTGACAATTGCAGGAGGACGAAATTGCTCACATTACAGTTGAACTGAATAAAGGGTTTGCAACTCATGAAGGTCCATTTGTAAAAGAATTGGACAGCACCCTGCAGATGTTAGGTGTGACACGGCAAAACTTTCTTTCCAACATTTCTACAAGCGCAAACATCCGTGAGTTATCCAGTAGTCGGGCCACGCCCAACTAATTATCCAGTATAAGTTTGTACGTAACCGTGGCATAGGTGTCAGACCAGATCAGACCTATAAAAGTGCTAAAACCCATGCACGTCACTTCTGCAGCTGGTAACCTTTTGAAATGATTACTCGAGTATACTATTCTGCTACTCGACTGAACCACATGAACCAGTGTCTCTAACTTAGCGCTGGTTGTCAAGAACGTTGCTAAGGACATGACATCGTGCTGTCCACGATCGTGTCGAATTTATAATCCAATAATCTAATAATCGATCCTTCAGCTACTTACTAACGGACTAACGACAAGTAGTAACGACTTATCTCTCGTTCCGCGTAGAAAGTGGAAAGGTTTCGGGAGCAGGCAATAGCACAGCCACTAGTCTCATCCCAGCGCCATGAGGGCCTGTGGATGAGACTAAATGATTCCATCCTAATTTCTTGCCGTATTGATATCCTAGACACAGCTGAATCTCCATTTCCCTTAACTTTAATTCATATTATTATGCTACACCTAGTACCTGGACAGACCATGTACAACGGCCGTTCAATGTTGTTGTACGTCGTGTTCTGTCCGGACACCTTCCGTGAATTGTGCGAACCGGAAACCCGCCTCGTGCTCTGTTATTATTACAACGAAGTCACTGCCTTAACCAGAATGTCGTTTGCGGAAAGCGCTGTGTCTGTTGGCGTAAGTTGGACTCGATATGATCTGTTGAAACTTTTACTTTCGTCCGTCCCAGTGTGTTAAGTTACGTGCATCGGCTCGTTAAGTTTGTGTGCGTGATATGGGGTGTGTATATGTTTGTGCTCGCGTGCGCGCGCGCGCGTGTGTGTGTGTGTGTGTGTGTGTGTCTGTTGTGTGTGTGTGTGTGTGTTGTGCAAGTCGTTGTACATGGAGATATGGAAATATAATTAATGGCACGAGTTATTAAATTCACCACAGTCTGACAACGCGTCACGCGCTGGAAGTGCAATCAACGATTGTAGTCCACTACTAGATGTTGCGGTCAAGTTAAGCGGTATTATCGAGGTCGATGCATAAATAGAGAGCATCTGGTAACTTTTACCACGTTTTAATTTTAACCGTTAATTAAATATTTAGACTAATTTTGGTCATATACAAAACACAGAAATACATATACAGCAATAGTATAGGGTACATGCACACTTCTTAATCTAGAGAGTTACCTATGGCCACAGATCTCGATAGGGTCAGGTTTAAACCACCATAAATGTGAGCTGCTGCCTTTGATTTAGGTGCACTGTGGCTTGCAGCAAGAAGAGAGGCTAGTCGGGAAAATGTCTCGTTTCACTTGTTCTTAGTTTCTGCTTTCCATCATCATCAATCTTGTTCACATCTACATTCTAGTCTAGATATAAGCATCACGTGTGCTTCTACACACGGGGCGACTTCCTGCCGATTTGTCGCTATGCAACTCAAATGAATATGGACAAATGTTCCGCAAACCATCAGTAAACTAAACAATTACGGAACTTTGACCCATATTCATTCGAGTTGCATGCGACAAGTCTGCAGGAAGTCGCCCCGTGTATGCCGACCTTACCATATATGGATTGTTGTAGTGTGCTTCTAAAGAGGGTGGTCAATTATCACAAAATGAATGCATTTAGCACCATGGCTGCCTATTACACCACACAGTTTATTTGTTAAATTTATTTTTTAATCTTGGGGATACTTCTTGCACCTTTTCTACAATGTGTAGAAAAAACCTGTAGCCCTGCTCAGCGAAGAGACCAGTATTGTCCCCCATTAGCTGAGATCATGTTGAGGCACAATGTTTAGCCTCTGCCAGGGAGACTGGTAGGGCTCCACGTGGTTGGGGTCAGGCTCCTCTGTAGTGTCCTCTTCTTCAACTGCTCGACCCATCAGCCTCTAGCCCTTGCTGCTATTTCAGCAATGGTATCTAAACCCTCTGTCTCTGCTTCCCCTGATGGCATCACCCAGTCAGCTGCTCTCATCCGAAATGTTCTATGTTCAACTGGGAGCCTTTCAATTGCTGACTCTATCTCCCTCAGCTGGGCATCTTCTGCTCCTTCAGCCACCACCACTGCTGCCCTATCTGGCTTCAGCCTCTGACACCATTCAAAAGATAGAATCCTGCTTTTATCCAGCATTTGGCTATGGTGGAAAGGGTGATATCATTCCCAGCCAATAAAAGCGTTCCTTAAGTTTTCCCAGCATTTTACCCACTCCAAGGTGTCCTCCTACCTGTAGCTCATTCATGTAGATCCTTCAATACCTCATCATGAAGCAAATAAGACAAGAACAATTGAAACGCATTCCTATGCTCTCAATCCTTTCTCCACAGAAGGTTGCTCAACTTGATGCAGTTGTATCTGCCACAGCATGGGGTGTGGCCTTGTCAAGGAGCATCAAGCAGCTACGCTTCAAGTCCTTGAACTGCACATTGATCGTATTCGCCCAAGCATGCAGTAAATACTTAACAGAAATATAGGAAGTTTTTCACCACCTTTATAAACAACATATCTGACTTTACCTCAGTGCGCATCCAGGCTTTCTTATTGCTGTAGTTGGCTTTCATCGGCATTTGTGCTTGTGTATCAACAAGTGGCTTTAGTTGCTCAATTCCAGTGATGTTCACAGCTAAAGCCACTGTAATACGGTCCTTGGCCTTGGCACACCAGCACTGTGAAACAGTCCTTGGCCTTGGCAACCCGCACATCACAGTGGTGGCGAGAGTGCGATCAGGCTTCATGTGTATAAGTAAACAAAGCACAAGTCACCTTGACCCACTTACGCTTGTGGGTCAAAATAGCCCTGTCTCATCGACATTGAACACATGTTCACCTGCAGCCCTGCTTAGGGTGCCAGGTAGTTCCCTCTGCTTAGTGGTGCCAGGTTAGTTCCTCTGCTGAGTGTGCCAGGTAGTTCCCCCCTCTCTAGGGTGCCAGGGAGTTCCCGCTGCCTTAGGTGCCAGGTAGTTCCCTCTGCTTAGGGTGCCAGGTATTGCCCCTCTGCTTAGGGTGCCCAGGTAGTTCCCTCTGCTTAGGGTGCCAGGTAGTTCCCTCTGCTTAGGGTGCCAGGTAGTTCCCTCTGCTTAGGGTGCCAGGTAGTTCCCTCTGCTTAGGGTGCCAGGTAGTTCCCTCTGCTTAGGGTGCCAGGTAGTTCCCTCTGCTTAGGGTGCCAGGTAGTTCCCCCTGCTGAGGGTGCCGGTAGTTCCCCTGCTTAGGGTGCCAGGTAGTTCCCTCTGCTTAGGGGTGCCAGGTAGTTCCCTCTGCTTAGGGTGCCAGGTAGTTCCCCCTGCTTAGGGTGCCAGGTAGTTCCCTCTGCTTAGGGTGCCAGGTAGTTCCCTCTGCTTAGGGTTGCCAGGTAGTTCCCCCTGCTTAGGGTGCCAGGTAGTTCTCCTGCTTAGGGTGCCAGGTAGTTCCCTCTGCTTATGGGTGCCAGGTAGTTCCCCTGCTTAGGGTGCCAGGTAGTTCCCTCTTGCTGAGGGTGCAGGTAGTTCCCTCTGCTTAGGGTGCCAGGTAGTTCCCTCTGCTTAGGGTGCCAGGTAGTTCCCTATGCTTAGGGTGCCAGGTAGTTCCTCTGCTTAGGGTGCCAGGTAGTTCCCTCTGCTGAGGGTGCCAGGTAGTTCCCTCTGCTTAGGGTGCCAGGTAGTTCCCTCTGCTTAGGGTGCCAGGTAGTTCCTCTGCTTAGGGTGCCAGGTAGTTCCCTCTGCTTAGGGTGCCAGGTAGTTCCCTCTGCTTAGGGTGCCAGGTAGTTCCCTCTGCTTAGGGTGCCAGGTAGTTCCCTCTGCTTAGGGTGCCAGGTAGTTCCTCTGCTTAGGGTGCCAGGTAGTTCCCTCTGCTGAGGGTGCCAGGTAGTTCCCTCTGCTTAGGGTGCAGGTAGTTCCCTTGCTTAGGGGTGCCAGGTAGTTCCCTCTGCTTAGGGTGCCAGGTAGTTCCCTCTGCTTAGGGTGCCAGGTAGTTCCCTCTGCTTAGGGTGCCAGGTAGTTCCCTCTGCTTAGGGTGCCAGGTAGTTCCCTCTGCTTAGGGTGCCAGGTAGTTCCCTCTGCTTAGGGTGCCAGGTAGTTCCCTCTGCTTAGGGTGCCAGGTAGTTCCCTCTGCTTAGGGTGCCAGGTAGTTCCCCTGCTGAGGTGGGTGCAGGTAGTTCCCTCTGCTTAGGGTGCCAGGTAGTTCCCTCTGCTTAGGGTGCCAGGTAGTTCCCTCTGCTTAGGGTGCCAGGTAGTTCCCTCTGCTTAGGGTGCCAGGTAGTTCCTCTGCTTAGGGTGCCAGGTAGTTCCCTCTGCTTAGGGTGCCAGGTAGTTCCCCCTGCTGAGGGTGCCAGGTAGTTCCCTCTGCTTAGGGTGCCAGGTAGTTCCCTCTGCTTAGGGTGCCAGGTAGTTCCCTCTGCTTAGGGTGCCAGGTAGTTCCCTCTGCTTAGGGTGCCAGGTAGTTCCCTCTGCTTAGGGTGCCAGGTAGTTCCCTCTGCTTAGGGTGCCAGGTAGTTCCCTCTGCTTAGGGTGCCAGGTAGTTCCCCTGCTGAGGGTGCCAGGTAGTTCCCTCTGCTTAGGGTGCCAGGTAGTTCCCCCTGCTTAGGGTGCCAGGTAGTTCCCTGCTTAGGGTGCCAGGTAGTTCCCCTGCTTAGGGTGCCAGGTAGTTCCCTCTGCTGAGGGTGCCAGGGTAGTTCCCTCTGCTTAGGTGCCAGGTAGTTCCCTCTGCTTAGGGTGCCAGGTAGTTCCCCTGCTTAGGGTGCCAGGTAGTTCCCTCTGCTTAGGGTGCCAGGTAGTTCCCTCTGCTTAGGTGCCAGGTAGTTCCCTCTGCTTAGGGTGCCAGGTAGTTCCCCCTGCTTAGGGTGCCAGGTAGTTCCCTCTGCTTAGGGTGCCAGGTAGTTCCCTCTGCTTAGGGTGCCAGGTAGTTCCCTCTGCTTAGGGTGCCAGGTAGTTCCCTCTGCTTAGGGTGCCAGGTAGTTCCCTCTGCTGAGGGTGCCAGGTAGTTCCCTCTGCTTAGGGTGTGCCAGGTAGTTCCCTCTGCTTAGGGTGCCAGGTAGTTCCCTCTGCTTAGGGTGCCAGGTAGTTCCCCCTGCTTAGGGTGCCAGGTAGTTCCCTCTGCTTAGGGTGCCAGGTAGTTCCCTCTGCTTAGGGTGCCAGGCAGTTCCCTCTGCTTAGGGTGCCAGGTAGTTCCCCCTGCTTAGGGTGCCAGGTAGTTCCCTCTGCTTAGGGTGCCAGGTAGTTCCCTCTGCTTAGGGTGCCAGGTAGTTCCCTCTGCTTAGGGTGCCAGGTAGTTCCCTCTGCTTAGGGTGCCAGGTAGTTCCCTCTGCTGAGGGTGCCAGGTAGTTCCCCCTGCTTAGGGTGCCAGGTAGTTCCCCTGCTTAGGGTGCCAGGTAGTTCCCTCTGCTTAGGGTGCCAGGTAGTTCCCTCTGCTTAGGGTGCCAGGTAGTTCCCTCTGTTAGGGTGCCAGGCAGTTCCCTCTGCTTAGGGTGCCAGGTAGTTCCTCTGCTTAGGGTGCCAGGTAGTTCCCTCTGCTTAGGGTGCCAGGTAGTTCCCTCTGCTTAGGGTGCCAGGTAGTTCCCCCTGCTGAGGGTGCCAGGTAGTTCCCTCTGCTGAGGGTGCCAGGTAGTTCCCCCTGCTTAGGGTGCCAGGTAGTTCCCTCTGCTTAGGGTGCCAGGTAGTTCCCCCTGCTGAGGGTGCCAGGTAGTTCCCTCTGCTTAGGGTGCCAGGTAGTTCCCTCTGCTTAGGGTGCCAGGTAGTTCCCTCTGCTTAGGGTGCCAGGTAGTTCCCCTGCTTAGGGTGCCAGGTAGTTCCCTCTGCTTAGGGTGCCAGGTAGTTCCCTCTGCTTAGGGTGCCAGGTAGTTCCCCCTGCTTAGGGTGCCAGGTAGTTCCCTCTGCTTAGGGTGCCAGGTAGTTCCCCCTGCTGAGGGTGCCAGGTAGTTCCCCCTGCTGAGGGTGCCAGGTAGTTCCCTCTGCTTAGGGTGCCAGGTAGTTCCCTCTGCTTAGGGTGCCAGGTAGTTCCCTCTGCTTAGGGTGCCAGGTAGTTCCCCTGCTTAGGGTGCCAGGTAGTTCCCCTGCTTAGGGTGCCAGGTAGTTCCCCTGCTTAGGGTGCCAGGTAGTTCCCCCTGCTTAGGGTGCCAGGTAGTTCCCTCTGCTTAGGGTGCCAGGTAGTTCCCCTGCTTAGGGTGCCAGGTAGTTCCCTCTGCTGAGGGTGCCAGGTAGTTCCCTCTGCTTAGGGTGCCAGGTAGTTCCCTCTGCTTAGGGTGCCAGGTAGTTCCCTCTGCTTAGGGTGCCAGGTAGTTCCCCCTGCTTAGGGTGCCAGGTAGTTCCCCCTGCTTAGGGTGCCAGGTAGTTCCCCTGCTTAGGGTGCCAGGTAGTTCCCTCTGCTTAGGGTGCCAGGTAGTTCCCTCTGCTTAGGGTGCCAGGTAGTTCCCTCTGCTTAGGGTGCCAGGTAGTTCCCTCTGCTTAGGGTGCCAGGTAGTTCCCCCTGCTTAGGGTGCCAGGTAGTTCCCCCTGCTTAGGGTGCCAGGTAGTTCCCTCTGCTTAGGGTGCCAGGTAGTTCCCTCTGCTGAGGGTGCCAGGTAGTTCCCTCTGCTTAGGGTGCCAGGTAGTTCCCCCTGCTTAGGGTGCCAGGTAGTTCCCTCTGCTTAGGGTGCCAGGTAGTTCCCCTGCTGAGGGTGCCAGGTAGTTCCCTCTGCTTAGGGTGCCAGGTAGTTCCCCCTGCTTAGGGTGCCAGGTAGTTCCCCCTGCTTAGGGTGCCAGGTAGTTCCCTCTGCTTAGGGTGCCAGGTAGTTCCCTCTGCTTAGGGTGCCAGGTAGTTCCCCCTGCTTAGGGTGCCAGGTAGTTCCCTCTGCTTAGGGTGCCAGGTAGTTCCCTCTGCTTAGGGTGCCAGGTAGTTCCCTCTGCTTAGGGTGCCAGGTAGTTCCCTCTGCTTAGGGTGCCAGGTAGTTCCCTCTGCTTAGGGTGCCAGGTAGTTCCCTCTGCTTAGGGTGCCAGGTAGTTCCCTCTGCTTAGGGTGCCAGGTAGTTCCCTCTGCTTAGGGTGCCAGGTAGTTCCCCCTGCTTAGGGTGCCAGGTAGTTCCCTCTGCTTAGGGTGCCAGGTAGTTCCCTCTGCTTAGGGTGCCAGGTAGTTCCCTCTGCTTAGGGTGCCAGGTAGTTCCCTCTGCTTAGGGTGCCAGGTAGTTCCCTCTGCTTAGGGTGCCAGGTAGTTCCCTCTGCTTAGGGTGCCAGGTAGTTCCCTCTGCTTAGGGTGCCAGGTAGTTCCCTCTGCTTAGGGTGCCAGGCAGTTCCCTCTGCTTAGGGTGCCAGGTAGTTCCCTCAGGGCTCTTAGCAGCACCTTGTTGGTCAGCACCACCTGCCTCACCATGGAGACGCACACTGAAAATGCCATGCCGTCCCTTCCGTTTAGCAAGCCATCCATGGCTTAAAGTATGTTTGCCATCAGCATTTGAATCCTCATCAGATGGAGGGGTGCAACGGAGCAACGAATTTCCTTCCCTGTCTTTGGTTTGTACCACGCAGCTATCTTATCCTCCGATTGGCCCGTTTTCACTTTTTGGCAAGCTATCATTCACTTCTCTTCGCCTGTTAGTTGCGTCCTTGAGGTTTTTCCGTGTAGCCCAGACCTGCAATGACTGTACACACTCTACACGCTGTACCTCTACACGCTGTACAACGCTGCTAACAGAGAATCTCTGTTCCCTTTATAATGGAGCACGTGCGCCGATCAAAGTGCTTCATAGCCGTTTAATTGTGTGCCAGTCCACTGTGCACCACATATAATACACCCGTGCGCTTGTAACAAAGTGTGCTTTTATCGAGAGAAAACTGTACTCTGGACGTTTGAGTCTTAGTATGATCATATTTATTGAAGATCTTCCATCCCAAATCCTGTTGTAGATTTGTCTTCATTCTCTTCCACTTGTGATCTAGGTCTGCAATGCTTCTGTTTTTGTCATATTTCTTTGAACATATGAATAATGACCAATCCACTTAAACAATCCATCAGGCCACAGTGGTTTTAAACCAGGGGTGATGCAGACATTTTTGAATTGTGTAGTTCTAAATTAGGATCAATATTGGTATTATGGTAGTGAAAATGTTCATTCAAATAATTTATACATTAATATTAATTGATATAATCAAACCACCGAATTCAAAATATAAGAAGTATCAGATTTATCTTAAAATGTTAGTCTTCCTCCTAGGCCTTGCTGGTTGTACACACTATGCCTTCCAGATCCATCAAGGCCTTCTTTTGCCTTCACCAAGTATGTTCCTGGTTGCAATTGAAGTAACTTGATCAGTCTCTCAAAATGTATCATTACTGATTCCTGAAGGCTTATACAGACACCTGGTACATCAGATAACGGTGCAATGAATGGCATAATAGCATTTTTGTGTTGCATGAGTTTGTAATGAGCAGGTAACTCAACTTTTAGTTTAAGATCCTGCCTCAGACTTGTGTAACTGGTACGACCAAGTTTATATTGTGACAACATGTAGAGACCATCATCCAAGCTAATTTCTTTATCAACAGATTCCTTGTGGAATAAATGCATGCCAACAGCAGCTAGAGACCTATCTTTTACATAGTTCTCTTTGTGTAAGAGGTATCCTAATTGAGATGGAGTAATATTGTTTTCTTCTGCTTCTTCCTGAATTAAAGACATCAATGCCTACGTTCTCCTGTTTCTTTGACGTGGACTAACTACATCTAATGGAGATAGCGCACTTTCTTTCTCACTTTGTGGAACATCCGAGCTATCTCTCTCACTGGACCCTTCACCTGACATGCTTGTGTCAACTAATGCACCAGCCTCTGCACTGGAACTATCCATTGCTTCATAAAACACTTCTTTCTGGAAATTCTGAAACGCCCTTATTGTAGCTTCACTCCTTTTGGAATTTCTATTATTCATCTTGATCCATTTGGATCGCAGCGACAGAAAACGGAACGCCCACTTATTTTCGAGTTTCTTACCTTTTTTAGACCCTTCATCAACCAAAAACTGTCTTGCTGCTTCGGTGTTGCTCTTAGACTTCTTAACATACCTGGTGTGAGCTTCCAAGTTCGTTATTTTGTGCATTTCTGTCATGGCCAGCAAACGTGGAACGCAAATTATGTTTACGCGCGTGAGCGTTATTAGGAATTATTGGCAAAAACATAAACAGTATCGATGTTGTTAAAGTCTTTATGACGGTCCCATATAGAAAGCGGGGCATTGTCGGCACATGTTTTGGGGATGCCAACTGATGACATCATGCATCTATTTTGTCTGCCTTGTGCGTTGGACCCTCGTTTGTACTCGCCGAGGGAAGTTAGGCGGTACAATCTAACGTTTCCTCGTCTTGCCCGCCTTTCATTGCAAAAACGATATATTCCAAAGACATAAACTATAATAAATTTGGTATCTTTCGAAAGGCAGGAGAAAATGCTATCTAACTACATATTTATTTTTCCTCCCATTTGTTCCATTAAATGTGTAGTTTAGTATAAAGACGTTGATGTCGGAAATCAAAATTTAAATTTTCATCTGTTTTTTGCTTCAACATTTTGAGTAAAACTGAATTTCAATTAGTGAAATCTGATACTTTGGGCTATTTTGAGTTAAATTATGTAAAAATAAAACCATCAAAGTCATTCCCTAACCCAATGTCTGCATCTTAAACCACTGCAGGCCTAGCCTGTGCCTCAAATCGATCAGAAAATTCAAAATTATAAATTGTGACAAAAATACCATTATCTATCCTGACCTCTTGTCATAAAGCCTGATGAAATAATTGGTCTCAGTGGAGCACAGGTTGACTGTGGTTTTCTTGCATGACACAAGAGACATAGTTGTACAAACTTGTCCACAGCAGATCTTGGAATGCATTCATATAACTTTGATGTCTTCAGAGTAGAGAAGCAGTTTAAAAATCTCCTAGCATACACTCGTGCAGAGACAGTGTATTTACCTTCTGTATGGTCTTTTTACAGTGTTGATAGCAGAGCTAATAGGTTATATAACACCACTTGGAATTATGAAAACAACACTGAGTTGGGGTACCCAAAAAGATGGCGCCCACCGCTTTAAGCGGGTGTGGTTCTCAGAGGTTCTGATAATCAGACTTTGTATTACGGAAAACACTTCGAAAAAGGATGCCCTCATTTTGAAAAAAAAGAACCTGATTTTCAACTGGCCACTGTACTAAATCTTAAAATCTATGCTGAAGATGTATTTAATTTTTAACCCTTTCACTACTGACTAACATGTACGGCATTGTTTAATTGTACTTTGAATGAGCTTCAAATAGATGATAGTTGTGAGCCAATGACAAAGATATGAGCCTGCAAAATGGCGATTATCACGGGGAAAAATTAAATTCATAATGTTGTATTTCGTTACTCATTCAAGTTATTAAAGTGCAAAATTGCACAAGTCATAACCATATGGACAAAAAGTATTAAGTTGCATCAAGATTTGAACAGTGATGCGAAACCCTTGATGAATTGTTAACATACAATAGTGATATGATTATAATCCCACAAGGGTGGTTTATTTGTCCCATTTATGCATAACGAAGTGGTACTAATTGATAATACTGGCAGTTGCATTGAATATCCCAATGACCCAACCAATTATTGTATATCCCTGTCCTTTTTTTTAACCATTAAACAATTGATCAATCATATGTTGGTTCTGCACCATTTGTACCATCCAGTCCGAGAAGCAGAATAAGATCCGTGTGGCCGTTCTCACAAGCAGTTATGCAAATAGCACAAATGAGCTCAAGGATCTCAACAAGTACGAAATTACTCCAGCGCACTACTTTTCCGGGGCAGATTGTCCCTACACGTTCGAGAGTGTTGCCATCGAAAAGGCCAGCTCCTACAGTCACGTACGTAGCCTCGTTCATTCAAAGAAATTTGACGTCTACTTTAACCTCTGCGACGGGATGAAGGACGAGGACCGTGCTGGGGACGATGTGGCGCAAGCTCTTGAGGAGTTCAATGTTCCGTACACAGGGGTAGACATGGAACAACCTCAAACTACCAAACCCGACATGAAGATGATCGCACACTACAATAATATCAAGACGCCGAAGTTCTTTGTTGTTGAGGAAATTCCATCAGCAGAAGAGTTGGCTCAACTTGCATCTGGTTTAAAATACCCACTTATAGTCAAACATCCAGATGGTCATAATTCCATTGGCATTACACGCGCAAGCAAGTGCTGGACTTTGGAGGAACTCGCTCGTGCGGTGACAACATTAATCGATAAGTACAAGTGTGCTATGGTGGAGGAATTCATTGTCGGGGATGAGGTCACGGTACTCGCCGTGGCCACACCGAACGGGACAAAGGTCCTCCTCCCCATGCGCGTGATCTTTCAGCCGGGTGAGGATTTCAAACACTTCGACCTCAAGTGGAAGGATTTCAAAACTATGGATTCGGAACCTGTGTCTGATGACTGATCCAGCACTAGCCGAAATACTCAGGGTTGGCAAGGTTGCATTTGAGGCCATTAGTGGCGGTGTAGGGTACGGGCGCAGCGATCTACGCGTCGACCGTACAACAAACGACGTGTACTTTCTAGAACTCAATTTTAATCCAGCAGGTCCTGTATCCCCCGGGGTCCGAGTGCAGTGCAGATTGGATATTGCGCCTCGACCCGACGTTCAATCACCGCGACTTTATCACAGCACTCATCGATACTGCGTTTCTTACGCATAAGAAACGTCAGCCACTGTATAAGGTGACGTTCAACCCCGTGAAGGGATACCACGTTGTGGCTGCATGTCCCCTTGCAAAGGGGTCGGTCGTATTTGCTGACGAGGGTAAGCCATTTCGAATCGTTACGCGACCGTACGTGGAGGCCAATTGGAGTGAAGCAGACAAGCAGGTATTCAGCCGATACGCCTGGCCGTTGAGCAGTGATGCCCACGTCTACGTCACCTGGGAGAAGTACCACAATAAATGGCGCCCACTAAATCATTCCTGCGAACCGAATCTCGTATTTGCAGCTCCGCACTCTTTGAACTGCGTAGCTGCGCGTGATATACAACGCTCTGAGGAGTTGACGATGGACTACGCCTCCTTCTGTGACGTGACAATGAAAGAGTTTGACTGCCACTGTGGGGCTCCATCGTGTCGTGGAAGAATATCCGTGACGGAGGAAGTGATACGCAAGTACGGAGTACATGGCTGGCACCGAAGCATTCCGAAAGTACATGCGTAGTTGGACCGTTAGTTATTTGCAAAGAGAAAGTTCTATTTAGTCTACGTATCAACTTAAAAGATATTAATATGCTTGAATTGTCATGTGTGATTACAAAGAGTATTGTAACAATGTATGCTCATTGTAATATAAATTTGAATAGCAGGTCTTGAAATCATTTCTGATTTTCTTTTGTAATAATAATCATAACACAGTATCGCCTAGATGAAAGAGACTCCATATAAGGTGACCTTATCCACCTGTACTGAGATTAATATGTGCATATCAGACCGATGCATGGAACTTCTGACAGCACTCATTGCAAAGTGGTCTACAATTTAAATGGTACAAAACAGGTTGTGTACATGTACATTTAAATCTGCTAAACATGGGTCGATCCATGCCTGTAGGCTGATTGAGGGTTGGGGGTTCGTCAAAACAATAATGGTGGAGCTCAGTGGGAGAGACACCAATGAGTTGGGGGAGAGGAGGGGGGTTTGAACACAGGAGCTAGGGGGGTGTGGGAATGAGCTGCACACTTTCCCATTGTCAAATTACCATTTGTTCTATCGTGCACTTGCAATCTTGCCTAGCACAATTTTCCATTAGCTGATTGTACTTGTGTTAATTCTTGGCATTATAGAATCTGTGGGTCCTGTTTTAACCCTGCATTGGACAGATGACAAATGAATTATAAAAAGCAAGGCATAAGATGACGCTGTTATGAAGTTGTCTCCAAACAATTGATCATTGTACTGGGGAACTATGACCTCTAGTATCGTATTACAATCTTGTCCACACCTACACCTTCATTGACCCACCCACTCTCACACTCAATGACTCTATCCCTCCCATACCTTCATTGACCACCACTCCCACACCTTCATTGACCACCACTCCCACACCTTCATTGACCACCACTCCCACACCTTCATTGACCACCACTCCCACACCTTCATTGACCACCACTCCCATACCTTCATTGACCACCACTCCCACACCTTCATTGACCACCACTCCCACACCTTCATTGACCACCACTCCCACACCTTCATTGACCACCACTCCCATACCTTCATTGACCACCACTCCCACACCTTCATTGACCACCACTCCCACACCTTCATTGACCACCACTCCCACACCTTCATTGACCACCACTCCCATACCTTCATTGACCACCACTCCCACACTATCATTGACCACCACTCCCACACCTTCATTGACCACCACTCCCACACCTTTATTGACCATATTATAATTATACCATAATTCCAACAAAAAAAAGAATTTCGAAGGGTCGTCTATGCGATCAATTTTTAAATAGGTGGCTTTAAAATTTCATTGAGAATTGTCATAGTACTTATGAAGTATTCACATTAAAGTATCTGATTCACCCAACCTAGCAATGCTCTGATCCCCTTCATCCACAAGATAGATTTATTTAGCAATGCAATATTGCACAGATGATTACACAGTACTTTCCTCTTGTGATGCACAATCGGAATGTTCAGCATTGATCATGATTGTCATGAATTCATACACAATACAGCATCACCAAACGAAAGGCAAACACACAACACCACATGCACACTTCTCTCTGCGATCAATCAAGGTCCATGTGTCCATAACGCAAGCACTGCTACTGCTCGCACAAAGCAAACTTGAAGGCACGGTGCACCCTCTCCCTCCACACACTTTCAGTGTGGGTTATCCCTTTCTCCACCCTCCCCCGACACTCGTCCACCCAACACACAAAGTCACCCCCCTCCACCCACCCACACTCCTCCAACGTCTCCTTCATCATCCCCACTTCGTAGGGGGCATCCTCCTCCCCATCCCCACTATCCACCCACAGACGGCAGCGGGGCCAGCCAGAGGCTCGGGCCACGTCAAAGGAGGTGTGGTCCAACCGGTCGACGTAGGAGAGGTAAGGGGAGAGGCACAGGGCACAGGAGAAGGTCTGGGAGTGGTTCATGGCCAGCACATAGGAGACGAGCCCCCCAGCCGAGGCCCCCAGGGTGAAAGTGTTGGCTTTGTCGGGGAGGGTTCGAAATTGACTGTCGATGGCCCCTTTGACGTCGTCTATGATGTACCTGATGAAAGGGTCGCTTGATGTGTCCATGTACTCGGCTGTGCAATACTCCCTGCACCTGTTTCCCGCGCATACTGAGTCCGAGTTGGGCACGCCCACTAGAATGAATTCGGGGAGATCCCCACGATTCCACCAATCGTCGAGCTTCGCAGTCCAGGTACCAGCCCCCGCTCGGGGGGCCGCCCTTGTCCGCCGAGGGTCGAGAAGAGGTTTTGACCGTCGTGGGCGTACACGACGGGATAGCGTCGCGAGAGGTCAGACTGGTAGGACGGGGGCAGGTAGACGTAGATCTGCCGCTGGACGATTCCAAATGACGCCGTTTCCGGGGTGACGTTCGGAGACAGGATTTGGAACTGGTTCCCGTCCGAATGGAGTCGCTGGTATTCGCGAAAGGGCGGCGACAGTGGGCGGAGTCCGTAAACTTTGGGGTCCATGTGCACAAACATGACCGAGTTGTCGTGCTCGTAGGAGGTGTGTGGGTTGTGTTCATCCTTCGTCCACCTCCCGTCCACCACGAACTTGTACTGGTAAAAGCCTTCGGAGAGCAGCAAGATGATGGAGAAACCTTCGAGGCTCCGCTCCATCTCGTGCGCGTCCGGATTCCATCCGTTGAAGTCTCCGCACACGCTAACTTGCTGGGCGTCGTGGCCGCGATACACGAACTTCACCTTGAACCAGAAGTCGTCCTTTGGGCTCCAGTCCGCCATTCTAATATGATCGGTTTCGACTGATTACGTGTGCAGCAAAGTGCACAGGTTAATGTAATGACGTCAACGTGAATGTACATGTATGTACACTCGCAAGACACGTGCTGCACGACCGCTCACAGTTCATTCGCACGTTCGCGTCACGGGCTGCATGAGAAGCACTTTGTTGAGGAGTGATTGTAGTCAACTGTTCCCCTTTGATATGCGCATGTGCCTTCGTTAGTAATTTAGTGACTCCCTTTCTAACCCGCCAGCACTCACTGTTCTCTCTTCATTCCTCAAGCTGCAAATGAGCTCTGTACGTGCTACTTTCCTGGAGAGTAACTAATTCCAGTTCAATGCTTTATTGAGGTAGATTGACTGGGTACGAGTTCAAGTCTAAATCGCGACCTACTGTACATGTACCTAAAGAAGTAGTTACTTCGTATCTACATATTTACATCAGTGAAAACAGCAGTATAAATTCGTTAATTAATAGGCGTTATACATTGAATGAATCATAAGCCAATATTGATTCGCCGCGGCAAAGCAGTGCTGAATAACGCACGCGCCCAATTTGCTTACTTTATAACAAAAAAATTCATCTACACCCACGCTTAATAATGGTAATTCAATGCCATGTGTCACGTGACCACTGCGTAATCTGATACGTCAGCACTGACACGTCCGCCATGTAGGTGCCAGCTGCTTTTACTGAAATATCCGAGTGACAAAAAGTGGGTATAGTTAATATGATGGCTCTGAATTGATGGTCGATGGTCAATCCTTTGGCTTCAGAGTTCATTTAAATGTGTCCAGACAAGCCAGCCCGCGCGATCTCTGCGATGCAAATTAATTAGTGTTAATTAATTTATATTGCTAAAGTTAACCCATTCAAAATGGGAGGTGCGTCTAGCCAAGAGCCACGAGCAGTGACGGTGGAGGAGGTCGAGGAAGATGACGGGCAAGCCAGAATAAACGTACGAGACGCCCGCACTGGCGAAGCGTACTTCAGGAACGTTAGCATTCCCCCTCAATTCGTGTCCCTGTAGGTTACGGAGGACTTTCTCAAGTACCTCCGTAAGACACAAAGCGGAGAGGCTGAGGAGAAGGATACCAGACCAAGTAGTCCGAAGCAAACTCAGCCCTCGGAGTATCCGGAGGACGAATTCGAGGACGCTTCGTATCCTAGTGCTCAGGAGCTGGTGAGGCGTTTATTAGAAGGCGAGAGAGAGGAGCTAGGATATTACAGTTTATGTCTCCAGCTAGGGGGTAGTTCGGACTACAGCAGGCCCTCTTGGAGTGAGGAGGCGGACGAAGTGGCGAACATGTGGAGGGAGAGGTACGAGAGTGAGGCGAAGAAGGTAATAGTTGGTGTGAAGGACGTGTCGTCTCCCTTGTGAAAGATAGCGCACCCTGTATTTAGAATGAAGAGCTGAAGAACATTGCCACCGAACAATTTGAAAAGGCAGTTGACAACATAAAGCAGAAATTTGTGTACGCAAAAAAAAAAAAAAAAAAAGTATATTTTATTACAGCGTATCATGTGATCTTGTTCTCCTGTCTCTTGCAATCCTGTCCTCCTCCCGTGTTCCTTCCTTGCTCCTCCCTCTTTTCTCCCCTCCCTCCCACCCACACAGGGGTACTGGTGTGACCCTAGTGGATCGTGAGTGTGAAGGGGACAGGAACTCAGTCCTCAACTGCTACAGATCACACCCTGGCAAGCCACTGGACTGTGCCGAGGAAGTGAAGGCTTACTTCCAGTGTGTGGGGAAGCTTAGAAAGGTGAGGTACCATGGAGTGAGGTGATCACGTGTGTGTGTGTGTGTGTGTGTGTGTGTGTGTGTGTGTGTGTGTGTGTGTGTGTGTGTGTGTGTGTGTGTGTGTGTGTGTGTGTGTGTGTGTGTTGTGTGTGATTGTATCACACACAACACACACACCATGCTGGTTATGTGCACTGTGTGCGTGACTGTGCACAAACCAAGGTTACCTGCTAACAAGGACAAACAACTGCTTCACAACAAAAGCACACAGGGGGGGGTAGGGGGGATACTGAGCACACAGGGGGGTGGGGGATACTGAGCACACAGGGGGGTGGGGGATACTGAGCACACAGGGGGGTGGGGGATACTGAGCACACAGGGGGGTGGGGGATACTGAGCACACAGGGGGGTGGGGGATACTGAGCACACAGGGGGGTGGGGGATACTGAGCACACAGGGGGGTGGGGGATACTGAGCACACAGGGGGGTGGGGGATACTGAGCACACAGGGGGGTGGGGGATACTGAGCACACAGGGGGGTGGGGGATACTGAGCACACAGGGGGGTGGGGGATACTGAGCACACAGGGGGGTGGGGGATACTGAGCACACAGGGGGGTGGGGGATACTGAGCACACAGGGGGTGGGGGATACTGAGCACACAGGGGGGTGGGGGATACTGAGCACCACAGGGGGGTGGGGGATACTGAGCCAGTGCATTCAATTGGTGCTGGTCCCAAACCATGTTGCCCCTTACACCCTCTACTAAATCCTACAAAATTGGGTATATGTGCAGATGCCAATGAAACCAGTTGACTAAAATCCATTAGCTATCTTATAACACTTGCTAGGTAAATTTAAGTAACAACATCAACATCAATTGAAATTGTAACCAAAATGGGACAGTTTCCGCGAAAATTGCCCCACGGTTAAAATGTTGTAAAAATGCATTGCGTTTGAATCGCTATATCTTTTCAACGGATAACGCTATCGATTTCCTACTTCATACTACACCATTGCACTATGAAGTGTTGAAAATAGGAAGTCGATAGCGTTATCCGTTGGGAAGTTATAGCGATTCAAACGCGATGCATTTTTATAACATTTTAACCGTGGGGCAATTTTCGCAGAAACTGTCCCAAATATTTCAACATGAACAAATTGTTATAACTGATTGTATAAGAGACATTGGTTGTCACCAGAAGCAAGTTAATTAACCAGTAATTTCAGCTCAATTTAAAAATGTAACTAAATACAGTCATGTGTAGTGGAAGAATCTTTCACTTGGGGCAGTTCACGCCACACCAATAAAGGCTGATTTGTACTCCTACATCACAGACCATAAAACCCCTCCTAGAAAATTTTCAAAACAAATTCAAAAATGCAGCACAAATCAAAAATTGTGCTAATGTAAGTACAATAGAGCTAATGTAAGTACAATGGAGTACAATGGAGTACTCCTGTTCCGTTAAATATTATCTTACATGCAATATACTAATCAAAGGGGACAGATCAAAATTATGTCACACAATAGGGGGAGGGAGTTGTGATGGTTTGTGACTAGAGGAAGGAGGTTTTATACAGCGTGATGCCACAAAATTATTAGATAATGCTCAATAAACGAAAACTTAATTTTCAACCTTCATGCACATCTTGGAACGAGTGTGGGCACGACATTCAACAATTCAATATTTTGCATGGATTCATTATGCAATCCTTGTCTGCATTCAAACAATACATTATCTAATGTATGCATTATAGGTGCATTTAACATCGCACCTAGCCTACATTATACAATTTACAGTATGCGCAATAGTAATATGACGCTTGCGTTGAAATGTATGGCTAATTAAAAATTCAGAGCCTTACAACTCCGTGACAGATACTCCGATTCTCAGTGCGTAAGAAGCAATGTGTAGAGGGCATTTCAGGCTTCTAGAATATCAACAACAAATAAATTGAAATCTCGAAAAAAACATCGTTAGGTCCCTTTTCACGGAAACGATCCCACATAGTAATTGTGCAAGAGTGTTGCTTTGCATATTCTGTGCGGTTAAAATTTGCATGAAACAATGCATCTTAAGTTTGCAAGCAGGTGAGTTGTGCATATTTATCACTTTGCTTTGCCTTGTTGCTAGCTTCAGTCGGGTGTTAGAAGTGCTACATGTGAGTATAGTTTAATAATGTTTAATAGTCTCTCACAACATCCCACAGTCGACAGCAAGCAGCAATCAAGATTGAAACATACCAAACTAACAGAAAAGGGTCGCATGTGTAGTCTGTTTATACCTGTGAAGTGTGTATGTGTATCGGTGTGTACCATCATCGCCTCAGCATTTTGTCCCGATCACGACTAATAATGTGATATGTGTGCTTGTGAAGGAAGGGGAGCAGGTCAAGCTTTGAGGGCTCGTCGTTGTGGGTGTGGCCATTTTCTGGTGCTCTTCTGCTGTGGATTGGATGTTGATTTTGGCACAGAGGTCAAGGTGCACATTATTCTGTCCAGCAGGGCATCATGAGCTGAGAATGCAGGGTCATATCTCTAAGGGACGAGATAATGCAGGGTCATATCTCTAAGGGACGAGATAATGCAGGGTCATATCTCTACAGTATCCAGGGGTGATAGAACATGGTTGGGCTTATCAGTACCTCCTTTGGGAAGTACTTGCTTGGAGAGTAATTGGGACTCTTTGCTCTGGAAGTGATGAACTTCCCCTTACCCCTGTGCTGTGATGTGTGGACCTGTGGATTGTACGCTAGGAGATGTAGAGATGATGTGAGAGGGTGTGTGTGTGTGTGTGTGTGTACAATCTTACGATGGGTATGGTCTCCAGAGAGTGCTTGTAGCTTCAGACGGAGATTCAAAGGGTCAGGAGTCAGTAGTCGTCCCAGTTGCATGTGCGGTACCTGATCATCCCCACCCAACTGGTGTGTGTGCGTGTTATATAGCTGTATCTTCAACTGTTACACACACTCCCTCATTTACTTACTGGTCTGAAGTTGTGTGGCTTGGGATTGATGTACGGGAAGTCCAGGAATCGTCTGTTGCTCCTCACAATCTCGGGCAAGCTCTCCCGCGGTTTTTTGCCGCGGAAATAACGCGCGAACTCCGTGTCTCGTGCCCTCCGTTGGCGTGTGTACTTGGCGGCAGATTCGGCTGGACCGGCATTTATAACTTTAGGACACGGCAAGCTCTCGATCTTTAAGTCGAGCTTCGGACTGCGGCGTGCGTTCCGGTGATTCCTTGGAGCGCAGTTGACAGGTTTTGTCCAGCCTACACCGCCTCCAGTCTTTGGCGGCTGTGTGGCGGGCATCACGTGGGAGCACCGCCCCCTGCTCCACAGGTAAGACTGGTGAGCCGTGAACGCGGCCTTATCTCGGTGCGATAGCAGCATTGGTGTGTGTTCGCACCTCCAGCGTAGGTAAATAGTGGATGTGACGGAAAAATATACGAACACAACACAAACATTGTTGATGAACCGGGGAGTGTTAAACGAACTGTTTAACAGTCTCTATATGTTGCCTTCAGGTGTCTGGTGGTCTTGGAAGTCTCTTATTCTCCCAATTGTCCAGGTCCAATTCTCTGCATATCTTTTGGTACTCTTCGTCCACGTCAACTCTCTGCACCTTCTTCTGGAAGCGTAGAGTCTCCTCCGCCGAGAGCATTCTGTTCTTCTCGTCTCGCTTCTGCACTCGGATGGACGTGAACTCGGCTAGACCGAACGAGCCGATGACCACCAGCGCTAGCAGGGGCAAGCCGTGCCTGATGAACCTGCTGCGATGTATTCCCATGTTCGTGATCAGAGGGTTAATTAACATTTGCCCTGCGCAGTGCCCTAGGGGGGTGGGGCTACACCATGGCAACCAAGTAACAACGTGAGGGGAAAAAAAAAGCGATGAGCGATTCGGTACGAGAGGGACATGAAGTCACCTTTAATATTGACATTGTGATCGGAGTAAACCCAGGTAAAAACCTCTTGCCATGAAACCATGCCAAATTATAAATTTATTCTTTTTTCCGTTAAACGGTGTTTATTTTTCTTATAGCTCAGACGTCGTACAATTCTTACGAGACCATTCGCGATGGTCAGCGCAAGAGGATATACGAGGCCATCCTTCCCGACCACACCTTCCACCTGGAGTACAACCTCCTTCCCAGCGGTCACGAGAGTATGCGGTTCAAGACGGACGTGGTGACGTTCGGAGTGGTGTGCAAAGTGCACACGGACAAGGACTCGCGCGTCATAAAGGCGTGGGAGGAGAACGGGCTGATGTATTATGCTTGGCGACACAGGTACACGGGTGTACACGGGAGTGTTACAACATAGAGTACATTTTTGTGTGTCCCTAAATTAACAGCAGTGGGAAAATAAATATTAGCAGCTATTTCATAGCACCCCTCAGGGGTAAGACTACATGTAATTAATAGACAATTTGGGAGGGACCAACCATCTAAACGATGCCTAATCATATCACTTTTTTGTACATAATATCAACTAAATGTAACAAACACAGTGTAGGAGTAAGTGCGTTTACATGCTGGTGACACTCGAAAAAGCTGCATCATGTTATTAAGTAGCAGAGTGCTTGCAGAAGAACATGCCACAGTGGAGTGTCCAGTCATGTTTCTGTGCTGGCCAGATAACACACACACACACACATGCACACACACACACACACATACACACACACATACATACACACATACACACACATACATGTACACATGTTGATGAACAATACCACCATACATGTACCACACATATGTACATGTAACATCACACCAAACACAAACACATGCACACACACACACACACACACACACACACACACACACACATAAGAGAAAAACATCAACAATACACTTCCATGATAGAAACCTTTTACACCATGACACACACCCTTTTGGATTATTTTTTTTTGGAACAGTATAAATGATGGCAACAGAATGATGTGATGTAATACATTGCATTGTATGTGTGTATGTGTTGCTTAGGACCCTGATATGGTAGCTAGGAATGCATATTTTGTTGTCCATGTGAGGGTATGTGTGTTGCTAGGGAGGCTGGAGTGGTAGCTAGGCATGAAGGGAAGGATATCACCTCATCCTGAGGTCACCTCGTTTCCCATAGGGCTCTCACCTTACCTTAACTCTGACCTGACCCACAAACACACACAGGCACAAACTCAAGGTGGACCACGCCCTCCTCCACGCTCTCTTTGACCACACCCTCCAGGTCAGGGTGTGGAATACAAAGAGCAAGCTGTCCCCTCGGGCCAGGTTTGACAGACCAAAGGCCTTCCGACTGCCCATTCCGGATCCAGTCCAGGGCGAGCCACAGAACACAGACTCACGACCGGCAAAGTTTCCGGTGGTATCCCACGACCAACCAAGGCAGTCCAGGGTGAATCCAACACAGTCCAGGAGCTCTGCAATTGGATCCAGTCTTGCTCTCACCTCGACGGCAGGTTCGAGCATGGTTGTGCCTGGAGTGGAGCCCAGCCAGGTGATGTCTGGAATGGGATCCAGTCTGGCTGTACCTGGAATGGAGACCAGCCTAGTGGTGGTGGAGGAGGTAGGGGGAGGCACCCCTCAGGCAAAACCATCCAACATCATGGCCGGCTTCACTCCAGTGTCCCCTTACGCTCTCCAAGGTAACCATGGCTACAACCAGCATGACCTCAGTGACCACTTGCATGCATGGAATATCCACCACTTCCTTTCCTACTACTACTGTTGTTGCTGTGCACAACCCATCACTGCACACACACTTATGAAATAACACAACACACACACACACGTCACACATGCATCAGCACACTTCGTACGTATGCACACGTAAATACACGTGAATGTATCTACCAAAAACACCTGCTAAAAACATGCAACCTCAGTCTGGTGCATACATGTAGGTGATCATCACCACGCAATCCATGGTGCACACACACACACACACACACACACACACACACACACACACGTACACATACACACACACACACACGTACACACACACAGACACACACACACACGTACACACACACGTACACACACAAACACACATATTATTGGCACAAACCTGTCAATGTACACATCCATGTGCCTCCTCCTCGCACCCCAGCCCTCCCCACCACCACCATCACCCTCACCAAGGCAGAGGCAGCAGAGGATGCCCGTGTGGAGAGAGAGGGGCTGGCCATGCTGCCCCTCCCCCTGGCCTCCCTCTACGGCCACTCCCCCACCCTCACCTCCACCCTACCCCAGGGGAGGGTGGACCTCAGGGACATGAGAGTGACTCTGGAGGTGGAGGAGAGCCTCATGTCAGACCAGCAGAGGAGAGACCTCAATCCACTATGCATCACCGTCTGTCAGGCCAGGGGGATCCCCCCACCCCCTCCTTCTAGGGCCACGCCCCTCACAACCTCTGAGGCCATCGATGAGAGGTAAAAAAAAAAAATTATTTGTGCCACGCCCACCTGCGCTGTAGAATGTATGTGTGCCTGCATGTCTGGCACACATACACCTTCACATGCACATCACAGCACATCCATTCACACACATGGAACATATACACGTGTGTATGCATCATCATGTACACATGAATGGATGCACACACACACACACACACAACACGCATAGACACATACACGCACACACATACACACACACATGCACACACACAACACACATACACCACATACACATACACACACATACACACACACAACACACACATACACCATATACACATACACACACACAACACACACACGTATCAGAAGCACTAGGTAAGCAAATGTACACGTCTGTCCACAAAAGCAAGATTGTACTTATTTGGCATACACACCAAATCTTGTAAACATGTATACGCGTACATTTCACATGCACAAACATGTACACACACACATCATTTAGTTGGGAGCCCATATATGTGCAGTACCATCTGATGGGCACCACCTACAGGACCTCTGGCCAAGAGAGGGGCGGGGCCAATGCCGTGTCATGGAATGAGACCAAGGTGACTCTCCTGGGGACCAGAGACCACGCCCACCTCCTCGAGTACCTGAGGGGTCCTCCCCTCACTCTCGAGCTACACGATAGGGACAGGAGGGCCACGCCCCCTCCTGCCCGGTCCCTATACGGGAAGGAGAGAGACGACCACCTCACGGTACCCAGACCTACTGCCGAGGTAAAAAGTGGCAATTGGAGAGGTGTGTAGATACAGTATGTGTTAAAATGCACTAAAATTTGGTGTTAAAACAAGGGAGAGGGAGGGGATGGGGAGGGAGGAAAGGGGGGGAGGGAGAGGGAGGGGAGGGGGAGGGAGGGGGAGGGGGAGGGAGGGGGAGGGGAGGGGGAGGGAGGGGGGAGGGGAGGGGGAGGGAGGGGGAGGGGAGGGGGAGGGGAAGGAGGTCAGCTGGGACCATAAGAGACGAACTGGCTCAGCATGAGAAGGCATTGGACCATCTGATCAAGAGGGGGAGAGGGGAGAAGGGGTAAGGGTTCTAATGCGTCCATTAGTATTGATAAAACAGGACCAAAGGCCAGGCTAATAAGTGACCACCAAATTGTTATCCGATACTTCTGTCCAGACAGTGTATATGCCATGCACAACATGCACAACATGCACACACACACACACACACACACACACACACAGGAACCACATATCACACATCTAATCATATAACTGACCTTTGCAATGAGCAATTCATATAATGGCAAATCATTTTTAGTTTGTCACATGCTGTGCTGGTCTAAGGCTTTGATGTTGTTGACGCACCTGTGGAAAACACACACAAACACACACACATCAGTGGCAAGCTTTGTTTATATAAGCACCTGTCAGGATGTGTATACATGGCTATTTACAGCCATGTGTGTGTTATGTACATGTACACGCATGTGTTTGTGTGTGTGTGTGTGTGTGTGTGTATGTGTGTAAATGCATACAGATGTGCCTATGTGTGTGTAGTGCCTGTGTGTCTTCTTGGTGTGTGCATGTACATCCAATATGTACAGGGCAGGATGAGATCTCCTTTTACTTTCGTGACAAACTGAAGTGATATGAGGGATTGGGAGGCGAAGCATTGTATGGCTGCTGTGCTCATCTGGTACCCATGAATGCTGTACACAGGCCAGGGGCACACACACATACCACACACACACCAAACACACACACACACACACACACACACACACACACACACACACACACACACTGACTTTCGTAATTTAGTCTTATAAGTGCCCAGCGCACCTTGTATGTCCAAACATCAAACATGCAAGTAATTGTCAAATCAGCATGTAGATGGCCAGCATCAACATCAAACACACTCATGCCAAACACATGACCATCACACCCTACCCTCTTCCCCTCCAAACACATGATCATCACACCCTCCCCTCTTCCCCTCCAAACACATGACCATCACACCCTCCCCTCTTCCCCTCCAAACACACAATCATCACACCCTCCCTCTTCCTCTCCACACGACACCATCACATCACTCCCTCTCTCACCACGTACAGACAAAAGAGGTGCCTCCTCCCCCTACCCGTATGGTGTGGCAAAGCTGGACCTCTCGGAGCTCTTGCTAGGACAGCGCCTGATCGAAGTACGGCTTCCCATCCTCAATTGTCCCAACACATGTCATCAAGGAGATGGTGAGTGTGGTGCCACGCCCACTTGTGAGCGGGTCACAATAACACACTTGTGATATTGTATTCCATTTTAGTACCCCTTGGAGATTACCTCGGTTGTCACACGGATCTCAAAATACGAGTGGAACTAGCCCAGCCCATTCTTCCAAATATTGCGCACCCCTTGTTGGGCGGTTGCCCGTTTAGTCGGCTCGTGTACGTGGT
Organism: Ephydatia muelleri; assembly: GCA_013339895.1. Taxonomy (NCBI): domain Eukaryota; kingdom Metazoa; phylum Porifera; class Demospongiae; order Spongillida; family Spongillidae; genus Ephydatia; species Ephydatia muelleri. The sequence continues at coordinate 30,107,895 of JABACO010000001.1, read as the reverse complement.
ATCCGGCGCAGGTCAGCTGGGAATCGTGCGAAACCTACTGGACACAGTGAACGAGATCAACGGGAGGGCTCTGGGTCTCACGGGTTTGTCGCGTGACCTCCTCAATGCCGCCCTGTCGACGTGCAAGCTAACGAGGTGAAGCACCATGATGTGGGCGGGGTCGTGTAGTTCTTGTATCAATGCACGAAGCCAAGACGTAAAAAAAAAACAAAAAACTAATATCCAAATATTGCGCACCATTTTCAATCTCTTCTGCAGCGATCAAATCACACTCCCCGACTGTGACGTCATCACGGGCTTCCAGGTTTGCGACGGGGAATGTCACGTGGTGGCCCTGGAGGGACTCGCCAACGGCGGGCTCAGGGACGTATGGGAGGGGGCTGGAGCATCACAGCAGCCAAGGTGAGCCACGGCTAGCCCACATAGCTGGCAGTTGGCTTCCACCATTTTATAATTGCGTTACGTTTGCGCTCCCAAACATGTGCACTCCACCAGCTTCGGAGATCGTGCGCGTCTTTTACAATTCCGAGTGCACTTTTTCCACCCGCCTCTACGGCGCCCTCGATGTGGACATCACGGCCGTCACGATACCGCGGCCGATCAGCGAGCTGGTGGGGCGGGCGGCTTTTTACGCGAGAGGGGGCGTCGTCCATGAGCCTTGCTTCAGGGCCCTGCTGCGCCTCAGCGACCTGAAGCGTGCGAGGGAGATGGCCGACATCGTACGAAACGACCTCCTGCCCTCTGCGGACGAGATTGTCTTGCTCAGCGCGAACTTCTCTGTCCCGTTCCCAAGCCAGCAGCAACACTTGAATGAGGGTAAGAGGTTTATGTTTTTCGTTGCCATGGTAACACATGATCATTATCGCTAATTATCTCCTACTAGTATCCTCTGTTGGTTCAGCACCTATGGAGGTGTCTGGTGGTCGACCAGCGACCCCTGGACCTGGGGACAGGTCACGACAGAGACTCCCTTGGGAACCTCTGGAGCTGACCAACCCTGGCTATGAACTCGTCCTTGCAGGGAGGAGGAAGAGCGCCATGGCAACGGACTTTGTCCAACGTAATATTGTAAGAAGGAAACCCTTCATTTTAGCATAATGTGTCTTGCGGCATGGATTTGTTTGGCAGCCACACTCTATATTCCGATGACGCGTGTTTTCGTACTGCTGTTTTCTAGACACAGTGCCAGATGTTGTCGGTTCAGGACATGAAACATGAGGAGAGAAAGGGCCGCAGTAGATCGCAAAGTGAGGGGAATTCAATTGAGCAGGTATACGGGTGCCCTCTCTCTGGATTGGTTACTGCATGCAAGTTTGTTTGGTGGTTTTCACTCCCCCATCCCCTTTTTAATGTTTGTTCTGATGTCAACTGGTGTGTGACCATGTGTGTTGGTGTGTAAGCCAATAACAAGATGAATATGTTGATGCATCTTGTGTATTGATGCGTTTGGGTTCGTCATTAGCAGCCATAGGATATTCACAATTTCTAATCTCTGCACTCCCCAGTCATAATCATTTTCGTACATAATGACACGAAATTGGACATGTGGTCTGTGTTGTGTCATTATTCGCCACCTCTGTGTGCATGTGTGGTCTGAATCTGATTTGTTTAGTGGAGCGTTGGAGGAGGCAGATGTAATTTGTAATTTTGTAATGGAATCCTGACCAAAGCTTGTGGATTCTGGGAAATTTTAAAAGTCTGTAGACCCTTCTGCTTTCGAGTTAACACATCTGATTCCAGACATGTAATTAGCTCTGTTAGAGCTTGTTGCCATTACACCTTGTACCCATATGATATGCCTTAAGGCTGGAACCCCTATGTGCAGGTAGTCATAGGAAACTATCTCTAGGTCCCAAACAACTTACTTTGGAAAGCTCAAACTCATGAAAAAAAGGCCAATCAGGACAACTTAATCTTAATAACTAAGGTTCCAAAAGTGTCTGCATTGACTGCTTTCACTGTATTCTATTGTTTTTATTTTTATTTTTAAAACCCCCAAAGGAGTGATGAGTCTAAACATGCTAGTGACACATTTGTTGCATTCTATGTGTGCATTGTGTCCACCACAACAGGCTTACAACTACAGCATCCAGGCACTCAACTCCACGGAGATGGGCAAGGCAAGACTCAGGGCAAGGCTGTCACGCGACCTGAAGCATCGCTACACCTACAGCCGTGACTTCCTGGGTGCAACTGCAGCACCTTTCGACCTCCGAGAGGTGGAGAAGGCTGAGAGGTAAAGAGCCTTTGAGGGCAGGAGTGGGAGTATCGAATTGCTTTCTCAGGTAATAATGAGCTTGTTTCTCCGGATGACCACAAACTAGGATGATGTCAGAGAACCAGTGGGTAACACCTGCAGGCTTTGTGTACCCTGGTCACACCACATCCTTGACTTCCAATGCCCACCCCAAAGCACCCCATAGTTCCAGGGTGGAGGAGCTGAGAGAGGTGAGGGGGAGGAGGTGTACTGTAGAGTGTGCATATCTGCAAAGCTGTTAAAACTTTGTTTGTGTTTTTATTTTGTTTACAAAATCCACAAATGAACACATTTCAATGACTATTGACCGTACTATCCCTTTGTAAAAGCACCTCTGTCATGTAAACACTTCTCTCACTTGCGCGTCAGGCCTTCCAAGACCTTTGGCTCCGCGCAACGACACAGAAACCCACAGCGGATAGGTAAGGCCAAACCACAGACTTACTCCTTAGCGCCCTTAGCTGTCACAATGCATTAGCCCTGGGCGAATTAGCTGTACTAATGCACAGTCATAATTTTGACACCACAACTATGTATACATGTACCGGTACTAGTCTTTGGACAAGCAATTAGCTAGGGCCACTTTGAGGTGCTTTTAATGTGGACCCTAGTCCCACCTGCAAGAAGGGGGGGAAGCCATCTGCCCTGACTTATCAATTTTCTGTCTTTTGTAATCACTCTACTCTGGTTACCAACTGCACTTCAAAAGGAATCATGACTTTGATCTCTACACACGTGCTCCTGCACACTTTGGCCCCGCCCCACCGGTGTCCATCCACCTGGCTGGGGACCGGAGGAAGGAGGAGCTGGGGGAGAAGGAGAGGGAGGAGGAGGAGAGGTGGAGGGCCAGAGTGGTGGTGGATCACCTGGACTTCAGAGTGCACCGCAAGCCAGTCTCCGTGGAGCTAAAAGAACGTGGCCCGGGGGCCTCTAACCAGTTGGACAGGCTGTGTGGGCTCCTCAAGGACCCTCCCTACAAGCACTCGCTGCTCGGCGGAGAGGGTCTGGGGCCCAGGTCGTGTCTCGGCAGCGTCACCCGCCCCCCGGGGTGCGAGGAGGATGCCCCCAGGGGAGGGTATCAGCCAGGGCCACTCCTGAGCAGGAGTCTTAAGTTGGACAAGAATGTTGTTCCGATACGCGTGAGCAGGGGGCCTGTCACGAGGGCACACCACAGAGGAGATGTGAAGTGAGTGGATGCGTGTTGTTTGGTGGTGGTGGTGGTGGGGGTGGTGTGTTGGTTTTAATCCCCTGGCATGTGTGTGTTCCTGTTGCCTCAAAATTGGGCACATATAGGTCACAATCTAAGCAGTCAGTTCCAGAGCTCAAGAGTATGGACCTGCTAAGTGTCAGCTGATGACGTGTGTGTATGTGTGTTCCTTTTCTTGTTCCTGTACTTGTCAATGTTATGAGATTGACATTATTATTGCAAAATAAATATAATTGGTACTTGATCACATGATTCAATCACTGATTACAAAAAAATACAGAAAAAACAAAATACAAGCTGCACGAGGCCACTCTCTCCATCAAGACGAGAGGGCCCACAGAGACACACAGCAGGGGCAAGTACTCACAGCATCAAATATATACCAGTAGAGCTGGAGGTACACATACACACAAAATGGCAGAACATTGAAGGGGGGGGGGGGGGGGGGGGGGGGGGAGTGCCAGCAAGGATTGATCCATCCCTCATACTGACTCTTCCTTTGATAGCTCGTCCTTCCTGGACTTCTTCTGGACCACGTACATGTAAGCCACATGCATTTTTGGGACGTAGCCGTAACGCTTGTGCGAGGTGTGGTACACCCACATCCATCCATTAGGGTAGTTCTCCTGAGGGTGGTGGTGGAGGATGTCCCCCTTCTTCAGCACCAGGGTGTTCTTGGAGGTGGCCGGAGGTGTGCAGTCCCTCAGGGCGATGAGGACAGGGGTCTGCCTTACTCTCCTCTGCTCGGAGATGCAGCTGATGGTGTCGTACTCGGGTTCAAAGTCCACTCCGCTGGCCGCCAGTCGTCCCTGGTGGTCCCTCTCAAGGGTGGAGGCGTCGCCCGGTCTGCTGGTGGGAGTGGTCGGTTGCGGGAGGAGATGGCCAGACTGGGGAGGAGGGGTACGGTGCCTGGACTGGGGAGGAGTGTGGTAGCCAATCTCGAGAGGAGCCTGATGGTTGGCCTGGGGACTAGGTTCAGGGTCTTCCTCACACAGCTGTTCAGAGCTCTTAAACCACTCCCTCCCACCTCCACTGGTGTGGGTCCAAGCACATGCAGCTGAGTGTCGTCTCGGGAAGACGGAGGAGAGAGAGGCCTGGGCACCACCCGTGACCACAGAGTAGCGCATGGACATGGAGTTGTGGTGACTCTTGGAGGTGAGGGAGGCGGGGCTGGCCCCACCCCTCAGGGAGGCGGGGCTGGCTCCACCCCTCCACAGACTCCCGCTGCTGCTTGAGTCCCTTACCACGGCACTGTTTACCACCAGCTCGGTCTGGGTACCTGTCGAAACCTTGGCCGACTCCCACTCATCGTCCCCGTTTTGGGTTGCGGTCGTCATGGGGTCGCCGAGGTAACGGGAGAGGACGGACTTGGGCACCGCCCCTTCCTGATTGGACGCCGTCAACACCCATGCCCACCCCCCCTGTCCGTAATCCATCACCATCACCATCTCCCCCCTGCGCAGGGGCACCTCCCCCTGGAGGCGTGGCCTATAGTCCGACTCCGCTATGAAGATGCCCTGCGGTTTCGTCTCCTCGTACCGGAACACGCCCCCCCCTGGAGGTGAACACGTCCACGGTGATGGGCGTGGCTGCACTCTTGATGCTCTCCAGCGTCTCGTAGTTGTGCTCTAGCGTCCCGCGGAGGTAGTGTGAAGGGCCATCTTCGTGATGGGTGTGGCTATCTTCGTGATGAGTGGGGCCGTCCTCCTCCCCTCCCCCTTGCAGGTACAGGGGGCGGAGCGGGAGGTAGGTGGGATGTATTCCCGCCGTGAGCCCGTACAGCTTCTGGTCTGCCGTGATGACCGCTTCCTGGTAGGAGGTGGCCCGGTGGAGAGCCCTGTGGATGGTGGGCGTGGCTCTGTTGCCCGGGGCGATGGGGGTAGTGGTAGCTAAGATGCTGGCTTCATGTGGTTTCATGGCCTCTGGCACTCTTGTTGGGTTGGAGGAGGAGGAGGGTAGCCCATCCCCTTGGACCGGCACCACTCTGGTGCCCTTGAAGCCGAAGAGGGTGGAGCAGCACTGGGTGGTGCTGGTGTTGGTGCCGGTGCTACTGGTGGTAATGGTGCTGTCCAACGTGCCGCTGTCCACGACACGGCCACAGCTGTCCGACCTTCCATTGCTGCTCCCATGTCCGACATGGGACACACTTCGCTGGCCACCACCACTGTTTGTGCTGTTGCCGTTGCCCTCTGGAGTGTGCTGCTTTACTGTAGGAGTGCCACTAGGGGCACGGGAATCGTTAGCGACTTGCGCTTGGAGCGTTGTAGCGGTCGGTGCCACTGCTGATGACGTAGCAGTGAGGTTGAGGGGGCGGGGTTGCGACCTGGGCTTGGTCGGTCTCGGGATGACCGTCCCGGCGGTCCTCACGCTCTGGATCTGCTCTAGGCTCTCCAGGGGCAGACAGAAGTCCCGCGGGATGTAGCCGCTCTGGCCCTCCACGTTCTTGACATAGTTCCACTCCTTGTTGGTGTAGAGAAGCTCCACCACCTGACCCCTGACCACGGGGAGCTCATCGGGGGCCTGTGGGGACGTGGACTGTCGTACCACCACAAAGCCACTCATGTCCCGATGGTGGTGGTGGTGGGGACTTGGACCGCACCCCTTGGTGGGCGCAGCCTTCTTCTTGTTCTTTTGCTTCTTGGGTTTGCTGGCACAAAACCACCATCTAGGCATCTCTTTCTATTTCTGTAAAGTGTCAAGCCTGAAGTGAAACAGGGTGGGTGGAGGAAATCGTAATTTTCAAATGACAGGATCAAAGTCTTTCCACAATTGAGATTTTATTTCATATTTTAAAGGTGAGATGTAAGAAAGTGATACATAATTGACATAATTATCAAAGGCAACTTGACCCCACAAGACATCAGAGGGACGGGCGGTACCAGAGCACACCTCTGATGTCACAGATTATCACCTTTCGCGTAAGTAATTCAATTAGCGTTCCTTTTCCATGAACAAAAATCACCCAGACACTATCGCTAGTGCCATCTCAAGTGAGTACGCATAGGGGGCCTATGAATACGCTTAACCGGTGTTAACCGCTACATAAACAACAAGCCTTTTGTATTCAAAGCCTACATGTCCGTATGTCACAAACTTGTAGCTTCGCATGCGAAGTCATCATGCGCTATTGTGAAAGCGCCCCATGTTCGACAACAATGTGTCGCGACGCAATCTTTGAACCGTCGCGGTTAAAAAAAAAACGAACAAACAGAACAAAAGGAGAATCGATGTTTGTGTTCCACGACCCAACAATATAGGCGCTGTTTACGTTTGGCAAACGGTTTACACAGGCCACAAAAAAAAGAAAAGTAAAATCAGAGCCACTGATCTAAACTAGTACTACCGCGGTCTGCAAGCGTGCATGCTAGCGGATCGGAGTAGCATGCTGCCCCCACAGCACAAAAAGAAGTGGGAACTAAGCGTGCACGGAGGGTCGGGACGGTTAATGGATTACAGGTAGCCGCATAATAAAATCGGTCTCTGTTCTAAGCTGCTAGTACTTGGGAGCGGTCTGCAAAGCGTGCAGCGAGGGTCAGGTCGCAGTTCACATTGATGGTCCGAAAAGACGCAGCTGCTAAAACAACCTTTCTCTGTACACGATTAATTACATTTTGCATGCGAGAAGGTGTGTTGGTGTATTTGCTAAAGCATTGTCAGCAGGACAGAATGGGCGCGCGATCACACTGTGGAGAGTCCACTCTTCTAGGTTAGCGCAATAACGTGTGCTATTCGTTACACGGTGGCGGAGGGAAACGGGATGCACCGCAACACAAACAACATGCACACATGTACAGACCACAGTCAACACGGGGCGGGAACCATGCGAAGTTGGATCCACAAACAGGAAAAGCAGAATAATCAAACCATAGCTATTTTTAACAAGCCACGTACCGATTGTAACGAACGAACTGAAATTCTACGGGCAATTTCTCTCGATGTGTTTTTCCACTGGAAATTCATGATTGGCCCAATCGACTTGACGATTTTATACCTGGTGCCACGCACATGCGCACTGGTTGCCATGGCAATTGTACCTTTGTTTTACCCAGGTATGGTAATTATCTAAATACTCCCATTTCTTCCCATTTCTTTTGAGTGTGGCTCTTAGGTATTTGTGGAATACAGGCACAGACTAGTCTCCCGAGGAGATAGAGAGAGTACTAACCAAAAGAACGTAACAGCGTTCTTCGTTGTAGTGTTTCAAGTAATGTCTAAGGCGAAACGCTCGGACTCGCTGCAGAAGAAGCATTGGAGCATCAAGGCTCACGAGAGTCTCATCTCTCGAAATGCCGAGGGCCACTTCTGCCTCAACGTGGAAGGCGGGGCAGAGGCGGGCCTCATGCCCTTCGTTGGAGAGATACGGCAGGACCGAATCAACTATCAGAGCGGAAAGGTCTACGCGGGAGAGATCATCTGGAGGTGAACAGCAAACGGGTACCGGGGATGATAAAGAAAGACGTCATTGCCCTTATCAAGAAGTCGACAGACCCCGTCTCCCTTGTCACTACAAAGCAGAGTAAGTGTGTGTGTGTGTGTGTGTG
>JABACO010000001.1:30094890-30097390 GCA_013339895.1 Ephydatia muelleri | reverse complement strand
CTATATGCTGTATTACTGTCTTGTCCATCAGTGAAAGGGCACAAGTGTTTAATACATGTGTACATCAATGATGTCTTTCTGAAGGTGGGGGGGAGGGGGGAAGTGATTTGACACTGATCCCCTCCCTCCTCCTCCTCCTCTTCCCCTCATCCCTCAATCCCTCCTCCACTCTCCCCTCCCTCCTCCTCCACCCTCCTCTCCTCCCAACAGCCACATCAATCGCGTCACCCAGTACGAGAATCCAGTCACAGAGGCCAAGAGACGCTACGCTGGGGCACAGCTCCCGCAGCGTCCCGACGACACCCGTGGTGCCCCGCCCCCTCTCCGAGCCCCGCCCTCCATGCAATCGGCGGCGGCCCTGAGAAGCAGAGGGAGGCGGAGGCAGCAGCCCAGTGGCCGGAGGCGGGGCTGGCCTCGGATTACCCGGACTACCCCGGCAATCAGGGTGGTTACCCGGGGGACATGATGGAGGGAGGGGAGGGAGGGGAGCAGGACCTTGAGGCGGATCTTCAGGGGGAGGTGGTCAAGACCACCTTGCTCAAGACGGCTGCCGGTTTCGGTTTCACCATCATCGGAGGAGACCGCCCCGGGGAACTACTCCAAATAAAGACCATCCAAAAAGGGAGCGCGGCAGACAAAGATGGCCGACTTCAGGTCGGGGGACGTGATCGTGTACATCAACGGGATATTGGTCCTGACCTACAACCACCACAAGGTGGTGGACCTCTTCAAGAGCATCCCCATGGGCTCCACTGTCACCCTGGAGGTGCGGAGGGGATACCCTCTGCCAGACTACCAGGACGACAAGCTGCCCCCTTACACGGCGTCGTCCAATCAGAACTTCCCCCGCCAGTCTCCCGTACCTCCCGTCGGGTACAGGGGGGCCGGAGCCTGGCAACACGTTCCAGCATGCCGTGATGGACAGGTTGAGCATCAACATCGTGAAAGGACCACTTGGATTTGGGTTTTCTCTAGGTTAGTATATCTGGCCACCTTCCTTTTTTTGTGCCTGAGATAACTTAAACCTCTGTCAATCTATGTGTGTGGCTTGTCTTTGTGCCTTACACTAGTCCTTGGCTCACCCCCTCCCCCTTAGCTCACATGATCTGCCCCCCTCCCCTTAGCTCACATGATCTGCCCCCTCCCCCTTAGCTCACATGATCTGCCCCTCCTCCATAGCTCACATGGTCTGTCCCTCCATCAACATGCCCTGCTGTAATGCTTTTAAAACCTCTATTTACACTAGAGAATTGTTAACACTCTGCACTGCATACCAATGGTCATTTAGCTCCACTGACCCTTCTTGTTTCTTGTTCTTCTCTTCATCCTCCCTCCCTCCCTTCCTCCCTCCCTCCCTCCCTCCCTCCCTCCCTCCCTCCCTCCCTCCCTCCCTCCCTCCCTCCCTCCCTCCCTCCCTCCCTCCCTCCCTCCTTCCCTCCCCCCTCCCCCACCCTTCTCCCCCTCCTCCTCCCTCCTCCAGGGGAATCCACCAGGGGTCCAGTGGTCAAGCAGATCATGGACCATCCTCGGTGTGCCCAGCTACGTGAGGGAGACATCATCATGGAGGTGAACGGAGAGTCAGTGCACAACTATCTTCACAGTGACCTGGTCTCTGTGCTCAAGAGGTGCCCCAAGGGGAACCAAGCCAACTTTGGGGTCATAAGGCCAGCCATAGAGGTGAGATGAGCCATGTGGGGACTGCTGCCTGACGTGTCACGGCCCCATGTGATGTATCACATGACCCCATGTGATGTATCACATGACCCCATGTGATGTATCACACGACCCCATGTGATGTATCACATGACCATGTGTGCCATACGAGTGTTTCTTTTGAACGTGTTTGTCTGGCGCTGCTTTGTGACCTGCGACATGAGTACCATGTGACCAAGTGACATACCCCATTTCATCGCATGCGTGCCGTGTGACCCTCTAGGAGCTGCCCAACTACGATCCTGGGGACTACCTGCCTGGGGACCAGGGGGTGGAGCCCTTCACTGTGCTGGAGGTGCGCCTCATACGCCAGGTGTCTGGATTTGGATTCAGGATCATTGGCGGGAAAGAGGAGGGATCTCAGGTAGGGCCTGGGGAGGGCTGAGTGTGTATGTGTACATGCACGTATTATGTAAATGTGTGTGTGTGCATACATGTGTGTGACATGTGTACATGTATGCATGTACATGTATGTATTCGTATGTGTGTAGGTGTACTGTACATGGATGTGTGTACATGGATGTGTGTATGTGTGTGTGTGTGTGTGTGTGTGTGTGTGTGTGTGTGTGTGTGTGTGTGTGTGTGTGTGTGTGTGAGTGTGTGTGTCCATTCACTTGGGATCATGCAATGCTTTGAACAAGATAACAGTTATGGTCGTAGCCACATAGTTTGATTGTGGTGGTTTGTTTTCTGTTTTTGCCAAATCTCTGGTAGTCGCATTTCTTACCACTCCCATGTCCTTATATGGCATTGACCATCACCCTGGATATACGTGCGTTAGCACCAC
>JABACO010000001.1:29859890-30089890 GCA_013339895.1 Ephydatia muelleri | reverse complement strand
GTGGTCAGCCATTTATGGCACAGGATGGTGATGCATATGGTAACACTGTAACATTCAATAAGTGTTGCCTCAGTCATGTTTGGTACCAGAGATGGTCGTGCAGTGGGATTGGCAACACACACACATCAGTTTTTGCCTCAGTAAAGACTTGGCATGTAATTCATGTGGATATTAAAATGGACAAACATCATTGTCATGGTTTCCCATAATGGCACAGGATGGTGAAAACCATCTCAGACAGAACAGCTACAATAGACGTGACCCAGACTGATACTGTGACGATGCTCAATGACACAAGGCTAAGTGAGCGCCAGAGGAAAGGTCTTAAGGGAACATATGAGCTCATGCTCAAGACCAGGCCAAAAAGATAAAAGCTGAAAGAGACCAGAGCTCAGAAAAGAAGCTATCGGCTGTCCCCCCTCCTACTAAGCGTAGGAGATTGGATGAGGATGAGAGGTATGATGTACATAGTTGCACACATTTAAACAAAATTTACACATCTTATGAAACAACAGACCCGGGCCATCACGGCGAATCCCTGGTAAGGGACCCTACAGACCAAGGTGGAGAAACAGCCACCACCAGAAGTAGACGAAGGTCAAAGCCTGACAAACGTAGACGTTATAGAAAATTATGTGTATTTAAACATTACAATATGTGTACATCAACTGTGAACCCAGACAACATAGTCAACCTCTCATCATACAGACTTTCCAATAGAGAGACAGACATCCTCTCTAAAGGATTGAGCTTCATACCTTACACCCCTAACATAAATTATATAAAGAGTAGTGAAATCATAGACTTTACCAATAAACTGAGACTAAGGTACAAATACATGCACATTACACCAAGTGATAACCCTTTTAGACTAAAGACTAAACAGACACCTGGACCTACAGACTACAAACCTTTAGAGAAATTAATTGATAACATCACACTAACTCTTTCTCAGATCAAGTCCACCACAGGTCGACCTAACCTTCCTAAGGATGGAATGTGCCTTATACACAGGCTTAAAAACCAACATGAAGTCATCATCAATCAAGCTGACAAAGGAAGTACGATTGTACTGCTGGACAGGAAAACATATGTAGCAGAAGGACACAAACACCTGGCAGACCCTGAAACGTACACAAGATTGGAACATGATATCACAGACAAAATAAAACAGACCATTGAAACCAAACTAGACAATCTATACAAATCTGGTTTGTTGACAAAAAGACAGTGTGAATTCTGCTACCCCCCAGAATCGCATAGAACCAGCTTGATGTACTTCCTCATTAAACTACACAAGAACCCGCACACATACAGACCTATATGCTCCTGTGTCAACAGCATAATGGCCAACATATCTGGTTTCTTAGACTTCTGGCTAAAACAAGCGGTTGTTCTCTTGCCTACATACATAAGAGATACAACACACCTCATCCAGACTTTGGAAAAACATACATTCTGCAAAGACATAATCCTTTGCACGGTGGACGTCACCAACATGTATACAAACATCCCTACAGCTGAAGGAAACCAAGCTGCAATCAGAGCTCTAACGACACTTAAAAACTCAACACACATGCCAGATACGGCAGTTCTGGCAGAATTATTAGACATTGTCACAAAAAACAACGTATTTGAATTCAATGGTGAATTCTACCTTCAAACCAGAGGAGTACCCATGGGAAACATCATGGCCCCCTCATACAGTGGCATATTTATGGGTGAACTTGAACAGAAGATCATTCAACCTCACACAGACAAAATTAAACTCTGGATAAGATACATAGACGATATCCTTATCCTATGGTCTGGGAATCAGGAAGAATTTCAATCCTTCCTACTAAACTGCAACAAGCTCCATCCGACTATCAAATTTACAGGAGAGTGCTCACCTAGTGAAATACATTTCTTGGATGTAACCATATACAAAGGTACAAACTTCCAGAATAAACAAACTCTGGACACAAAAGACGTACACAAAACCTACAAACAAACAAACGTATGTCCATAGTTCGTCCTTTCATCCCAAAGGAACGGGGAAAAGCATAGCGCTTGGTGAAGCACACAGAATCCTCCGCACCAACTCAGACGAAGGAAATTTCAGACAACAAATAATCAAACTCCAGAAAGCGCTTCTCGCTAGAGGGTACAAAGAGAAAGCCACTAAAACGCTACTTAAAAAGATATACTTCAAAGACAGAGAACGGGTTATACACAAACAAAACTTAAAAACAGACAAACAAGGAACTCCCGTTATGGCAATCACATACAACACACATGTACCTCTGGTCAGAGACGCCTTACGCAAACTTTGGGTGGATGTTAAGAGAGACCCAGTCCTAAGTGGTCTGTTCCCAGCGCCACCACGCATAGCGCTTAAAAAGAACCGATCACTCAGAGATATGTTGGTTAGAGCTAGACTGAAGAAAGAAACTCCACTGGGCTTCAACCCTCCATGTTGACGTCACCGAACAATTTTGAAACCAGAAGAATTTCAGACAAAAATGGACGCATAAATAAAGAACCAATCAAAAATGCGGGATTAAACTTCAGCTGCATAGACTTCACTTACTTCCATCTGCCTGAAGAAGGAGTAAAGTACTCCGAAACCGGTCGCGAATAGGAAGAGATTTTTTGACTGGAAACTGTGTATGTGATGGATAAAGAAACCAGGATGGAAACCTCAAACCACATTGTATGTTGGTTATCATTTTGTGATTCATGTATTTGTGCAAGTGTATGGTACCTAACCGCAAAAGGTTGTAAACAAATATATTATCTAAACTACTCTTAGCCTACGAAGCCAGAAAAAAGTACATATACATGTACAAAACAAACTCACTAAACTTATATTTCAGAAAACCATATAATTTACCTCCAATGGAAGATGAAAACAAAGAGCTCTCCCCGTTTGCGCTTGTGCGCAATATTGAAACAATACAAAAACAAATGATACACAAATGGGAAAATAGTAGACAACACGATGGACTGGGAATAGACTATGTAACAGCTTTCGTATTTCCTCCGCTACCTAAACCAATTCCAGAACATGAGACAGTTCTGATAAGTAGAGGCAATGCTAGAAACAAAGCATGCCAAACGTATGAAAAATATGATGCTGTTTGGCCAGAAAAACATATGGATCCCACAGACTATTTTATTGTTTCAAATATAAAACATAAGAAACATAGGAGAAACACACTGAGAGAGCTGTCTACAATTCTTAAAAATGAAAAAGAAACACAAATTTGGGTTATATACAATAACACCTTAGTCCATTGGAGGCATATTTCAATGATCGAAGTCATATTCGACCCAGATGACATAACAATACATGCCTGCTCTTCCATACAGCTTGACTACTCCACAGATGAGGACGGAAAACCCTCCGTCTCTCATGATGATGGAGGTGAGGGCGTCTCCTTGGAGGAGGAGAAATCAAGGATGGTCCTGTTATTGGGCTCTTTGAACTAGGTGTTTTAGTGTGTTTGTGTATACATTAAGTATGTGCACATGTGTGCACAGGATGCAGAAGTGTACAGTATAATCTGTGAGGGCCTTTGTGTGTGTTTTCCAAGTGTGTCAGGTGTGTGTATGTGTGCTTATGCAAATGTTATGTTTTGTTTGTGTGTGTATGTGGTGTCTGTGTGTGTGGTGTGTGTGTGTGGTGTATCTCATCTAATATTCCACCTGTATAGCTGCTAGTCCCACCAAGGATGAGGGAACACCTGGTCCCCATGACTATATGAACTCACTAACGAGGAATAAGGTTTTAAATCTATTTTCATGGCACATCAGAATGGGAATGGGACATGAGCATCACCTACCTTTACCAGTTTTGTACTGTTACCTCTGCTCTGTGTGAAGCACGTACTGCTCATTTAGCATGTAGCTGTGGCTTGTTGGCTTATCTCATATCATTATACTGCATGGCTTGTTGTTCAAAGTGATCCTGTGAACATAGTGGAAAGTTGCGGGTGTGGAGATGGGTGTGGTCACTGTGGGAATGATGTAATGGAAGCATGTATGGCTACATATGATGGTGCATTATCCTGTGGTCAGCCATTATGGCACAGGATGGTGATGCATATGGTAACACTGTAACATTCAATAAGTGTTGCCTCAGTCATGTTTGGTACCAGAGACGGTCATGCAGTGGGATTGGCAACACACACACATCAGCTTTTGCCTCAGTAAAAACTTGGCATGTAATTCATGTGGATTTAAAATGAACAAACTGACATCTTTAACATCAGCACATCTGTGGTGTGTGAGTACAGTTGAGACATTTCTGGTGTGCATGTCCTCTGCTGGAAAGGTGCACACACCCATGTCTGTGTGGTCACCACACCACATGGATGACCTCACAACACACACCTATGTGTCCACACTGTGCATTCATGAGCACAGTATGTGTAGAGTACACATAGGTGCCTGTGTTGTGGGCAGTTGGACAGCTACATGCAATGGGACAAAGATCCTAACACAATGCTCAGTGGCTCACACAGGTCAGAGGTGTTTGCACACCACACTGCTCTGTCCATGCCACATGCTTCAATCACAATGACCAGGTCCCCATGGGCCACTGCTGACATTTCCCTACACAGCCAGCTTGTCATGTGTGGATAAAAAGTTTAATGTGTTCCACAACTGAAATGTGTGATGCATGTGTGCATATTACTTATCATAGCCCAGCCATGTCCTCTATATGACTACATCAACACACTCTATAATACCTAACAGTCTTTGTTGGGTAAACATCTACATCTGCCCAGAATGGCCCTGGCAATGGCTCGATAGACATTTTTAGTCTTCAGTGGTAGCTGAAAAGTGAGTATCACTCTTTTGACATAGTGGAGTGGTCTCATTGATAGTAATCGATCCTTCTTCTGTGTTGTATTGCTGCCTGACTCTCTGAACCCTATTTCTAAATTGCGAAACCTTTCTTTTATTGATGCTCCTGACAACACAAAAATGAGAAATGAGCAGCAGAGATGTAGTGAAGCTCCAAAAGGGGGCAAGTAGATAAAAAAATATAGGTGCCTTCTGATAGTGTTCTGGCATAGCAATAGTAGTATTGTTTGTAACAATATATTCTGGTGTTCCAAAATCATATACAGCAAAGACAATTATTGGCATTGTAAACAGAAGAAAGAATATTGGGTCCAAGAGAAGTTGTAACATCTCAAGCAGCGCCTTCTTGTGCTGTTTGTCATATTCAGAAAGAAGAGCATTCCTCCTTCGACATGCTCGATGACAGAGTATGGTTCCCATGACGATCATTAGCAACGAGACAAATAATGAGAACTGTAAATATTGATCTCTTCCCTTAGGTAGGTACTATAGCCATGACAACCTGTAAGGTTTATGACGAGTAGCACAATCGTCACAGCCAGTGGTATAAGAAGTGAGCTCACCACATAGAGACGTTCCAATCTCTGCAAATTCTTATGGAATACGGCTAGAGCAAATAGATGTATTGATATCCAAAGGGTCAACATCAGCTTGATGAATGATGACCCCTTCAGTAGTGAGTCTAGCACATTAACAGGCGCCATGATAACACATACTAGTAGGTTGCGTTGTTGCTCAGTGGAGTAAAGTAGGTAACAAGTATATATATAGATGCAATAATCCAATTGAAAATTCCATTACAATAATGGTAATTAAATCTCTTGCAGTCAAGGCCCATATCATGCTGCTGGCAATTTATGTAGTACAGTGTGCATAATTAAGAGCTTGTTCCCTAGTCTGGAGTTTGCATTTTAATATGCATGGTTCCTTGTAATGCAATACCCATTTTAGCAATACCCATATATTCAAGATCCAAAAATAGACATAACTAGTTTTAAAAAACTCATTATAATTAGAATAGGTAAGCAATTCAGAGAATAATGCAAAATTTCATACCTCTGCCTTTTGATTTTTTTTTTCTTATTATGCGTTACCTGTAATAATTATTACATACATAAATACATGAATGAAGACAAATCCAACAAATACACAAAACAACTAAGTAATCAGTTCATTTTCTTGTTGGGGATAGGAACCGCAAAGGATTGATCGAGCGTTAGCTCTAACCAATAAAAAACTAAGGCGGCCATATAGCTCTGCCACTATTTTGGCCTTGGGAGTGTTACCCCGGATGGCTAAATGAGTAGCCACCTGTGAGAAGGCCTTCGACGCCTCCGGACCCCAGGCTCCATAGCTCTCAACTGCCAATGGTATGCATCGCCAGCCCAGCTCGACACACTTCTTTTGATAAGTTAATAATAAAATATGATTATTGTTATTTCTAAATAACTGTAATATACTGAATTTTATAGTACATATAACGTTTTGATACCGTGTCAGAGTCATCTATGGTCAGTTTTTATAACATCTCAAGCTATTAG
Organism: Ephydatia muelleri; assembly: GCA_013339895.1. Lineage (NCBI taxonomy): Eukaryota > Metazoa > Porifera > Demospongiae > Spongillida > Spongillidae > Ephydatia > Ephydatia muelleri. The sequence continues at coordinate 30,083,495 of JABACO010000001.1, read as the reverse complement.
TGATGTGAATCTCTGTCACTATCTTTGATTGCATACGCATGCAAATCTAGAGTACGATTCTAAGCCTAAGAGGATAAATGTTGCCATGACAGAGTTCCCGCCCTTATAAAGTACCTTGAAATTTTAAAGTTTGCAAGTTGTTCCTTCATATTTCAATGTGAACTGGAGGTGCGGCGTAGGTCTATTTGAATTATTACGTGTGTGACCCCATTTGGTGTGTTTCTTGTGTGTGTGTGTGTGTGTACATGGTGTGAGAGTGTGCGTTGGATGGATACATGTTGGAAATTTGTGTTCTTACATTATTTTGACATGAAGTGTGCTTTGGATATGAATGCGTACAGTTTGGTGTGTGTACTATATTTGTTCTTGTGTGTGTTCATGTGTGTGGGTGTTTTAGTGTGTTTGTGTATACATTAAGTGTGCACGTGTGTAGCATCTGTGTGGGCTTTTGTGTGTGTTTTCGATCGATCCCATAATAATAATAGTAATAATAAAGTAGCATGCTGACATATATATGATGGTGTGATGCTTCCACAACAACAGACTTAGAAGAGATACATGTATCTCGGTGGAGTCATTTCATCTCACATCTTTCAGTTCAGCTATAAATTATGATATGCATGCAGTTTTAAAAATCAACACACACACACACACACACACACACACACACACACACACACACAAACACACACACACACACACACACACCACACACACACACACACAAGAACTCTAAGTGGTTATTTTAACCACAATTATGGTAATTAAATCTCTTGCAGTCATAGCCCATACATGCTGCTGGCAATATATGTAGTACAGTGTGCATAATTTAGAGCTTGTTCCCTAGTCTCGAGTTTGCATTATAAATATTATAATAACCTTTGCAGGTTTCCTTGTAATTTTAAAAGCACTACCCATTATAGCAATACCCATATATTAAAGATCCTATAATAGACATAACTAGTTTAAAAAACTCATTATAATTAGAATAGGTAAGCAATTCAGAGAATAATGCAAAATTTCATACCTCTGCCTTTTGATAATTTAATAATAAAATGTGTGCATGATTGCTGTTTATTAAAAAAATGTAAAACCTTTTTGTACTGATGCACTAGACGAGAAGCTCAGGAGTAGTGAAGCTTCCAATAGGAGCCACAATCCACCAAATAGATACCCACAGCTCATATTGTGTTATTGTAGTATGTAGTGCTATGCTATATCGTATACAGCAAAGCCAAATAATGGCATTGTAAACAAAGAAAGAATGTTTCTGTTTATTTTATATTTCATCTTGATTGTTATGATTACGGTGGAGTGTGGTCTCATTGATCGAGTCAGTACGTAACTATGTATAGTAAGTACTGTGATAAATGTGATGGCCAATAGATTTATTTATGAATAAAGAAAAAAAGAAATCAAATCCATCCATGAGTATTCCTAGCAAGTTCTAAGCACCACTGAGAAATGTGTTGTTTCTAAATTGCGTACTGTACAGAGGTTTTTATCAATTTGTGTCAACTGACCCAACTAATTTGGCAATGTGGAATTTTCATTCACGTACGACATGTATCCAAAAGTCGTGACTTCGATATATTCATGATTAAGCTGTTGCACATAACTGCTCTGTTCTCACACCACAAAATATGTCTAGGCATAAACTAGACACATATACGATGTGTAGTCACCCCTCCTAATGGAAAGATCCATTTCATGTCCAACTGTCAGGCGTTTTCTAGATAAAAATCGTTTGCCGTTGGAGTGCTTCATGTAAGCCGAAATATAGGACCGCAGAAACCGTGACCTGCGCAGCGCTAGTAGACAGAAAAATAGCGCGCCTCGACAGCTAGTGTGCACTGATTTTTAATCTAGTGCTAAAATGATCACATTAACTTAATCACTACCCTAATGAATGACCACACTCACGGAATAACCACCTTCCTGAATAACTACCCTATTTAATAACTACTCTCACTGAATAACTACTCTCACTGATAACCACTCACGCTAAATAACCACTCACACTAAATGACCACACTCATGGAATAACCACCCAGTAACCATGGTTGTCCCTGATGCATTATAATATCATATCCACCATGATATTATAATAGCTTTAAGGGTTTTGAAAGATAGACCGTATGTATACATGTGTGTACATGTGTGTGTGTGTGTACATGTGTGTATACATGTGTGTATGTGTGTGTGTATGTGCGTGTGTGTGTGTGTGTGTGTGTGCGTGTGTGTGTGTGTGTGTGTGTGCGTGTGTGTATTGGGTAACCTTCTCATTTCCTCCTCCCCATGCCAACCCTATCTCTGTAAAATGGACAATCAGCCACCCCCACAACAGGCTGTTGCCGTGGTGATGGACAATCGTGGCCACTTCTACTCTGGCAACACAAACACTCTCACCCACGGTGGGAACTACCCGAGAAATTGGTTGATGTGCCCAATCACATTCCTTCTGTTATCCAGCATTGTTCCTTTGTGGTACTTGGGAGATGGTATGAGGAGGAGATGATGGGTATGGGGAGGAGGAGATGGATCTAAGGGTCATATTCTCTTCCCCAGACCTGGAGCTGGTCAAGCAGCTGGTAAGTGCTCCATTGTAGTGTTATGGGATGGTGTGGTGTGTGGGATGTGCTCTTGCTAATGGTGGCTGCGTCTAAACTGACCACACCCATCATGTAACTGTCAACCACTCTACCTTGTATTGGGGTGTGTTTCATTGCTTCAGCCACGCCCACCACGTAATAGTAACCACGCCCACCAATAGAGTTGCCCCTGATGCATCGACCATGTGTGTGTGTGTGTGTTTGTGTGTGAGTGGTGCGTGTGTGTGTGTGTGTGTGTGTGTGTTGTGTTTGTGTGTGTGTGTGCGTGCGCATATGTGCATGTGTCCTCATGGCTCCTCCCTTTTGTGGATGTGGCCTTGCAGGTGGAGGATGAGTTGCTGGAGATCAATGGGAACAGTACAGAAGGGATGGGTCATGCAGATGCCTTCACCATCATCAAGCACAAAGGAGATATTGTCAAGCTGACCGTGAGAAGATTGCCTGAGAGCCTGTCTGGACGTAAGTGTGTGTAGTGTGTGGGTGTGAGTGTGTACATGTGTGTGTGAGAGTGTGTGCGGTGGGTGGATACATGTTGGAAATGTGTGTTCTTACATTATTTTGACATGAAGTGTTCTTTGGATATGAATGCGTACAGTTTGGTGTGTGTACATTATTGGTTTATGTGTGTGATCATGTGTGTAGGTATTTTAGTGAGAAATCTTGCAGTTATATGTACCTGTTTGTCCAGGCTTCATGTCAGTAGTTTGTTACTCTTTCTGCATTTATGGCTTTGTGTGTTCACTCATATTGTGTGTATCCATCATAGGGTCACTTCGGGTGTATAGATACTGCACTGTAATAACAATGTGAGCTGTGTGCAGTGTGTGTTCACTACTGGCTATGATGTGTTTACATCAGTGAGTACACGAGTACACAATGTGTGCACAGCATATGGGTGGGTGTGCTCATGTAGTACACTCACTGCACATAACACACTCACAGCTTTAACATCAGCACATCTGTGGTGTGTGAGTACAGTGGAGACATTTCTGCCTACCGCCCATACCCTTACCATATCACATTCCCTGTGGTGTGTGGAGGAGGTGATGGTGCCTCCGCTCATCCCCAGACCTAGAACTGGTCAAGCAACAGCAGCTGGTCAGTGCTCCATGTAGTGTTATGGGATGGTGTGGTGTAGTGTGTGCCGTGATGTGGTGTGGTGTGTGGAATGTGTTTCTGCCTAATGGTGGCTGTGTCTACACTGACCACAGCCATCATCCATTGGGTCCACTTTCAGGTACCCAATGACATAAGATCCTTGATTTAGGCCATCAGCCTTCCTTCCTCCTCCACCTCACATTCCCCTATGTGTACATAGCCTCGGTCACGCCCACCACATAATAGTAACCATGGTTGTCCCTGATGCATTACAATATCATATCCGTGTGTTCACCATGATGTATGCGCTCCATGGGTTTTGAAAGATGGATCATGTGTACATGTGTGTACATGTGTGTGTGTGTGTGTGTGTGTGTGTGTACATCTGTGTGTGTGTGCATGTATTCGGTAACCTTCTCATTTCCTCCTCCCCATGCGTAACCTACAGTGTATCTCTGTAAGATGGACAATCAGACGCCCCCACAAGAGGCTGTTGCCATGGTGATGGACAATCGTGGCTGCTCCTACTATGGCAACACCAACACTCTCACCTAGGGTGGGAACTACCCGGGAAATTGGTTGATGTGCCCAATCACATTCCTTCTGTTATCCAGCATTGTCCCTTTGTGGTATGTGGGAGAAAATGATGGGTATGGGGAGGACGTGATTAGCTGGGAAGGAGGTGATTGTAGGGAAGAGGTTCTGTTATGGGGAGGAGGTTCTATATTCTCTCTTCCCCAGACCTGGAGCTGGTCAAGCAACAGCAGCTGGTAAGTGCTGTTCTGGGATGGTGTGGTGTGTGGGATGTGCTCTTGCCAAATGGTGGCTGTGTCTAAACTGACCACACCCATCATATCCAACTCACTACTTAACCTTGCTGTGGGGCGTGTTTTCATTGCCTCAGCCACGCCCATCACGCAATAGTAACCACGCCCACCAATAGAGTTGCCCCTGATGCATCACAATCTAAAAAGATGGACCATGTGTGTGTGTTTGTGTGTTTGTGTGTGTGTGTGGTGTGTGTGTGTGTGTGTGTGTGGTGTGTGTGTGTGTGTGTGCGTATATGTGCATGTGTCTTCATGTGTCCTCCCCTTTGTGGGTGTGGCCTTGCAGGTGGGGGATGAGTAGCTGGAGATCAATGGGAACAATACAGAAGGGATGGGTCATGCAGATGTCATCACCATCATCAAGCATGGAGGAGATCTTGTCAACCTGACCGTGAGAAGATTGCCTGAGAGCCTGTCTGGACGTACGTGTGTGTAGTGTGTGGGTGTGAGTGTGTACATGTGTGTGTGAGAGTGTGTGGTGGGGCATTTGTACAGTTTGGTGTGTGTACATTATTGGTTTATGTGTGTGTTCATGTGTGTAGGTATTTTAGTGAGAAATCATGCAGTTATGTGTACCCACTTGTCCGGGTTTCATGTCAGTACTTTGTTACTCTTTCTGCATTTATGGCTTTGTGTACTCGTATTGTGTGCATCCATCATTGGGTCACTTCGGGTGTGTAGCTACTACACTGTAATAATGATCTGAGCTGTGTGTAGTGTGTGTCACTACTGGCAATGATGTGTTTAAATCAGTGAGTACACGAGTACACATAGTGTGCACAGCATATGGGTGGGTGTGCTCATGTAGTACACACACTGCACATAACACACTCACAGCTTTAACATCAGCACATCTGTGGTGTGTGAGTACAGTGGAGACATTTCTGGTGTGCATGTCCTCTGCTGGAAAGGTGCACACACCCATGTCTGTGTGGTCACCACACCACATGGATGTACCTCACAACACACACCTATGTGTCCACACTGCGCATTCATGTGCACAGTATGTGTAGAGTACACATAGGTGCCTGTGTTGTTTTCAATTGGACAGCTACATGCAACGGGACAAAGATCCTAACACAAAAATCAGTGGCTCACACAGGTTAGAGGTGTATTCACACCACACTCCTCTGTCCATGCCATAAGCCTCCATCATGAAGACCAGGTCCCCATGGGCCACTGCTGACATAACCCTACACAGCCAGTTTGTCACGTGTGGAAGATTAGTTTAATGTGTTTCACAACTGAAATGTTCATTACATTTGTGATGCATGTGTGCATATCATACTTATCATAGCCATGTCCTCCATATTAATTTAGCAACAAAATATATATCCATGAAAATAATTCTACTACAATCAGTTATATTACACTAATATTGTTCACATCAACACACACTTTGTTGGGTAAACATCTACATCTACCCAGAATTGCCCTGGCAATGGCCCGGCAAACATTTTTAGTCTTCAGTGGGAGCAGAAAAGTAAGTATGACTTTTTTGACATAGTAGAGTCGTCTCATTGATAGTAACCGATCCTTCTTCTGTGTTGTATTGCTGCCTGACTCTCTGAACCCTATTTCTAAATTGTAAAACCTTTTTTTTTACTTATGCACCTGACAACACAAAGATGAGAAATGAGCAGCAGAGATGTAGTGAAGCTCCAACAGGGGGCAAGTAGCGCAAACAATGCAGGTGCTACCCGATCGTATTCTGTCACAGTAATAGTAGTATTGTGGAACATGTATGTATAGTTATATTCTGGTGTTACAAAATCATATACAGCAAAGACCAATATTGGCATTGTAAATAGAAGAAAGAATATTGGATACAAAAGAAGAGGTAACATCTCACGCAGCACCTTCTTGTGCTGTTTGTCATATTCAGAAAGAATGGCATTCCTCCTTCGACATGCTCGATGACAGAGTATGGTTCCCATGACGACCATTAGCAATGAGACAATCACGAGAACTGCACATATTATAATGAATATGATCTCTTCCCATCGGTAGGTACGATAGCCATGACAAGGTGTAAGGTTTATGACGAGTAGCACAATAGTCACAGCCAGTGGTATAAGAAGTGAGCTCACCACATAGAGACGTTCCAATCTCTGCAAATTCCTATGGAATACGGCAAGAGCCAATAGATGTATCGATATCCAAACGGTGAACATCAGCTTGATGAACGATGACCCCATCAGTAGTGAGTCTAGCACAATCATAGACGCCATGAAATCATAGACGGTTACGTCGGCGAAAGCATATGCATACATATATATAAATGCAATAATCCAAAGGATTGAAAATACCATCGCGCTCAGGACTTGATACATAGCCAAACGGTAGACCAGGGTCTTGTGTAACTTTTGTTTGCAAACAACTGCGACGGCCGCCAGACATAGTAGCACAGAGATGAACGAGATAGAAAGGTAAACTATATCCAAAAACATGCCTAGATCTAGATACCCAGTTAGTTCGTCGAGATTGCTGCAATTGAAGGCATTGTCCATTTTCTGTACAACTATTAACGTTACCACTGTTGTTTGGAAACGCTGGTCAAAAAAACTATACGCTCTTTGATACGAATTTATTTTTATAGCAACTAATCTGTCAACGATAACAAGTATTAATAAACAGTTAACTTATTTTAATTATTTTTATCTGTCGATGGTAACTAGTATTAATTAATTGAACTGCATCTTTTAAACACAATGATGGTAATTTAATTTCTAGCAGTCATCGGCCATGCTGTAGAAATTTTTATAGCACAGTGTACAATAATTTAATAAGAAGCTACGTACAGTTGTTAAAAATACATGTATTTCAAATCCGTAATGTAATTTAATTGTTATGGCGATCGCCGCAAAAGACTTAGAGCAACTTATATGCATGTGCATGCAGTACAATATAAAATGATGAAATGGTATCAACGTCACATCATACAAATACAGAGGAAACATGCGCATTTTATAGTAAGATTAGGTTTCCCTACATTGAAAAAAAACTAAACCAACAATGACTTGAATAGTCTAAGATTATAATAAGCACACAGATATACAACGTGCACGGCATGCGTGCATGTAGTGCGGGCGTTTTACGTATGCTGTACATGGTCTTGGTAGGGAAGTAGCTGATTGTAAACCGACAAGTGACCGATTAGATCGATAAACGTACACTTACATTTTAAAAAGAGATTTTGCAAAGGGAACTGGCAGTATGGTGCAGCTGCAATCAATGTTGTGAAGCGACATAACTAGTGGCCCAATGATCCGGTAATAAGAAGGGAACACATTAATTGTACATTGGGATTAAGTTCAACTACACTGTATACTACATGTACATTTTGAACACATGAAGCTCATTGGCTTCTGGTTCAATGGTAAGAGCTGCCATGGTTTCTTGGTATAGAGCATGCATACTTCATGCAGAGTCTTCTTGGTACACACTGGATCGCTAGGCTTCGGGGCTTCTTGGTACTCACTTGGCTTCTTGGTCGCATTCTCTTAGACTTGTAAAAACTGTAATTAAGTTACTGAGTTATTGGTGGCCAAATTATGGTGTAATTAATTTGAACATAAGTAGATCTTATGTTGTTTCTATTTGAATTAGTAAGTAACCACCAATACTGGAAAACTCTTTTGTGGGTTGCTAATCACAACTCGCACATTTATGTACCGTAAAGTACCGCATGCAAGCCCCCCCCCCCCCCCCAACGTGAGACCCTGCATGAAAATAATGGCTAGTTTTTTCAACGATCGTATCTCCTGAACCATAAGCGATGCGACCTACCTTTTCAAAGACTTGTTTTACTACCATTCCTTTCCTGAAATAATATCCTGTTTGAAATCGCATTGACATGCCTCATGATAAACAAGGTCTGAAAACATACCTGATTCAGAACAGCCATATCGTACAAACAGCGTTAAACAACATGCGGCATGTTTTGTTCCATTATACCTTGTAATTTCTCGCAGTAAACATTACAAAAATAGTCAGTCCACACAGTGGCGTAGCGAGGGGGGGGGAGGGGGGGGGGGGGACATGTCCCCGGGCGCAGGGTTGAGGGGGCCGCCGAAATAGACGAGAACGAACCAACACGCATGGGCAGTTACCAGTGGCAGTTGTAAACCCGTTCATATAATACATCCCCCCTTCCTACTATTCCGCGAGTACCCCCCCACACCCCCCCCCCCCCCCCCCACCCCCCCCCCCCCCCCCCCCCCCCCCCCCCCCCCCCCCCCCCCCCCCCCCCCCCCCCCGCGGGCGCCAGTAGTGCATTATTTCCCGGCGCACAACACTCACGCTACGCCACTGAGTCCACATTCGCTCCGCCATTTCTATTTCCATTTGACCAGCCTTAGCTCCATCCCAAACCATGTCTGCACGACATATTTGGAATGGAAATCGAGGGGAGAGCGCGGATGAGATCGTATTCATAGCCCGGCTACATTGAATTTACTATTCATAGCTCGCATCTGTGTACACTCCTGTCTGCACTCTGAATGTAACTGCCGCTTCATTTACATCTCTCATTAGTGATGAAATGTCGTGCAGACATGGTTCGGAATGGGGTCTAGGTTGGTGGGGAGGAGGGAATGGAATTTAAATGCATACAAAATCATCAGAGAAATCGGTGAAGGTCTCTATAACATTGAACATGTAGCAGACACAACGGTGAACGGTCATTGGAAGGGTTCAAGGTGCACATCTTTTAAAAATACTCACTCCTGATGAGAATGTACATAGTGGCAGTGTATATTTGTGTATGTATGAATGAATTTTAACAATTGGTGCACAACCATATGCAATTAATGAAGGTAGTCCGTTATATCTGGAAAGCATGGCTTCCCTATCAGAATGCATCAAATTTAAATCTTCAATCCACCAGTAGGCACACTTTCAACATACAGGGATTGCATGGCTCTCCTCAACTGAAACTTTCAACATAACATACAGGGATCGCATGTACTGGATCTTGTATGCTTCATTAGGCGCTCAATGCAGATAAGGCGACGGGGGAGCATGAGGATAGTACTGAGTCAGTTTTATACGTTCTTGCGCTGTTGAAGAATAACGCACTTCATTTACACCCTTTGTAGTCTCTGTAGATGGGGTCTTGGGTCATGATGCACAGCACCCGATGAAGCACCTGTGTGACCAAATTGCGATGAAGTGGAAGAAGTCACATTCTGAAGTAATGGGATGGGTTCATGCCAGAATGGCTTTTGCTATTTTATACGTGCAACAAACCTTTGCTTGCGTGGATCCAGGATAAAATGGAGAAGTGGACATGGCATGGATGATGGAGCTGGTCTCCCTCATTTTCCTCACTGATCTCACTGATGTGGTTATATTGTTTTCCATGCAAAAGTGTTCATTTCAATGCAGCTATATATTTTTGTCTGTGTAATGTACCATCGTGTGTTTGGCAGCTATATACATGTATTAACCATTTGGATATCGATACATCTATTTGCTCTTGCCGTAATCCATAAGAATGTGCAGAGATTTGAATGTCTCTATGTGCATGGTGAGCTCACTTCTTATACCACTGGCTGTGACTATTGTGCTACTGGGCATAAACCTTACAGGTTGTCATAGCAATAGTACCTACCTAAGGGAAGAGATCATATTCATCTGTGCATGTGGAGTGCATGATAGGATTGTGTTGGGGATTTGGAGTGCACAATACATGTACATGCAATACTAATATCGGGGTACCCGAATCAATGCTACTGACAAACAGTCACTGCGTGACATAGTACCGTATGCAGTAATATGCCCACGCCATGGTATGCAGATACATATCCAGGCATGCACGTGTGCGGACCAAAATACATACTCGTACCTAGACATTCGAGTATCAAGAGCAGTATGGATATGAGGGGGGCCTAGTATTGGGTGCGTACTGCACCCGTATGCAGATATACCGTACCCGTTTACAATAGTGCGCAACAAATAGGGAATATTGGCACCCTCGAATAAGGCATGGGTGTGGCTACTATGATACATTGTTTGAACTGACCTTGATCGACTTACGGCCAGTGTCTTTCTACGTACTAGTTCGAACACAAAGGTAAGTTACTAAGCTTAACTTAATTAGCCCTATACCGGGATAAGCATTGGGAACTTCTGATACATATGTGGCTATCGCATATTAAACGGGTGTAATATCGATAATCGCATGCTTATATATGTCCCAGTAAGCGGTATGTGAAACAATAAAGCACATGTCGCTTGTAATGAGATGAGCTGGCGTGTTAGATGTCCATGCATGTAAGTTTCTGACCTCCATGCATGTGCAGCTAGTAGAAAGTCATTCAGAACTGTTGCCCCTATGTTTCTACTCACGTACCAGACTTGGGAACATGTTTGGTTGGGATGCTAAGCAGACAATCAGGTCATCTTCCTGGGGACCAGAACCATCTTTGCTTCTGAGAGAGCTGTGATAGTCATGACCCAAGTAGAAAGTCATTCAGAACTGTTGCTCCTATGTTTGGGAGCAAATAATATTTCTTAAACACCCATCATCAGGTTTCTTAATGAGGGTACCACCACCACCCTACGCCCCTTTCTCACTCACGCGTAACCACAATTAGCACTGAAATAACAATGAATTCTTATCACAACATTAGCCTGCAAGAACTCTGCTCCAAAAGAGAGAAGGGTTGGTCACAGATGCAGCATCATCTTTCAACCAGGTGAGGTCTATCTTTAGCCTCTTCTCCTGCTCCATAGCTCTATACTCCTTGCCCAGTACTCCTAAATACTCATCTTTGCGAATGGCATACTTCCTAACCTCCTCTACTGTTAATTTTTGACCTGGATGCATAGACTCCATGTGGTCTAAAAAATGGTAGCTCCACACATAGTGGCGTATAGTTCCTGTTGTGGTTGAGCATATTTGGCATGGTACAGGTCTGTTGGTACATGGATTAGCGACTGAACCTTTTTCCACAGCTCTGTATGATATTTTGTAAGCAAAAGGACAGTTTGACTCCACTAGATGAATGGTTTTATTTGCACCATGAACTAAATCCACCTTGCAAACACCACTATTTCTGTCCAAACACACTTTGCCACAGAAACCACATGCCTCAGCATTCAGTGGTGTCATGCAATTAGCTGGAGCACAATGGCCTCTCAGAATATGTGCTCCAATTTGTAATCTCATTGCGGACAGCTTGATTTCCTTGCCACATCCTAGCACTTCACACTTCGCTGGTACTTCCCTTGATGAGATAGGTCTTGGCTCTTGAGCAATCAGCTCTTGAGGCATTCCATTACACAAGGGCCAAGGGTTGGCCGCATCACCTCTGTATGGAAAGGACTCTGTCATCCGCTTCAAACACGGTTTGACAACCTGTGATGTCTGACCCCCCTCAAGCTGAAGCATTGACCCAAATACGGCATCAAGGGTTGATGTTTTGCAGGTTGCAACAATTGAGGAGCTTCTTACGATGCATGTGCTGCAAAGGTGACAATTCTGCTTGCTGGAACTTGACTTGAGCACCAACTGCTCCATTCCAAGTGAAAGATGAATCCCTTTCTGATTCACTGCCTGCTTCATATACAAGTGTAACATGCATGTCATCGTGTCTTTATGTATAATGTAATTGTATCTCATGTCCAGAAATTGTGGACATCAGTGCATAACTCGGCTTAGAATTGTGATAAAAAAATTCTGATTTCACCGTTAAACTCACCAGACACTTTTAAGATTTATCACGTTATTAAAACAGCTAATTAATTTTAAATTATATTATATTGTTTTCGCCTTTTAATTAATTAAGTATGGTAGGGAAGTTAGGTGAGGTCATTAAATCCTGCCAAACTAAGGCTATCGTCGATTTTAGTGATCTAACCATACGCATGCGCGTCGGTCATACGCGTTAGATTGTAACTCGTGCCCCTGCGATTTATCCTTTCAGAGGTCACATGAACTGTTATTTAACTATGTTATTGTTACGGCCGGATATCGTATGTGCATGCGTCCTGACTCAACGTCAACCTTGGCCTGAAAACGTTCGACCGCCTAATGCACTCTGGTACATGGTATACCATACAGTGCATGTATGGTGTAACATGACTCTTTTCGTAACCTCCTGCAGGTATTGACATCAATCCATTGCTTTGCCTAATAGAAAATATAATCAGTAACAGTTCTCAGTACTACCTACACCTTAACGTTCTGGTGTATAGTGTCAGGATGAATTGGCACTTCAGCAGATAAGGTGTTGCAAAGCTCTTGAAAGTCCTGCCATCCATGTTAATGAACCACATTACTGATCAGTCAGGCCTTCTGCTTACCTTCCAATCACAAATGCCTTTGATATGGTCTCATAGTCTTCACAACCTTTGACGGCAGCTATTGTGTGGTTACCTGCATGTTCAGAAACAAATTACTTATTTTGAGGGGGAAAGGATGCAGATATTTAGCATTACAATGTTGTACACAGATCTACATGTATGCATCCCTCCTTGGCAAGTGTGCAGTTACTGTTGGTTTGGGTCACATATGTGGTATGTAGTGACTGCATGCTATATAAGTGAGTGATGTTAGAACTTGACTGTGGGCAGCCAAATTATTCATTGCCTATTGTCTCTGTAATTAATGTTTTTACAGCAGTTAGCAATCACCATGCATCTTCTTGCACATTGTGTGGTCATAAAATAAACAATATTGTGTAATGTAGCTAGGTAGTACATGTAAGGTACACACACACACACACACACACACACACACACACACACACACACACACACACACACACACACACACACACACACACACACACACACACACACACACACACACACACACACACACACACACACACACACACACACACCAGTTCCTGATAAATATCTGCCTTGAGGGACTAAGATAGAAAAAGACAAGATCATCATGTTGCTCGTCCTTGAGAGTTTAGCACCATCACCACTGAATCTTCTCACCGGGCTGGAACAAAGTTAGACATTCCCCAAGCTGCAAATGAATGCAAAGATATACAATATGGGACAGTGTCCAGCAAAATCCCTTCTGGGTAGTTTTTCAAGTTTTCTTTTTTTTTTTCATAAGCCTGTATCAAATTACATGTATTCTTACGCATCCAAAGTTGGACTATCCATTATAAAGTTATTGGGCACTGAATTTATAGTTACCCATTCATTTCCATGCGAGCATTACTTTTCTTTTTGCTAGACACACTGTCCATATATTACTGATATTTGTAACAACACTAACCAGTCTAGTTATCTCCTCTCGAATTGCCATTTCAACGTGCCTATCAGACCCATCAAACGTTGGGATGCTAAATTGTTCCACTGTTTTGTTGAACTCCCATCTAGCAGCTTTAACTTTGCTTGCTCTTGGAAGGCTATCGCATTTCATTGAGAGCGCTTGGTAAAATGCATCACTCACACCGTACTTGTCCAATAAATACAGAACTTCTAGTTCTCTCCTTTCTTCTCTTTGCGCATCTGAATCAGAAAGAGAAATGCGAACACTTACCGGACGCAGTGTGCATTGTGAGCATATCGGCAGTTAGACCATACGATTCCGTGAAGGATAATGCCTTCACAGTGTTGCCTTTTATCGCCTCCAATTTTCTCTTTCTCTGCCTCATTGATGGCTCATCTATAGCCTTCCCACTGTTTTGAGTTCATGTATCCATGCCAATTCTGTTTCCATCTCTTTGACATCACTAAGTTAGCTATCCTTTTTGTATGCAATTCAAATAATTATATCACCCACATGCACTTTAGTAGTTCCACTGACTCACTATCCCACAGTGCAATGTAAATACTTTGTACACTCATGTAGCAGTAACACTAGATGATGGTTCCTTGTTTTCTCAGGTCACTTCATGTGTAGGTTATGCACTATCACTTCAAACAGCTAGTAGAGTGCTATCTATACACATGAATACCATCCACAGACACAGAGCTGAAGAAACAATACAAGTGCTACTTTTAACATTGATGCATGGTTGTATGTAGATTACATACATGTGACATGTACATGTGTCTGTCTTTCTAGTTAGCACTGTTCATAGCACAGAAAAGAATGCCATGATGCAGATCTGTTCACATCAATGGTATGAAGGCTGGTGATCATGACTCACATACACATACACAACGGCAAAGGTGTACACTGTCCCCTCCTTCCCATCACAATAAGTGGGTCCAACTATTCCAGTTGTCAGGAACAATCTCTCTCAGGGATGGGAAAAGTTTACATAAAACCCACAACTAATAACCCTCCTAATTAAATAGGTGGTACAAATGAAACCACAAAGACCTGAGTTACATCACATACATGTACCAGCTCTTTGGCCTTCTACAACACATAAACATACAAACTTGTGACAATACCAAACATGTACATAGCCAAATACAAATGTCACATAGTCTGCATATTCAGTAGGCATTAAATGACCACACAAGCTTTCCATTTGAGTTTGTCACCTGGAGGTAGCTGGCAGTCCATGCCACATTGTTCATCAAGGTGGGTCCAATCCCTGGCCCATACCAGGTGGTCCCCACTGAGCCTGGAACCTGAACTGCTGGCAGACCACCTGGGTCTGTACACTTCACTAACACTCAAGAGGAGTTCTTTTTAACTGACTAGATTGGGGGGAGGAGGGAATATCTTGAGTGTAGTGGGAAAAAACAATCTGCCATGATAACATGATGTGATGGGGAGGAGGGGACAGTGATGGGGAGGAGGGAACAGTGATGGGAAGGAGGGGACAGTGATGGGGAGGAGGGAACAGTGATGGGAAGGAGGGGACAGTGATGGGGAGGAGGGGACAGTGATGGAAAGGAGAGGACGGAGGGGACAGTGATGGGAAGGAGAGGATGGAGGGGACAGTGATGGAAAAGAGGACATACATACATACATACATACACACATACATACATAAATACATACATACATACCTACGCACACACACACATACATAAATACATACATACATACATACATACATACATACATACATACATACATACATACATACATAATAATAATATTCCATCGCAACTGTACGCATACATGTCATACACGCATACAATACAGTCACGTTTGGGGAGAAGAAACAGTGGGGGACACAGAAATAGTTGTAGCGTCCACGCAAGACACCAACACAACACCATATACTACGCCGTTCGAAACTTGGGCTTTATTTGCTCAGTGGAGCCACGGTGAGCGCGTCCGTTCATATTTTCAAACCAACAATCGTTCAATCTTCTATTTCAACTCCAAACAGCCTTCACACACACTAGGACACAAACTTTCTCGTTTTATGAGACGTAGCAATGTTGCCGGTCAGTGGTTTGGTAGACGAGATGGAAAAAAAATAACGTGTAGCTCCAGATAGAGCGCACCACTCAGGAACTGTCTTCTCGAGAAGAGCCGAATAGATCTCAGATGGTAGCGGCATGACGGGGCCAGCGAACAAACCACTTTACACGTGGCAGCGTAGTAAAAGGAATGGGGGCAAGGGAGAAAATCCAATGCCATGAGCCGACCATCTACGCGCCACGTACATACATACATATACATACATACATACATACGCACACACAGGTAATACACATGTACACAACACAACACACATAACACATACATAGATGAACATGCAAATACATACATACATACATGCAGACACACTGCAAATACATACATGCAGACACACATACACAATGCATACACATGTAAGCACACGCACACACACCTCACACGAACAAATGCACATGCACAAGTCGAGCACTACACCTGCACATGGACGTTGAGCGTAGCATCAGTACAGCAAGTGTCTCCCATGCAGCAGTCCAGTATCACACTGTTCCCCTGAGGTCACCACATAATCCATACCCCCGTCCCACGAACTGGAGGGAGAGAGGGAAGGAGGGAGAGAGGGAGGAGGGAGGGAGGAGGGCACACACACACAGGCACATAACAAAGGGTGGGGGGAAAGGCCTTGAGATAGGAAGACACTGACCTGTGAAGCAATTATGGGGCTTCTTTCAAACTTAAATAACATTTCTATGGACGCGTGCGTGGGAAATGTGACGGACGTTTGCAAAATTGGCCAGGAATTGCTAATGAGCGTCCGAAATTTCTCGCAATGCTGTTTGTCATATTCAGAAAGAAGAGCATCATGGTTGCCCAGGTACAGTACATGCATGGGACGTACATGTATCTGCCATGTATCTGCATGAATAAGCTTTATTATCTAGTTCATCCCTTCAATGCTCAGGTTTTAAGTGAATCAATGTCCAAAGCTCTGCTTCTGATATGTGGAGACAATGCTTCAGAGACTGCTAAATTTGTTGGCATGGCCGATACATTCTTTGATGCCCTAAATGTTCACAACTATACGCATGGTGTGCATCAACTGAAGTTATTTCAAGCCCCATACACTTCTTCAGAAGATATGCGTTTAGAGGTAGGGTGTGTAGCCGGTTATCAGGTTATTCGGGTTATTCGCAAAAACCTATCCGTTCGAATAGCAATTTAGCATTACTCGGAAAAATCGATTAGTGAATTTTATCTATTCGAAATAACCGGTTTATGTTTCTCCATTTAGGTATTCGTCGTCAGCATCGACAATTCGCCCATTATTCGAATACCGTTTTATACTAATATCCGGATATGATTTTCATATAGTTATATATATAAACATACGTCACTGTTGTTTTTACTATTTATACATACAGAAGCAATTTAGGTATTGAGTAAATAGATAGTAGTATAATACTAAATATTTAATGCGCATCAATTGGGGATACAAAATATACAGCGTGTACTAACTCAATGCTTTTATCATCGTCTTCAAGTAAGTAACGAAGTTCATTAGTATATGCCACGAGTTGTGTTTATGTGTACTAGCAATACATTTATGTAGTACTAGTATTGCATTGTTTTATTGTACAGTGGTACATATCTGAGTATTGCGCTAGCGAGTGAAATAGAATGTCAGACTTCTTACCCACTTCAAGTAAGTATGCGCGCTCTGTTTGCGTATGTGTAGGAATTGGAGAGCATTACGCAATTATTAAACTAATGGATATGCATTTATAGCGAGAACGTGAATGGAGTGTTGAGGGATGATTGTAAGTGGAGTACGTTATTGTACGTGATGTGGGGTGAGTTTTTAATGGTGATGTCTGGTCTCAGTGGATGGTTAGGTTTACATTACTATTGATATGTACAAGTACAGGTCTGGTAAAAACATACAATTTATTAAACTCTATATGACAAACACATGCTACTGCAGACCTTTGTGTCTCTGTGTTTTCAACTGACATGCATAGCTCTAGTTTGGTGCGAGACCAGCATCAAGCATGGAGGAGATATTGTCAAGCTGACAGTGAGAAGATTGCCTGAGAGCCTGTCCGGACATAAGTGTGTGTAGTGTACATGTGTGGGTGTGTGGGTGTACATGTGTGTGTGAGAAGTGTGCGCTTGATGGATGCATGTTGGAATGTGTGTTCTTACATGTACATTATTTTGACACAAAGTGTGTTTTGGATATGCATGTGTACAGTTTGGTGTAAAGATGAGAAATGAGCAGCAGAGACGTAGTGAAGCTCCAATAGGGAGCAAATATAGAGGTGCGTATTGTAACATAGTGTAGTATTATATAACAAGTATGTAATATTATAGTCTAGTGTTACATGTATGTCGTATGCAAAGCCGAATTGTAAACAGAAGAAACAACTGAGATACGTACAGATTATATTATGTCATAGTAATAGTAGTATTGTGGGACTTGTATGCAACGATATATTCTTGTGTTCCAAAATCATGTACAGCAATAACAAATATTGGCATTGTAAACAGAAGAAAATATTGGGTACAAGAGAAGAGGTAACATCTCACGCAGCGCCTTCTTGTGCTGTTTGTCATATTCAGAAAGCAGGGAATTCCTCCTTCGACATGCTCGATGACAGAGTATGGTTCCCATGACGACCATTAGCAATGAGACAAGCACGAGAACTGCAAATATTATGATGAATATGATCTCTTCCCTCAGGTAGTTACCATTGCCATGACAACCTGTAAGGTTTTTGACGAGTAGCACAATAGTCACAGCCAGTGGTATAAGAAGTGAGCCGCTTCCATTCATGCATGGTTTAAATATTGCGTGCAAAAATGTGTTGATCAGTCACAACTTTATTATGCATGCAAATGCTTTGCTGCACTTGTAGCCTTATAAGTACATGTACAAAGTAATTATGTTTCCTCTCCCACTGGCTAAAGAACTCCTTATTCAGATGACCTCACTTGACTTCACTAATGCATCACTTCAATACTCAAGAATAAGAATGCGTAGCCCAGATCAGTGTAGATCATACTTGTTCACCACACCCACCCCCCTCCCACCAACCTTTTGTCAGTTCGTATTATGAGTTATTGGAACAAAAGGTGCCAGTGGATTATAATGAGCACACAAAATGTGCTTATACCAGGACCACATACTTGTATGACTATGGGGTTACATGCATGTCAGTATTGTACTTCCATGCATCTACAATGGTATTCAAAGTGATTTTGATCAACACAACATAACACACAGCACTGCATGAATGGTGAGGCAGATAATTCTTGCATGTATGTATATATGCACTTGGCATTCAAAGAGTTAATATCAGCTTGATGAACGACGACCCCATCAGTAGTGAGTCTAGCACAACAGCAGACGTCATGGCGGTCACCTCGTATCAATATCCAAAGGGTAACAAGTATATATATAGATGAAATAATCCAAATGATTGAAAATTCCATTGCGCTCAGAACTTGATACATAGACCAGGGTCTTGTATAACTTTTACTTGAAAACAACGGTGACGACCGCCAGACATAGTAGCACAGAGATGAGCGAGATAGGAAGGTAAATTTTCTCAGAAAACTATAAACTCATTAGTGCGTTTAGAGGGCTGCAATTGAAGGCTTTGTCCATTTTCTGTACAACTATTTACTTTACCATGGTTGTTTTGAAACGCTGGTCAAAAAAACAATACGCCCTTTGATACGAAATTTTTTCGTAGCAACTGATCTGTCGATGGTACCATTAACTTTTATTTTGAACTATAAATGCATCTTTTAGCCACAATGAAGGTAATTTAATCTCTTGCAGTCCGTGTGCACATTTAATAAGATGCTTTGTACAATTGTTATAAATAGCTTAATCAGGGTTCCTTGTACTTTTAAAAGCAACAACCATATATCCAAGATCCCCAAATAGTCATAGCTATACTTATCGTAATTAAAATAGATATACAATTAAGATTTTATAGTACATAAAACGTTTCGATGTCATTTATGGTCAGTTTCTATAACGTCTCAAGATATTAGTGATGTGAATCTCTGTCACTATCTTTCATCGCATACGCTTGCAAATCCCGAGTACGATTCTCGGCCTAAGAGGATAAACTTTGCCATGCCAGAGTTCCTGCTCTTATATATAAAGTACCTTGAAATTTTAAAATTGACAAGTTGTTCATATTCCAACGTGAACTGGTGGTGCAGCATAGGTATATTTGAATTGTTACGTGTGTGACGCCATTTTGTGTGTGTGTGTGTGTGTGTGTGTGTGTGTGTGTGTGTGTGTGTGTGTGTGTGTGTGTATGTGTGTGTGTACATGGTGTGAGAGTGTGCGTTGGATGGATACATGTTGGATATTTGTGTTCTTACATTATTTTGACATGCCGTGTGTTTTGGATATGCATATGTACAGTTTTGTGTGTGTACTGTATTTGTTCTTGTTTGTGTTCATGTGTGTAGGTGTTTTAGTGTGTTTGTGTACCGGGGTATTTATAAAGTATGTGCACGTGTGTGCACAGGATACAGAAGTGTGCAGTATCTGTGAGGGCCTTTGTGTGTGTTTTCCAGGTGTGTCAGGTGTGTGCATGTGTGCTTATGCAAATGTTATGTGTTTTGTTTGTGTGTATGTGGTGTGAGTGAGTGTGTGTGATGTGTGTGTGGTGTGAGTGAGTGTGTGTGATGTGTGTGTGGTGTGAGTGAGTGTGTGTGATGTGTGTGTGGTGTGTGTGTGTGTGTGTGTGGTGTGTGTGTGGTGTATCTCATCTATTATTCCACCCGTATAGCTGCTAGACCCACCAAGGATGAGGGAACATCTGGTCCCCTTTACTACGTGAACTCTCTAACTAGGAATAAGTTAAATTTTTAACCCTAACAATGGTAAGGCATTGAGTAGCCATGGCAACCATTCTTATTACTTTCTTTTCACTCCTCATTTATTGACATCTCGTTTCCGTGCAACATATATCATGCAGTTACATGTACCTGTGTGTCCAGGTTTCATGGTAGTACGTTGTTACACTCACACTTTCTAAACTTATGGCTTTGTGTGTTCACTTATTTTGCGTGCATCCATCGTTTGGTCACTTCAGGCGTGCAGCTACTACACAATAATAAAGACCTGAGCTGTGTGTAGTGTGTGTCACTACTGGCTATGATGTGTTTACATCAGTGAGGACACGAGTACACATAGTGTGCACAGCATATGGGTGGGTGTGCTCATGTAGTACACACACTGCACATAACACTCACAGCTTTAACATCAGTACATCTGTGGTGTGTGAGTACAGTGGAGACATTTCTGGTGTGCATGTCCTGTGCTGAAAAGGTGCCCACACCCATGTCTGTGTGGTCACCACACCACATGAATGTACCTCACAACAAACACCTGTGTGTCCACACTGCACATTCATGTGCACAGTATGTGTTGAGTACACATAGGTGCCTGTGTTGTGGGCAATTGGACAGCTACATGCAATAGGACAAAGATCCTAACACAATGGTCAGTGGCTCACACAGGTCAGAGGTGTTTGCACACCACACTCCTCTGTCCATGCCACATGTCATATGTCACGTCTGACATATCCCTACACAGCCAGTATAGATGATAAGTTTAACCCTTGAACTCTTATAGGCCACTAAAGTGGCCAAGCGGGACATTATGTGGTTGACACATATACCATTGTGCCAATACTTTTTGTACTTGTAAGGCTTGCCTGCCTTGCAGTCAAATCAAAATATATCCAATCCTGTTACGAATTATTGTCGGCTGTACCATGCATGTAGCTGCTGAAACATGCAGAGCTCTAGTGCATTTGAATATTGTTACAAAAATTTCCCACATCATAATAGTACACCAGGTGACTTGCGAGATTATTCATATTCATTACAGCTGCTATTTGTATTATATTCAAATACACTTAAGAGATGCACTTGCAGCTCTGTTTCAGTCATTAGGCCAAGCAATTGTATTTAGTATTATGATGTGTGAAATATTCATGCAACAATATACCCTGTATGGTACCGCCAATACAATACATTTCAAGGTAATGCATGGATTGAACAATAAGATAGCCTTGCAAGAGCAAGGAATTTTGTAACATGTAGCAATCTGACGTGAATATTAGCTGTATATAGGATTAATTGTTTATCGATTAGCCGACCTTACAAGTTCGAGAGTCAATGTGTTTAAAAACTAAAATGTTCATTACATTTGTGATGCATGTGTGCATATCTCATAGTTATCATAGCCCAGCCATGTCCTTCATATTAATTACACAAAATACAAACAGAACAAACAGTTCATACTACAATGGTCAGTGGCTCACACAGGTCAGAGGTGTTTGCACACCACACTGCTCTGTCCATGCCACATGCTTCAATCACGAAGACCAGGTCCCCATGGGCCACTGCTGACATATCCCTACACAGCCAGTTTGTCATGTGTGGATAAAAAGTTTAATGTGTTCACAATTGCAATGTTCAACTGAAATGTTCATTATATCTGTGATGCATATCATACTTACATGTATCATAGCCCTAACAAGTCCTACATTATATAATTACACAAACTATTATACATCAAAATATAAATTATACTACAATCATTTACATTACACTAATATTGTTCACATCAACACACACTTTGTTGGGTAAACATCTGCCCAGAACTGTCCTGGCAATGGCTCAGCAAACATTTTTAGTCTTCAACAGTAGCTGAAAAGTGAGTATGACTTTTTTGACATAATAGAGTCGTCTCATTGATAGTAACCGATCCTTCTTCTGTGTTGTATTGCTGCCTGACTCTCTGAACCCTATTTCTAAATTGTGAAACCTTTTTTTATTGATGCACCTGACAACACAAAGATGAGAAATGAGCAGCAGAGATGTAGTGAAGCTCCAAAAGGGGGCAAATACCTCAAAAAATATAGGTGTGTATTCTGTCATAGTAGTTTTATTATAGTCTAGTGTTACATGTATATCGTATACAGCAAAGCCGAATATTGGCATTGTAAACAGAAGGAAGAATATTGGGTACAAGAGAAGAGGTAACATCTCACGCAGCGCCTTCTTGTGCTGTTTGTCATATTCAGAAAGAACGGCTTTCCTCCTTCGACATGCTCGATGACAGAGTATGGTTCCCATGACGACCATTAGCAATGAGACAATCACGAGAACTGCAAATATTATAATGAATATGGTTTCTTCCCATCGGTAGGTACGATCGCCATAACAGTGTGTAAGGTTTACAGTCAAGAGGACAATAATCACAGCCAGTGGTATAAGAAGTGAGCTCACCACATAGAGACGTTCCAATCTCTGCAAATTTTTATGGAATACGGCAAGAGCAAATAGATGTATTGATATCCAAACGGTGAACATCAGCTTGATGAACGATGACCCCATCAGAAGTGAGTCTAGCACAACAGCAGACGTCATGAAAACCTTTTTGCTCCGTGAAGTAACAAGTATATATATTGCTGCAATAATCCAAATGATTGAAAATTCCATCGCGCTCAGAACTTGATACATAGCCAAGCGGTAGATCAGGGTCTTGTGTAACTTTTGTTTGCAAACAACTGTGATGGCCGCCAGACATAGTAGCACAGAGAAGAACGAGACAGGAAGGTAAAATTCAAAACCCCCTAGACTGATTCGTTCGTCGTTAAGGCTGCCGCTGCAATAGGAGGCATTGTCCATTTTCTGCCCCACTATTTACGTTACCACGGTTGTTTTGAAACGCTGGTCAAATAAACTATACGTAATACGACGAAATTTATTCATAGCAACTAACATCTTTTAACCTCAATACATACACCCATGTATCCAAGAACCCAAACGGTAGACCAGGGTCTTGTGTAACCTTAGTTTGCAAACAACTGCGACTGCCGCCAGACATAGTATAGCACAGAGACGAACGAGACAGGACCATAAGTATAGAAAAAATCTACATGTCCAGCAATCCCGGACATGAATAATTGAATACCCGCGTCACGCGTATAAAATTTATTGAACGGGAAGTGAATGGGGAAATGTCTACTAACAGGCACGGTTCTTGTACGGAAGCTAAATCTTAAGTCTACCAGGCAGATTATGGTAGTAATAATAATAGACTGTCTTTTTCCCATTCTGATCTCCGTTAAAATGTGTTCAGTACAAATTAGAAACGCAGTTTTGTGTTTATTACAGACTTTGTACATGGAACATGCCATTGTTTTGCTTGTTCTATTTATTTCCAATTACTTTGACAGAAACTTCAAGTCTACCGGATGGAATATGAAGGCTGAACTATTGAGATAACCTTCAGATCAAGTCGTATATTTTTGAGACCTACACACAAGATTAGAATGTCACTTTAGTGTACCCTACTTCAAAATCTGGGGCAATATATGATGAATTATTCATGAATAATACGTCACGTTTTCAATGTACAATGTATTATGAGTAGCTGCCATAGAGCTAGAGCTGCCTGGCTTTGGACTTATTTAACATTGTAAACTGCAAGGCCGTACGCACACATTATCAAAAATAGCAGGACGTACCACTGCGTGACAACGTGCCGTATTCTACGCAGAGGGGGGTGGGGGGGTTGACGGTTCCCCTCCCCAAAGCGAGGTCACCTTCACCATTGAGTAAGTATACCGTACAGGGGTGGATAAAGGGCCTGAAGCGTACAGCCCCCCCTCCCCCCCCCCCCCCCCCCCCCCCCCTCCACCTCCGCTTTTCGTATCGCGGGTCTGACCTGCAAACCCCTCTCCTGTGTCCGCCCTTGTCGTATGATGCATGTGAACCAAATTCGACCCTCTTCCTGAAGGCTGCGTACGCCCATGGGTATACAGAGCTATGCCATACCTGCATACGTACATAGCTGTATGCGGACACATATGCTGGTATTCGCGTACGCAGACCAGTATGCCACGCAAACACGTCTCATGAAATTAACCCGCAAACCAGTTATTTTTTTACAAATGATATCTGGATAGCGTCCTAACTCTGCATGGTCGTGGTGGTGGTGGTGGTGGTGTGACAATGCAGCATTGATTTAACGATAATATATACGCATACACTGCCGTTGCGGAATTGATACATTTTACGCGATCCGTTTTCTTCGTTGTCCCTCCAGACGCGAGTGAAGTTTTTTTAATGATATTCATCAATCATCAATCAATCCTATATTGAACCTGCTGCCGCAGGTTCAGATAGTGCTTATTCAGTTTTTTGCTTCTTAAAATGGAATCAACGAATCACGGAGAAGGACAAAAGACGGTATATACCATTGAGTGATGTGCTTCCACCTTTGGAAACATTGGTGGTAGCAATTGAAGGATCCGTCGACCCTGATGGTGTCTGCTGTCTGTCCATACCCAATCGTGTATTGGGTGACTGGGCAAATAATCGAGAGAAGAATACAAGCTTCGTAGCACTAGCAAACGAGTACATCGTGGACGAAGCAATTACGCTGAATCCAGAAGCAGCGCGCTTAGAGGATTTACTTTACCGTAAATCACTTGGCGTGGTTTCAAAAGTAAGAGCTGCAAGAGGCGTGAATAGAAAGAATGCGCTACTTCGTTCCACCACGATAACTATCCTGAATGGTGAAACGATTTCTGCTGCGGATTTACAAAGCGAGCTAAACGAAGTTACCTATATGAATGAAGAAGCGGATGCATTCATTGAAGGCTTGCAAGAAGAAGTGCAGGACCTAAAAGATGCGTTGAGTGAAGCCCAGGACTCACAGAACAACCCAGGAGGTAAGATTGATGCAGTCAGCAACCGGCATGCACGAAGAAAAATCCAAGAGGTGTCTGAACATGCAAACAAGGCGTTGGAATTTTTGTCTACTTATGGGCTTGTTGCAGAGTCGCTGAAAGTCCACACCACTTCTGGCAAGACGTTCTACATACCTTTCTCAGATGATGCGGCCTCCGAGAACGAGGACACTGTGGATTTGCGAGTTCTATACATTTTAGATAGGTATGGAGTAAGTGATGCCTTCTACCACGAACTTGCAATGCTTTTTAGCGAGTTACCGAGATCTCGTGCAGTTAAAAAAGCTCGTACGGATCTCAACCACACGATGCAACTAACACGCATCCCGGGACATGAAGGTGCCTATCGCTCTTTCGAACGGTCATTGTGCGAACAATTATCCACCATGGTAAGCATGAATGTGTTATGTACATGTATTCTAATACTTGCCTGTATGCAACAGATCGCTCAAGATGCTACAAGTTTTCAACCTAACCAGAAAATTAAAGTTAGGATATCTGGTGACGGAGCAAAGTTTTCACGGACGTCAAGCTTTGTTTTGCTTTCGTACGCCATTCTGATGCCAGTTGGTCGCTATCTGTCTGGAATAGGTAAAAATCTTAACGTGCCTGTGACTCAGCCTGAGACTCAGTGACTGTTTTATCTAGGCAACCATACCATCGCAGTTGTAAAAGGGGCTGAAGATTATGACACCATTTCCACAGCTTTCGCTGCAACTTTTCAAGAAATTGATGGTCTTCAGCAGCTAGGATTTGTTGCTGTCAATGGCGTGAGCTACAATATTGAACTTTTTTTTTCTTCTGACATGAAGGTTTGTGATGTAATGGTATTACAGGCATGCACATTTATGTTTCGTATGTGTTACAGTTCATGCTCACAATGCTGGGCCTTAATGCAGCTAACTCCATTTATGCATGTCCAAAATGTACAGTGCACCGTGATTGCAGGTAAGTTACCAATACATTTGGCTAAACATGGTGTCAACCGATGTCACTATATAGGTGGGATGTGTCAAAGCCTGAATCGTATTACAGCACAACTATGGCCAGAACACTAGTTACCCTCAGGTAAAAATGCATGATCCTAGCTGACTTAAGTAGCATATGTCAGTTCTTAAATTTCTGCACAGACGTGCCTTTGCCTCTCATGGCAGAACTGCTGCTGTACACCAAGGGTCAGTTAATCGTCCACTGACTGCCATTCCAGTGGACCACATGATGATTGATGAGCTGCACCTATTTCTGAGAATTTTTGATGTCATGTTAAGAAACTTAATCAAAATGTCAGAGCCACATACACAGCAGCTTGTGGCATACATCAGGAGCTGTGGAGTCTCATTTAATATTTGGGAATGTGAATCGAGTGATGGAAAAGTTGAATGGACGTCGTTAACTGGGGAAGCCAAAAAGAAGGTTTTGAAGGTACAACACACCCTATAATTTATGTGTTCCAATTCTGCCTTTCCATATGCTAGCTACTTCCTTCCAAGATGAAAGATATCCCCTTACCAAATGCTTTTCTGGATGATGTAGTTCAGCTATGGAAGGTGAACTACTTCCCTCGATAGGCTAACAATAATGTTTTTTATTCCTAAAAGGATTTTGAAGTTTTATACAACCTGTTGTCTAGTGAAACACCTCCACCAAATGCTGCAGATGACTTACATTTGAAGGTACACATCAACACATGCACACACACACACACACACACACACACACACACACACACACACACATTCTTGTGACCAAATCAGCTTACATTCAGGCTAAAAGATGGATTCAACTCTTTCTGCGGATAAAGAGTGATGGTCACCAAAAGAAATTTGTAACTCCTTACTTTCATGTCATGGTGTACCATGTTCCTGATGCCATCCGACAGTATGGAAACATAAAACAATTCTCTTGCCAAGGTAAGTTTGTTAAGTTCTTAACATCATCTACATCAGTAACTTCATGTAGGTGTTGAGAAGCACAACGATGACTCCAAACGAAACTATTTTTCAAGTAATCGTTGGGATGCTCCTGCAGAAATCATGTTGGCTGAGCACAGGCTGGAGTTACTACAACAGTATGCCAGAGAGAAGAGGCACTACACCAAACATGCTCCAGCATATTGGCATGAAGGAGGAATGCAAGAAACGCGATCTCAGATGCGAGAAACTTTAAAATACTAACTTTGCAGCCATTGATGTATGACAGGAAAATAAGTTTAAAAAGTACAATCAATGCACAAGTGAAGTGATGGGGGGTAAACAAAATCAGGTTGTCAATAGGACTGAATGGTTGCTTTCCCAGGAATTAACAGTAGTACAATACCTGGAACCAGACAAAGGGATAATCTTGTTTGGGGATAAGTTGTATATAGAGGGGAGAGTTGCAGACAGGAGGCAGGCTTAACCTAATAACCTTAGACAAAGCTCCCTTTCAACATACTGTATGTTTCCCCATGCCCAATCTAAGCCTGGGAGGTATGCATTTACTTCCTAAATAAAAACACTCAACGTCCAGAGTCAGGCAGCTGCAGCACAGTATACATGTTTACAGAAAGGTGAAATAACTGCTCTACATGAGTAATTTCAGAGGTTGGTATACTTATTGCAATGTCTTTAAGTATAGCTGTCTTTTTAGTACAGTGTACACATCAACACAGTGTTTTGGACTACTGATATCATATTTATAAGAAATGACATTATGATTCAGGCAATGATAAGAGTATAATACATCACACAATATACTTCACAAGACGCATGTACACTTTTTCCTCAAAGTATCTCTTCTTTAACTTTAAAGTACCATCTTCCTCTCTATTGAAAAGTTTCTTGGACCATCTTATTGCACTTTTCATTTCCACTGGAAAATGGATGCGACAACCGTCCCCAAGATGATCAAAAACTGTGTCCCAACCAGGTGTAAAAAAGATAGGATTGAAGTCTTCCAAATTAAAGGATTTGTAACCTCTTTTTGACTCTCTGCTAGTAACACCTTTGCGTCCAAAAAGAAAATGGAACACATCAATTCTAAATTCAAAAGATATAAATCTTTTCCGTCTTGTTCCTGTGGACAGTGAAAGCTGGACGTCCCTCATCATTCTGCTGACACAGCTTAGTACCAAGCGGGATGAAGGTTTTGGGACGTGAAATGTCCTAAAGAAAAGATTCTCTTACTACATAAAATGAAGTACGAAATCCATACTTTAAAAGATACGGTGTAAGATCTTTCTGCGCAACCCAGGAGGCATCCTGGATAGGCCATCCTTTCCACAAGACTAGGAATTCCTTTTGAGCACCCTGGTAAGGATTAATGATAGAGTTTTTACTAGGATTATGTCTACCTTTGTTCTTGACGTTACGATCCTCTCGACTGGATAATAAGCCATTGCGCGCGTAAGTGTGAAGGACGAGGGCTCTAAATTCTATCCCCTCGTCCCCCATCCCCTCGTCCCCCTTCCATGGGCGCTTGTAGTTACGCACCCTATACATTATTGCATACTACATAATACTATACTTGGAAAGTGTCATACGAGGACATCACGTTTACAGCGCTATTTGGACCACTACGATCGGAGAATATCTAGAGGTATGCAAGGAGCCTACACGATCGCCGTGCCGTCTGCATCAAGAAGGGAGGTGTAATTGTTGGTCATGTACCACGTGAATTAACAGCAATTCAGGTTAAATTCATCGATCACGGTGACGCTATCAGCTGCAGGGTGCGAGGGAGACCACAACAAGGACAAGGATTAGAAGTTCCGTGTTCCTATATATTAGCAGGAAAGAAGAAACTATTAACTGCAATGCAAAAGTACCTAAGCACACTGCATGTATCCATAGATAGTATGGAGTGATATGCAATGAACTGACTGTGTTGTTCAGTGCTATATACTGGCACGTAGCTGTGTGATGATCCAGACTCATGCCCAATGTAGTTACCATGAATACATGTACATGTATATACTGCAATGTTGTTTACAATGAGTTGCAATGTTTAGAATGAGCTCTGCATGATGTTGCCTGCAGGAGTTCATAATGCTTGCATGCCTTCAAACATACACGGGCCTATGAACTTTTAATGGGTGTGAAAAAATAGTGCGTTCCAACTGATAATCATGTAGCGGGCTTTACGTGTACCACATGCATGTATCCACCTCATCCTGACTTAATTCAGCTGATCAATGTGAAAGCAGTTCAGGAATTGATTCTCTGGCCGCGGCTAGACCATGCTGTGAATAAGGTCTATAAGTTGTCTGCACTTATGACCTATATATATTGTCTCTCTTGTTACTCCTGTACTATAGATGTTTTGAATGAGCTCTGCATGATGTTGCCTGCAGGCGTTCATAATGTTTGCCTTCAAACATCCACTGACCTATGAATGTGATAAAATGGTGCATTCCAACAGATAATCATGTACATGTAGCGGGCTTTTCCACTGTACTTTTGTGAACCTGATGTATAGCAACCAGTTATTTCAGGGTTTTACATGTAGCTGTTCATATGTGTGCATGATATGACGCTTTCCTATATATTTTATAAATCATAATTGTACATCTCCTTGTAATCAATCACACATGTTACACAACTGCTATGGACTTCCTATTTTCTGCGCATCATATACTACACATCAAGTTTGCTGTATGGTAAAATGCATATTGTGGGATCTTGCTTTAACTTCGTGTTTTATCCCCGAATCCCACGATTATTAAGACCCACCATGGATTTTTGCTGATATGACCAAATTGCACCTCTCATTAAAAACGATACAGATGGGGAAATAATCGTGAGCTACATGTATACAACAGAAATTTCTCCATGTGCTGTTTGATAGCTTCGAACGCTTTGGCTTAAAACGTACTCGAACGAAACTGTAGAACACCATCGTTCCCGCCTGATGTAGCGACACCTCGTGTTAAAATACTCAATCGGTTACTGAGTTTCATGATTAGTTCCACTATTGTGTCGCGTGAGAAATGCACGAAATGAGACAATGTATCGTCAGAGATATATTATCTCTGGTATCGTACTATTTGAGAGCAGAAGTCTCGTGAGCAGACGACACATCAAATGACGCAAGGTATTACATAATGACATACGTTTATGAATAAAATTAATTATGCTCGGTTGTAATGAATTTGTCTTGAATTTAGTTCATGGATGCTTAATGTTCTTTTCATGATACACGTATATTATAATCAGACTGATTTTTAGCGAATACTGAACGTGTTTGGAATTCAATTTGAAAAAAATTAATTTTAGTTAATTGATTTGAATTAATAATTTCTTGTCTTGCAACATGATAAATCATTTAAAAAGGTGACAAATTTATTGGTGAAATCAGAATTCTCAAATCTCTATCACAACTTTACATATTCACTCATGTCCTCCATTTCTGGCCATGATTGCAATATATGAAGCTGCATCATAAGTTCCGTTGCATTGATTGTCCATTCATCCCAGGTCAACAAAATTGTATCAGCGCGGCATCTAAGATTGTTGGCTGAGGGTTTAAGTACAGTTAATTTGTGAAGAAGAATTATGTAACTATTTTCGCTGCAGATAATTAACTCTTTGAACGCCAAGTGCATATATACATACATGCGAGAATTATCTGCCTCGCCATTCATGCAGTGCTGTGTGTTCTGTTTTGTTGATCAAAATCACTTTATAAATGATGAATATCTGGGTTAAGCATCCTTCGAGGGATAAAACCAGAGATAATGTATGGAGGTATTGGAAACAGGTCACGTGCGCCATATAGTAGCGCGGGCATGCATGCTGGCTAGTGCGAGTCACACTTGGTTAGAGATTTGAAGAGGGACTTATTCAGCAAAAAAAAAGTAAAGTGGTCACTTTTTGCGCGACAACTGTACTTTTTTAGTAATCAAAATCATAGTTTGGAGCATTGCTGTGCTAATTACTTGGTTTAGTGTTGCATCTGATGCGCGATAAATCATTTTGTACGCCATTTTGGCATCTTCTATGTTTGTGTACCTCCATCGCCTTCCCTGAGTGACCAATATCACTTATTTTGTAAAAACTGAGTGATCTCGCAGTATTGTAGACGGGAAGGTAAAATACAGACCCCCCTAGACCCGTGATCGAGAAGGCTGCAATAGGAGGCATCGTCCATTTTCTGTCCCACTATTTACGCTACCACGGTTGTTTTGAAACGCTGGTCAAAAAAACTATTCGAAATTTTTTCGTAGCAACTAACCTGTTGATATAGTAATTAACTTTTGAACTGTAAGTGCATCTTTTAACCACAATGATGGTAATTTAATCTTGCAGTCATCAGCCATGCTGTTGAAATTATTATAGCACAGTTAATTTGTACAAGGTTCCTTGTAATTTAATGAATAGGTGCCGGACGCTAGGTTTACTTAGCGTTCGCTTGTTTTTGTGGGTCAAGGGTCTTGCGGTTATCTATTGTACTTTCGAAATGGCGGCTAATGTTGTGTCTGGAAGAAGGCTATCAGCTCCACCGAGCACTGGGCGTGATCAGTGCCGTTGAGAGGGGGGGGGGGGGGGGGGGGGGGGGGGGGGGGGGGGGGGGGTGGGGGGGGGGGGGGGTGGGGGGGGGTGGGGGGGGGGGGGGTTGGGGGGGTGTGGGGGGGGGGGGGGGGGGGTTGGGGGGGGGGGGGGCATGGTGGTCAGCCCCGTGCCCCGCGGCAAAAGGGGGGCCCCGCGATCCCTAAGAAAAAATTTGTTCGACAATTTTCAATTCTGACTGCCAATGTAAATCCTTTCATGTTTCCCATGTTGACGCGCTTTTCACAATTGCGAAAAAAAAAATTGTAATAAAATATTATACTTTTAATGTTTTTGGCGATAACTAGAATTCCGGCATAGTCCTGTGTCGGGATGCCGTCAAGGCCACCCTGCATGGTCCAGAAATGTGAACGAGCAAGCAAAAGCCTGCCCCTATACACAGCAATCTGATACTGCTGAACATGTATGTAACATGTTTGCATCAAGTCTGTTACTATATTTCAGCAGTAACATCCTGTACCAGACAATAACTTTTTGGCTGTGTAGCAATGAAAAAATGCGTCGATACGAAAGTGGTGCTGCAAAACGAAAGCTTCACACCTCCATCTTACCTCTTCCCTCCTCCTTCCTTCTCCCCTCCTCTCCCTCCACTCCTCTCTCCACTCCACTTCTCCCCTCCCTTCACTCCTCTCTCCACTCCACTTCTCCCCTCCCTTCACTCCTCTCTCCACTCCACTTCTCCCCTCCCTCTCCACTCCACTTCTCCCCTCCCTTCACTCCTCTCTCCACTCCACTTTTCCCCGCCTTCACGCTTCTCTCCACTCCACTTCTCCGCTCCCTTCACTCCTCTCTCCACTCCACTTCTCCCACTCCTCTCTCTCCACTCATCTCCCTCCACTCCCTCACTCCTCCCCCTCCACTACTCCTCCCCCTCCACTCCTCCCCTCCACTCCTCCCCTCACCACTCCTCCCCCTCCACTCCTCCCCCTCCACTCCTCCTCCCCTCCACTCCTCCCCCTCCACTCCTCCCCTCCCCTCCTCCCCCTCCCTCCTCCCCTCTCCCCACTCCTCCCCCTCACTCCTCCCCCTCCACTACCTCCCCCTCCACATTCCTCCCCCTTCCACGCCGCCCCCTCCACTCCTCCCCTCCACTCCTCCCCCACTCCTCCACGCACTCCTCCCCCTCCACTCCTCCCCTCCACTCTCCCCCCTCCACTCCTCTCCCTCACTCCTCCCCTTCACTCCATTAATTAAAATGGACCCTCTCTCCCCCCCTCCTTCTCTATATGCAGACTTGGCCAAATCAGCCAGGGGAAGGGAAATCTCCAAAAGTGGCCAACAATGCCACTGAGGCAACACTGATGTCACCTGACAGTGTAGACCAACAAGTCTACATTGTCCAACCAACACTAGCTGCAGACAAACCACCTGTAGTCAAAGTGATGGAGGTCAACGCTCCTATAGTGACGACGAGCAATGGCTTGAGTTGGTCAACAAACCACCCACTCCTGAGGTCGCGCACTGGGGCAGATGTGACACAGGAGGAGGAAATAGCTTGCTGAAGGTCGACATAGACCCTGCATGCAGGCTGTGGAACTCTGCAGCCATCGACAGGTATCCGCCGACGACTGTCTACGGGGGAGTGGTGTCTTTCGACGGTGTGGCCTGCAGATGACGCTGTGTACACACACTTATCCAATAACCCTAACCAAAGGTAAGGTATTGAGTATCCATGGCAACCATTCTTATTACTTTCTTTTCACTCCTCATTTATTGACTTCTCGTTTCCATGGCAGCTATTAATTTATTTTCATGGCACATCAGAATGGAATGGGACATGAACATCACCTACCTTTTCCAATAACACAGTTTTGTACTGTTCCCTCTGCTCTGTGTGAAGTACTGCTCATTTAGCGTGTAGCTGTGGCTTTTTATCTCATACATGTATATGCATGGCTTGTTGTTCGAAGTGATCCTGTGAACGGAGTGGAAAGTTGGGGGCATAGAGGTGGGTGTGGTCACTGTGGGAATGATGTAATGGAAGCATGTATGGCTCCACACATATGATGGTGCATTATCCTGTGGTCAGCCATTATGGCACAGGATGGTGATGCATATGGTAACCCTGTAACATTCAATAAGTTGTTGCCTCAGTCATGTTTGGTACCAGAGACGGTCGTGCAGTGGGATTGGCAACACACACTGTGAAGTACTGGAATACCCGCGCTCGTGACTTACGTCACTTCGAAGGGTCCCCAGCATGCAGGGTGGTAGCAGCCAGTGTGACGATGTATACATGAAGCATACATCAGTATAAAGAGGGGTCCATATAGGTGATTTATGAACGGCCGCTTGTCATATCATTTATACAAAGGCTCAGGATTCCCTCTCCAACCTCCCATTATGGAAATGTCTTTCAGAATGCCTCACGCTCTCAGCAGGCGAGGTCTGCAATCGCCATGTCATTAGTAAAACATCATGACGACGCATGCGGTATAGCAGCCACGTGAATCACGTGATGATTATTTTCGTCTCGCGTCGGTAAGTATGGCTCCACAGAATGTTTTTTTTGATAGGATGTATGACCGCTGTGGAACACTACATCTTCCACTGTAAGTCAGAGATGTGCCATTTTATTCCAAAATCGTCAAACGAAAGCCAAGTGAGTTACCTTTAGCCTACGCTCGTTTTGAATTGAAGACTTTGCTTGTCAGGAAATTGTGTATTGGGATAACGTTCTGCGAAGCAATTCAGGCAGGTTGTTGGTTAGAAAGAACGGCCGGCTACGCTACACAGCGAGGTAAGCTGTCAAATACGTGTTTTTGTGTGGCACTTTGTTTGCTTCCAAGGCGTAACGTCGGGAACAGAATAATGGTGTTCTCTACTGCATTATGGCAGAAATGTTGGATTCCTTGATCTACCTGAAACATCCTGGCTGAACAAGAGCGCTAAAACGTACGTGATGTAACAGCACCTCGTTATTGTTACCCTTTTCCTTTCGCTCAAATGGCGGTGTATTCTACGTGCATTCGGGTTGACAGCAGTGAACTATTCTAAAGAAATACCTGTGTTGTGGAAGTCAGATGTTACAACGTCACCATCAACTGCTGGGAGGTAAGGCCATTTTTTGGTAAAAGTGTTGATTCAGTTATGCTTTCTTTTCTACGAGCAGGTTTGTTCTCTTATCAACTTTCTATGTTTCATATTTGTAAACTTGAAACATTAAATCTTTTGACTATGTGATCAATAACCTGAGAAATAATGATAGTATTAACTAGTATGTTTAACTTTCCTTACGTCATACGATAGTTCTATATTGCGCGTACACGGTAGGTTCCTCGGTCACGTACAAAATTGCACGTTCGCGCGCGACGTTGCTCTCGAATTATCCCGTGCGCATACAAATGATCCTCCGGGACCGAGAAATCATTCGTATGAAATCGGTCCACTCACGATTTCGAGAGCACATGGCGCGCAAAATTCGGAAGCACGCTCTTCCGGGTGATATTGCGTGCTGTCACGGGCCCGGAATCAAAGCCCTGAATTGCTGTGTGCACCATCATCAAGCATGGAGGAGATATTGTCAAGCTGACCGTGAAAAGATTGCCTGAGAGCCTGTCTGGACGTACAGTAAGTGTGTGTAGTGTGTGGGTGTGAGTGTGTACATGTGTGTGTGAGAGTGTGTGCGGTGGGTGGATACATGTTGGAATGTGTGTTCTTACATTATTTTGACATGAAGTGATATGCATGTGTACAGTTTGGTGTGTGTACATTATTGGTTTATGTGTGTGTTCATGTGTGTAGGTATTTTAGTGAGAAATCATGCAGTTATGAGTACCCACTTGTCCGGGTTTCATGTCAGTAGTTTGTTACTCCTTCTGCATTTCTGGCTTTGTGTGTTCACTCATATTGTGTGCATCCATCATTGGGTCAGTTCGGGTGTGTAGATACTACACTGTAATAACCATCTGAGCTGTGTATAGTGTGTGTCACTACTAGCTATGATGTGTTTACATCAGTGAGTACACAAGTATACATAGTGTGCACAGCTTATGGGTGGGTGTGCTCATGTAGTACACACACTGCACATAACACGCTCACAGCTTTAACATGTGCTGGAAAGGTGCACACACCCATGTCTGTGTGGTCACCACACCACATGGATGTACCTCACAACAACACACCTACAGTGTATGTGTCCACACTGTACATTCAAATGTAGAGCACACCTAGGTGCCTGTGCTGTGAGCGATTGGTCAGCTACTTGCAACGGGACAAAGATGTCCTCCATCAATAATTACACAAAATATATACAAATCATTATACTACAATCATTTACATTACACTAATATTGTTCACATCAACACACATTTTTTTGGCTAAACGAGCCTACCTAGAATTGCCCTGGCAATGGCTCGGTAAACAATTTTAATCTTCAGTGGGAGCTGAAAAGTGAGTATGACTTTTTTGACATAGTAGAGTGGTCTCATTGATAGTAACCAATCCTTCTTCTGTCTTGTATTGCTGCATGACTCTCTGAACCCTATTTCTAAATTGCGAAACCTTTTTTTTACTGATGCACCTGACAACACAAAGGTGAGAAATGAGCAGCAGAGAAGTAGTGAAGCTCCAAAAGGGGGCAAAAAGCTCAAAATATAGAGGTGCCAGCAGATCGTCGTATTCTGTCATAGTAGTATTATTATAGTCTAGTGTTACATGTATATCGTATACAGAACAGCCGAATATTGGCATTGTAAACAGAAGGAAGAATATTGGGTACAAGAGAAGAGGTAACATCTCACGCAGCGCCTTCTTGTGCTGTTTGTCATATTCAGACAGAACGGCTTTCCTCCTTCGACATGCTCGATGACAGAGTATGGTTCCCATGACGACCATTAGCAATGAGACAATCACGAGAACTGCAAATATTATAATGAATATGATCTCTTCTCTTAGGTAGGTATGATCACCATGACAGTGTGTAAGGTTTACAGACAGGAGGACAATAGTCACAGCAGTGGTACAAGAAGTGAGCTCACCACATAGAGTCGTTCCAATCTCTGCAAATTCCTATGGAATACGGCAAGAGCAAATAGATGTATCGATATCCAAACGGTGAACATCAGCTTGATGAACGATGACCCCATCAATAGTGAGTCTAGCACAATAATAGGCGCCATGAAAACCTCGTAGGTTACGTTGTTGCTCAGTGGAGTGAAGGCGAAAACAAGTATATATATAGATTCAATAATCCAAAGGATTGAAAATTCCATCGCGCTCAGAACTTGATA
Source organism: Ephydatia muelleri (assembly GCA_013339895.1). Lineage (NCBI taxonomy): Eukaryota > Metazoa > Porifera > Demospongiae > Spongillida > Spongillidae > Ephydatia > Ephydatia muelleri. The sequence goes on along the minus strand of JABACO010000001.1, from coordinate 30,046,080 downwards.
CATAGCCAAACGGTAGACCAGGGTCTTGTGTAACCTTTGTTTACAAACAACTGCGATGGCCGCCAGACATAGTAGCACAGAGATGAACGAGACAGGAAGGTAAATCTCAAACAACCCTGGACTCATTAGTTCGTCGAGAGGGCTGCAATTGAAAGCATTGTCCATTTTCTGTCCAACTATTTAGGTTACCACGGTTGTTTTGAAACGCTAGTCAAAAAAACAATACGCCCTTTATACGAATTTTTTCGTATATTAACTAATCTGTCGACGGTACCAAGTATTAATTAAAAGCAACACCCATACATGTATATCCAAGATCACCAAATAGTCATAACTAGTATTAATTCACTAATCGTAATTAAAATAGATAAGCAATTAAAAGAATGATTCTTAAAGTACATAAAGCGTTTCGATACAGTGGCAGAGTCATCTATGATCAGTTTCTATAATGTCTCAAGGTATTAGTGATGTGAATCTCTGTCACTATCTTTTATCGTATACGTTTGCAAAACCCGAGTACGATTCTCGGCCTAAGAGGATAAACGTTGCCATGCCAAAGTTCCCGCCCTTATAAAGTACCTTGAAATTTTAAAGTTTGCAAGTTGTTCCTTCATATTTCAATGTGAACTGGAGGTGCGGCGTAGGTATATTTGCGTGTGTGACCCCCCCCCCCCTTTCCTATGAACGATGAAGCGATGCATACAGCAATCTATGCGGCTAAGCCGCTTTCTGTTGTTAGTCCGTTGCAGATAAGAGTTACTAACATTTAAACCCAAAATAGAACTGAACGGATCGGTGTTGATTGGTGTTGATTTTAAATTTGAGTGTGTCGCTTGGTGGGTAGTACAAATATTTGAACGCGCTACTCTTCTCATCTTCAATTATTCATGTTGGACCCCCGTCCCCTAATTCCACAGTAGGTGGAATTCCACAGCCCCTGCACACACTAAGCTGTCAAAAAATAGTGTTTGTTACTTAATGAGATGCTAAATAAGTGCACAGAAAGCTGCTGACATCTTCCATGGAGTATCTGGCTATGATGTAGAAGATTTTGCATTATCACACAATCACAAAATGCGTCGGCAAAACTTTAGAGAACTCATCTTGGTTTAGTACTCTTGTCGTCGTGTCTTTAAATTAAGAGAAATTATTGGACTTGTACGTGTAAAGTGGGGGAGGTCGTACGGACCTAATAAGTCACAGAAGCCAAGTGAGCTCTTACGTGTACCAAGAAGACCATTGTGTGTTCAATGCATAATCTCTTATTACACACCGGCTGGTCTCCCCGTACACTTCTCGGATTTCTTAGTATCAAACAGTTAGGCGTGGCCCAACTACTCGTAACTATAAGTAAGACCCATGCAGAAGCCATGCGAGCTCGTGCCAAGGCGGATGATCGTCACTGTAGTTGGGCAGAAAATGGACAATGCCTCCGACTGCAGACTTCTTGGTGAACTAGTGTATAGGTCGAGGCCCGATTTCAAACCGCTGGACCGCTTTAAAGTAACATATGAAAGTAGGAATCTTAGCATGCTAGTTTCGATTTGTGATAGGTATTACGCTTTAGAGGTGAGCAGAACGTCAGTAGCGTTAAATCAGGCTGGCTGGCCGGATTCAAAGCCGGGCCAGCCCATGGTCCGTATGCGCACATGATGCAAGGTGTAAAATCCATATTGCTTACCTGTAGGAGTGTCTTGTGAGGTGTTTACTTAGTCGTTGCTGTGTTTGAAATGTCGAAGGACAAATTCGAGGAGTATATTTGGCCAGGACCTTCCCTGATAAACTCGCGAATAATCAATAATGATACATGATCGTTTCTGCGAAAAGGGCATACATGTATATTATAAAATTTCTAGTAGACACAATAGAAATGTAACGCCTGCGTTAAAATGTATGGCTAATAAAAATTCAGAGTCTTAAAACTCCATGACAGATATTCCGATTCTCAGTGCATAAGAAGCAATGTGTAGAGGACATTAATATTTCAGACATCAAGAATATCAAAACATTGAAAATTTAAATAAAAAAAAACATGTGTTAGGTCCCTTTTCGCGGAAACGATCCCATGCATGCTAGTGCTAGCTAGTCTAGTAATAACATCGGTCACAGCTTACGTATTGGTAGGGATTCCCCCTCTTGCCATTTATTGGCTGGGGGGGGGGGGCACTTGCATATTTTGGCGCCCCCCCCCCCCCCCCCCCCCTCCTCCTCCGGGCGCAACCGCGCAAGCTACGCTCGTACATACGTACGTACGTATGAGTTAATAATAATCAAATATGTAAGTACATGCGTGCGCATGCGCTAACATAACTTAGGTAGATTGGGTGAAAGGGGGGGGGGGGGGGGGGGGGGGGGGGGGGGGGGGGGGGGGGGGCCGGGAGCGCCTCACGGCCTTTGTTCCAACGAGTGATTGCCGATTCAATTGCCATGGTATGATTTACGTATCGGAAGGAAAATTAATTGTTACAGTTTTGGCGCCCCTTGTGCTCAGTGGCACCCCCTATTTTTAAGCCCCGCAGGGGGGGGCAATTGCCCCCCTGGCCACCACGCCACTGCCCTCCTCCTCCCCCAACCCCCCCAGATGGTAACAAGTGTTCTGAACTTGGAGGGTTGTTACAATAGAGTATTCGTTTAGGAGCTGGAATCTAATTTCAGTATATGAAGTTTGATTTTCACGTTCAGTAACGGTAAAGACTACTTTATATGAGCGCAACCCGCCCGATGCCGCAGTTCTATCTCATATCAGTATTTCACTGAACGTCAGCCTACTAGCAGCTCGATACACGAAGCGGGTAGCCACAACCAGCCACTTTGACGTGTACACACACATTGACGATTTTGATATACCTATACAGTAGGTTTGCAGCTCACGCCTTCAAAGATAGCACTTTCCAGTAGCCACTTAGGCTTCACCTATAGCTAAAAAGGTTCCAGCCTATTAAAAAATATTACCTCTGGTAGAGTGATATCATATAGTAGCTTGTTTCAGTAACCAGATGTCTGGCATTCAGCAGTGCTGAACTTCACCAGACTACATCAGTATGTCTGTGTAAATTTCATCGCCATGGGCAACATTTTTCATCAGCATGTCCCATATGCATACTGCATAAGTTCAAAATATGTCTAAGCATAACCTAGACACATATACGATGTGTAGTCACCCCTCTTAATGGAAAGATACATTTCATGTCTAACTGTCAGGCGTTTTCTCGAGAAAAATCGTTAGCCGTTCGAGTGCTTCATACCGCAGATACCGTGTACTGCGCAGCGTTAGTAGACAGAAAAATAGCGCGCCTCGACAGTGCATGCGCACTGATTTTTTTTCTAGTGTGCTGAAATGATCGAATGTGGAAAGCTTTAAACAATCATTATATTATGTAGGTAAGGGTAAAGTAACAAACAGCTTCTAGAACATTAAGCACTTAAGCAGTACCGAGTGCAAGATGGCCAGCTGTATTGAGTGGTTTGCAGAAAATCGAAGAATAGGAATGCCCTTTGTCTTCATATTAAAGACGCAAAGACAAGAAGGCAGATCATTAATGGTTCAGTGGCCAGCAATGAAGGTTATGACAGACAGAACACATGCAAAGATTTTGTGGCCAGGATTATTTAATAATCCCACTTATTGAATAACCACCCTACTGAATAACCACACTTACGGAATAACCACTTCGCTGAAAAACCACTCAACAACAATTAACCTTTACTGAATAACCATGCCCACTGAATAACCACACATTGAATAACCACATGCCACATCCACTGTCACTGTACATGTATCGTGCCTCCCGTCCATACCCATACCATATCACATTCCCTGTGGTGTGTGTGGAGGAGGTGATGGTGCCTCCGCTCATACCTCGAACTGGTCAAGCAACAGCAGCTGGTCAGTGCTCCTTGTAGTGTTATGGGATGGTGTGGTGTAGTGTAGTGTGGTGTGTGTCGGGATGTGGTGTGGTGTGTGGGATGTGTTCTTGCCTAATGGTGGCTGTGTCTACACTGACCACACCCATCATCCATTGGGTCCACCTTTCAGGTACCCAATCACTCTAGATCCTAGATGGAGAATCAGCCGCGCCCACAACAGGCTGTTGCCGTGGTGATGGACAATTGTGGCCGCTCCTACTCTGGCAACACCAACATTCTCACCTCCAGTGTGAACTACCCGGGAAATTGGTTGATGTGCCCAATCACATTCTTTCTGTTATCCAGCATTGTTCCGTTGTGGTGTGTGGGAGGAGATGGTGGGTATGGGGAGGAGGAGATGATGGGTATAGGGAGGAGGAGATCATGGTATGGGGAGGAGATGGTATGGGGAGGAGATGACGGGTATGGGGAGGAGATGACGGGTATGGGAGGAGATGATGGGTATGGGGAGGAGATGGTATGGGGAGGAGATGACGGTTATGGGGAGGAGATGTATGGTATGGGGGGAGGAGATGATGGTATGGGGAGGAGATGATGGTGTGGGGAGGGGGTGATTAGCTAATGGTAGGGGAAGGGTAGAGAAGAGGGTTCTGTTATGGGGAGGAGGGTGATGGAATCTATTCTCTCTTCCCAGACCTGGAGCTGGTCAAGCAACAGCAGCTGGTAAGTGATCCATTGTAATGTTATGGGATGGTGTGGTGTGTGTATGTGCTCTTGCCTAATGATGGCTGTGTCTAAACTTGACCACAACCATCATATCCAACTGTCAACCACTCTACTTGCTTTGGGGCGTGTTTTCATTGCCTCAACCACGCCCACCACGCAATAGTAACCACGCCCACCAATAGAGTTGCCCCTGATGCATCACAATGTAAAAGATGGACCATGTGTGTGTGTATTTGTGTGTGTGTGTGTGTGTGTGTGTGTGTGTGTGTGTTTGTATGTGTGCGTGCGTGCGCATATGTGCATGTGTCCTCATGTGTCCTCCCATTTGTGGGTGTGGCCTTGCAGATGGGGGATGAGTTGCTGGAGATCAATGGGAACAGTACAGAAGGGATGGGTCATGCAGATTCACGTCACCAAGACGACAGGGAAAGCGTTGTGGATTATGCAACGCAGCTGCACAAGGTGTTTAAAGAGGGTTATCTTGATGAAAATGTTGGTTCGGCAGGGTTGTTGCAAATGTTTTTTTCAGGGCTTCGTCCTTCTATTGCTTGTCAGGTGGTGTTGAAAGGTAGACCAACCACAATGGATAAAGCAATAGAGGAAGCCATAACCGTCGAAGAGGCTTTGCATTTTGGTGGTTCTAGTTGTGCTGAAGAAGTACCAGTACATGCTGTTCATTCAAAAAGACAGCAGAGCTGAAATTGAACAACTCCGCAACATGATGTCACAACAAAATGAAACATTTGAACAACAGTTGAAAGGATTGGACACATGCAGGTATGGCCACCAAAGTTGAAGACAACATGAAGTGGAAAGTGAGATCACCTTCAGGAGGGCAGTATCGTGGAAACAGGAAAAAGAATACTCGTGGATGAAGGTCATTGGAAAAACGAGTGTCCTTTAAACTTCAGCAAGTCAGCACCGGCGGTGGACGGGGGCTGGCTTGTAATCCACCAAGATTTCATAGGAATGTTGACTTGGTACCATTGAAGGTTAGTAGCTTACTGCGAGTGAAAGGACGGCTCATCGGGCAGCATGTTAGGTGCATGTTTATTGGAATATGGGGCAGCAGTGTCTGTCGTCTGGTACTCAGCATTGTTGGATTCGGTGAAGGATAATATTCGTATAGTCCATACAAGGCTTTGCATTTGGTAGTACGCCATTGGAGGTTATGGGAAAGATTACCCTAGTAGTGTACATAAAAGGTAACATGTAATGACGATGGATATGGAGATATGGTCCATCATTGGCATGGGGAGGAGAGGTGTCTTACTTGAGCACTAAGCAGGTCTTTAGTTTGTGTCTCAAATGCTGTGCTGATCTGCTGGTATTGCTCTGTCAGGTGATCCAACTCGTCTCCCACCAGATCTCGCTGCATCAGATGGGGACAAGAGATACAAAGATCACACACACACACAAACACACTACACCAGTCCATTATATGCCCTCACCACACATAATTATCATGCCCTGCCCCCTCTTCCAAACTGAACTCTTGCACGATCATGAACTCATGACCATGCCAATTGAAATCTGATATTACAGGAGAAATGGAAATGGTTTTGTTTCAAGCTCTAGAGCTTCAGAATCCACTGTGAATGAATCCCTTTGTGTCATCAGAGGCATTCCAAATTTGGGGGATTGGAACATGTCATCAGCTAGAAAAAGGGAGCCTAAGGAAAAGAGGAGTGCATGCATTTATTAATTATATTGTTGGAAAAAATAAATGATTGTAACAACTTGGGATTCCATTACCTTCCCACCCCAACTTCTTTTCAAACCAGAACAAATGCACTTAAACATATAAAAAAAAAAAACCCAACTGTCCAAGCACAATGGCAGTCATACAATATAAATATGTCTACACCGTTTTTATAAAATGTTTATGCAAGATTCAACCGACGGACACTCATCAACTTTATTATCTTTCTGTACTCTGTCACAAAACTGACAAAATTCAGCTAATAGATTCTTTCTCTTTGTTGAATATTCAAACCAAAAGAAGACATCAACAGCCATATCTCCCACATCACATTTTATGGCTTTCACAAATGCATTGCTGCTGTGGCTAGCACAGTTATGAATAATGTGAGATGGGCAACTCATAAAATACATGTAAACACATTTATTTCTCTCCAAGTCTCTTGTTGTTATTGATTCTCTCTTGCCCACAATATAACTTGTGTTGTCAACAGAAATGCCTACACAGCTTGACCACTGTGACACTGGTCACTCCATTGGCATTTGTTATCAGCACTGTAACACAAGAGTAATTGCCAGCAGCTGTACGGCTGATAGGAGAGTACGAAACAGTTGACATCATTGAGTCTGTTATTCCATTAGGATTCTGCCATGATGCACTATCAAGTGCTGACAGAGTAGCTGTGACCACATTGCAAGGCTATTCGTCCAAGTACCAGTCCTTGGTCTTCACCTATCATAATGGTTCGGAAGGAAGACGGCAGCTGGCGGTTCTGTATCGATTTCAGAAAACTTTATTCGGTTACACACAAAGATGCCTATCCTTTGCCGTGTATTGACGAAACCTTGAGTCTTTGGCTGGTTCTACAATCTTTTCCACTTTGGATCTCGCGTCGGGTTATTGGCAAGTGGAGCTGGAAGAATCTGATAAGGAGACAACTGCATTTTCGACAACGGAAGGTCATTTTGAGTTTAATGTCATGCCTTTTGGTTTTACCAATGCTCCATCCAGTTTTCAAAGGTTGATGGCGTGTGTACTCTCAGGGTTCACAAGTGAGCAAATGTGCATTTTCACCGTCCTCTTTATTCCAGGAAATGTGAATCCAAATAACCAAAATAATTATTTTACAGCATCTCCTGCATTCAGAAGATCAATACAGGTCTAAATTAGAGTTACGTACCAAGTGTGGTCTTTTCTTCTTCAGATGCACAGTTCTTATTGTACAGGTTGTGGCACTGAGAAAATAGTCAAAAGGCTTTCTTCTATTTTGCACAAAAAGAAATTGCTTCCTCAACCAGTTGTAGTGAGTACTTTTGTTCTCTGTTTATCAGGGATGTGTACAATGCATGTGTGTGTTGAACCAATTTTGAAGTTTATATTTTGTACATGTAAAGCGCAAAGGCTAGATTTTTTATTTACACATTCCTGTAACATCTTGTGTACATAGTTACCAACAAATGCTCTTCCATGTTATTGCTGATGTTACACATTGAAAGACTGGAGAGCAGTTTCTACACCCTTCACACATGGTCCTTCAGACACTGCAAAGCCCTTTTGTAACTTTTCAGATATTGACTGTTCTTACATGTAGATACATGCATTTGGTATGAAGACAACCATGTATTGTGGCCACCAAGTAACTTACCAACTTGGTTATTTTGCTGCTGTAGTTTGCATCTTCTTCTATTAAACTAGAGAGAAGAGGACTGCTGTCTCCCACAATTATTGCTAAATAGTTGAAAAAATCCTTCAGACTGCAGTGTTCTTGTTGTAACACTTCCAGCTGCTCTTTGTATGCAGTTAGTTCCCTCACTGCAGTTGCATATTCTTCATAGGATGCTGTGGTTAGCTCTGCATCTGTTGACAACTGCAATGCAAGCTTTACATCCAACAGGTGACATTCCTCTTCAAGTAGCGAGTAGAGTTTGTAGAAGATGCCCATTGATATGAGTAGTGCATGCTGGAAGGCAGACCATTGATATGAGTGGTGCTGGAAGGCAGACCATTGATATGAGTGGTGCTGGAAGGCAGACCATTGATATGAGTGGTGCTGGAAGGCAGACCATTGATATGAGTGGTGCTGGAAGGCAGACCATTGATATGAGTAGTGCTGGAAGGCAGACCATTGATATGAGTGGTGCTGGAAGGCAGACCATTGATATGAGTAGTGCTGGAAGGCAGACCATTGATATGAGTGGTGCTGGAAGGCAGACCATTGATATGAGTAGTGCTGGAAGGCAGACCATTGATATGAGTAGTGCTGGAAGGCAGACCATTGATATGAGTAGTGCATGCTGGAAGGCAGACCTTTGATATGAGTAGTGCATGCTGGAAGGCAGACCTTTGTTGGCCATTGATATGAGTAGTGAATGCTGGAAGACAGACCTTTGTTGGCACATGCATAGATACATTGATCAAGCATAATATTGTTCTGATTATTTACCAGGTTTAGCGGAATAGGGAGCAAGTGTTCTCTCTTGCAGTTATTAAAGAATTCACTTCCTTTATATCCCCTCCAGATGCTATAAATCTTCTGTAGTCACCACTGTCTGAGCAGGAAAAGGGCCTCTCCGTCCTTCAAGGTCATCAAGTGTCACCAAGCACCATAAACATGGCTGCTTTCCTATGTTAAGGTGTGTAACATGTATTGTGTTTGTCAGCTTCAAAATGCTTTTAACATACCACTTGCACCTGACAATCCATATAATGCACTTAAACACTCGTAGTCTTCTGAAAGAAACATTCTAATGTTGTAACCGCTATAATATTTTAAAGAGATGGGCAAAACAATATTATATGAAACGTTCTATACGAAAATGGGTCTTGTGGATTTTACTTTATAACATAAAATTGAAATCGGTATATCTTCCGAACTATTAACGCTATCGGGTTCCTATTTTTAACACAACATACCACACCATTACTATATGTGAAAATTCATTTTGGTGTCTTACATATGCGGGTACCGACGCTTCAAGGTCCGATACCCCGTGGGGTTCAAAAAGGCCGGGGCCACATCTTCAGGTAGGAGTGTCCAAATCGGTTCAGAATGGGTACCTATGTAGAAGGGTCCTACCGCTATTGATTTGTTCTGTTCGTTAATTTTTGCTTTATCCGTTATGGAGATACAAGCGTGCAAAGAAATTGCATATTTCCCGGGCGTTACGCGCCATTAACGTATTACGAGGACGTCCTCGAAGCCAGTCGTAATACGTTAATGGCGCGTAACGCTGCTTCAAAAAACAAAAAACAAAAAAACAAAACAAAACAATAACAGTTGAAATTGCACAATCAAACATATCAATACATCGAGATTACATCGATGCATTTTAAGTCGAAAATATTTTCCGATCGCATCACTGGATTAGGAAAAGTCGGAAAATCATATATTTTATGGCATGTACACTGAAAGGAAAAATTGTCAAACAAAAATTAATTAGTATTTGCGGTCTCGATCATTACGTAATGCAGTAAGTCGTCATGAACTAGTTAACGAATGTATGTAAGCACGCTTGTGCATGAAATGGTTATGTGTTTGAGGACCGATCTGAGACCTCGAGATCTCAGATCGGTCCTCAAACACAACCATTTGTGGAAACGCTTCTAAGTCAGAGGTGGTGTAATACAAATGTATGCATCTGACAAACTCTACAATGGTGGATTGTCTGCATGTCTCCTTTGCACGTGTCTCATTCCTTGTATGTCTGTCTCTTGTGCACATGTCTTAGTTGTCTGTCTGTCTCCCTGACACGTGTATTAATGTATATAAATGCATGTCTCTTGTTCTGAAATCACTCTCTCTCTCTCTCTCTCTTGTCTCTATGATTGTGTATCCGTGATTGAAACCTAATATTATAGTGCTGTAAGTCTTTGCTATTGGGAGTCTCGGCCGCGTTTACATTGGCGGAGTCGGCAGGATATAGAAAATGGCCCAACAAGTGCTACTGCCTGAAAAGTTTAGTGGTGAGGGTGAGAGTCGGTGGGACGAATGGATAGAACATTTCGAAAGCTGTGCAGAAGTGAACAAGTGGGAGAGCGACGAAGACAAGTTGAAATGGATGCGCGTACGCCTGGTAGGATAGGCGCTGACAGCATACCGAAGACTAGCCTAAGGGCAACGTTTCCAAATATGGTAAGTGCAAAGATGCGTTACTTCATCATTTCCATCCCGACAGTGCAAGAGAGCGCTGTATGGCAGAACTGCAGGCTAGAAAGACTGAAGCGCAATGACGGAGATTGGGCTTCGTTCGGGGACGCGCTCAGAGTGCCGCTCGTAGATAAGGCATACCAGGAATTAGAGGAAAAGGCTCGCGAGTGCCTCGCATTGAACCAATTCTTGTCACAAATTGATAATCCACATCTCTCATTCAGTGTCAAACAGACTCGTCCTGAAACTGTTGACAAAGCCGCAACCACTATCATCGAGATGCAGACAGATTTGGGTCACAGCAGCAGCAAGACCATTGGTACCTGCTCAAAATGAGTTCAGAGTCTTTATAGTCATGATTCAGAACCGGAACTTGTGGCTGCTGCTGTCAAAACTTAGAAAGATGATGGCGCAATGACACAACTTATTTAATGGCTGGACTGCTTAGAAGCTATAGTACAAGACACAGAAGAGAGGAGCGCCCGGGAACGGTTGGAAAACAAAGATAGGCAGCGTGTATAATAATCTGTTGGAATTGTGGGGGAAAGGGGCATATTGCACGCAATTATACAGCCGCAGCAAACATCAGCAGCAGGAAAACGGATCACTGACCGTGAAAAGATTGCCTGAGAGTCTGTCTGGACATAAGTGTGTGTAGTGTGTGAATGTATTTCAGCTTGCTACTTTATTATTATTATTAATGGGATCTAATGCATACATTATAAAATTACAATAGAAATGTAATGCTTGGATTGAAATGTATATGGCTAATAAAAAATTCAGAGGCTTACTACTGCATGACAGTTACTCCGACTCTCAGTGTGTAAGAATCAATGTGTAGAGGACATTTCAGAATTCTAGAGTATCAAAGAATGTGAAATCTTGTAAAACATGTTAGGTCCCCAACAATCCCATATATTTACGCCACAAATATCTTCAATTATGCATTCCCCTAGAGTATAATAGATGAGAAACTCAGCCAATAAATTAAATAAAGTTGTATTACATTTCAGTTAGTTAAATAGTTGATCATTTTATTCCACTTGGTGAGCAACCAGTTATAGATTTAACAAACACACAGTAGAAGTAACTAATTCTGTTGCAGAGTTTAATTATTTGATTTGATTGTGAGTAATTTCCATTTTTTTTCTATGACTACTTTTGGTGAATTTTCCATCTTTATGGGAAACCATGAAAATGATGTTTGTCCATTTTAATATCCACATGAATTACATGCCAAGTCTTTACTGAGGCTAAAGCTGATATGTGTGTGTTGCCAATCCCACTGCACGACCGTCTCTGGTACCAAACATGACTGAGGCAACACTTATTGAATGTTACAGTGTTACCATATGCATCACCATCCTGTGCCATAATGGCTGACCACAGGATAATGCACCATCATATGTAGCCATACATGCTTCCATTACATCATTCCCACAGTGACCACACCCACCTCCACTCCCCCAACTTCCCACTAAGTTCACAGGATCACTTTGAGCAACAAGCCATGCAGTTTTCTTTAATAATGAATATGAGATAAGCCAACAAGCCACAGCTACACGCTAATTGAGCAGTACTTCACACAGAGCAGAGGATAACAGTACAAAACTGGTAAAGGTAGGTGATGCTCATGTCCCATTCCCATTCTGATGTGCCATGAAAATAGATTTAAAACCTTATTCCTCGTTAGTGAGTTCATATAGTCATGGGGACCAGGTGTTCCCTCATCTTTGGTGGGACTAGCAGCTATATGGGTGGAATATTAGATGAGATACACCACACACACACACATACACACACACACCACACACACACACAAACAAAACATGACATTTACATAAGCACACATGCACACACCTGACACACCTGGAAAACACACACAAAGGCCCTCACAGATTATACTGTACACTTCTGTATCCTGTGCACACACGTGCACATACTTAATGTATACACAAACCCACTAAAATACCTACACACATGAACACACACAAGAACAAATACAGTACACACACCAAACTGTACACATGCATATCCAAAGCACACTTCATGTCAAAATAATGTAAGAACACAAATTTCCTACATGTATCCACCCAACGCATACTCTCACACCATGTACACACTCACACTCATATGCTGGTGTGATACTATTTCCACAACAACAGACTAGAGATACATGTATCTTGGTGGAGTCATTTCATCACACATCTTTCAGTCCAGCTAAGTGGAAGTAGGCACGAGGCTTAGCGCAGATATTTCCCAGACAAGGCCAGCTGACAGACATCCTAGTTATGGATTGGTATGGGAGAAAGCATGCAGTTATATGTACCTGTTTTCCAGGTTTCATGTCAGCAGTTGTTACACTCTTTCTAAATTTCCGGCTTTGTGTGTTCACTCATATTGTGTGCATCCATCTTTGAATCACTTCGGGTGTGTAGCTACTACACTGTAATAACGATCTGAGCGGTGTGTAGTGTGTGTCACTACTGGCTATGATGTGTTTACATCAGTGAGTACACGAGTACACATAGTGTGCACAGCATATGGGTGGGTGTGCTCATGTAGTACACACACTGCTCATAACACACTCACAGCTTTAACATCCGCACATCTGTGGTGTGTGAGTGCAGTGGAGACATTTCTGGTGTGCATGTCCTGTGCTGGAAAGGTGCACACACCCATGTCTGTGTGGTCACCACACCACATGGATGTACCTCACAACACACACCTATGTGTCCACACTGCGCATTCATGTGCACAGTATGTGTAGAGTACACATAGGTGCATGCGTTGTGGGCAGTATCGTCCATTGGTCAGCTACATCATTGTAGTGTCGCCGCTGTACACGTTACACGCGTATTGCCAGTAGGTTGGATGGTGCAGCCCAATCACGGGCAGCGGTCAATATTCAAGAGCCGTCACTCACAAAAGCAATACACTTATATAGGAATTCACAGATGGACAGACTGACTGGCAACTATGACGTCACCTATAGAGCATGCACAATGACAGACAGAGAAGGACAGACAGACTAGACATAGCCAACAGTACAAATATCACAATCATGCAACAGGACAAAGATCCTAACAAAATGCTCAGTGGCTCACAAAGGTCAGAGGTGTTCGTTCGCACACCACACTGCTCTGTCCATACCACAAGCCCCCATCACGAAGACCAGGTCCCCATGTGCCACTGCCGACATATCCCTACACAGCCAGCTTGTCACGTGTGGATGATAAGTTTAATGTGTTTCACAACTGAAATGTTCATTACATTTGTGATGCATGTGTGCATATCATACTTATCATAGCCATGTCCTCCATCATAATTACACAACATCAAAATAAATCTACTAGAATCATTTACATTGCACTAATATTGTTCACATCTCTGTTGGGTAAACATCTGCCCAGAATTGCCCTGGCAATGGCTCGGCAAACATTTTTAGTCTTCAGTGGGAGCTGAAAAGTGAGTATGACTTTTTTGATATAGTAGAGTGGTCTCATTGACAGTAACCGATCCTTCTTCTGTGTTGTATTGCTGCCTGACTCTCTGAACCCTATTTCTATATTGCAAAACCTTTTTTTATTGATGCAACTGACAACACAAAGATGAGAAATGAGCAGCAGAGATGTAGTGAAGCTCCAAAATGGAGAAAATACCCCAAAGAAGAAAGATCCCTCTTCGTCTTTTACTTTAACATCGTTTACAGCAAAGCCAAATATTGGCATTGTAAACAGAAGAAAGAATATTGGGTACAAGAGAAGAGGTAACATCTCACACAGTGCCTTCTTGTGCTGTTTGTCATATTCAGAAAGAAGGGCATTCCTCCTTCGACATGCTCGATGACAGAGTATGGTTCCCATGACGACCATTAGCAATGAGACAAGCACGAGGACTACAAATATTATAATGAATATGATCTCTTCCCTACTATAGCCATGACAAGGTGTAAGGTTTATGCCCAGTAGCACAATGGTCACAGCCAGTGGTATAAGAAGTGAGCTCGCCACATAGAGACGTTCCAATCTCTGCATATTCTTATGGAATACGGCAAGAGCAAATAGATGTAACGATATCCAAATGGTTAGTATCAGCTTGATGAACGACGACCCCATCAGTAGTGAGTCTAGCACAATAGCAGACGTTATGGCGGTCATGCGAACCTCGTCGGTCGCGTTTGCGATCCGTGAATTATAGTACATTTGGTTTACAGATGCAATGATCCAAATGATTGAAAATTCCATCGCACTCAGAACTTGATACATAGCCAAACGGTAGACCAGGGTCTTGTGTAACCTTTGTTTGCAAACAACTGCGACGGCCGCCAGACATAGTAGCACAGAGACGAACGAGACAGGACCATAAGTATAGAAATAACTTACTCCCGCATATGAAACTCCATCATAAGTTCCGTTGCAACCGCGGGGATTGCCCATTCTTCTGAGTTCAACAAAATTGTATCAGTGCGGTATCTAAGATTGTTGGCTGAGGGTTTAAGTACAGTTAATTTGTGAAGAAGAATTACGTAACTAGTTTAGCTGCAGATAATTAAAACTATCGTTTGAAATGAGTCCTGTTTGAATGGACATTAGGTCCCATCTCCACTTTTGGGTACAGGACGAGTTCATTTATAGCATTGCGAGTTTGGGTTATTTTTAGCCGAAAAATGGAGAATATCTGGGTTAGGCATCCTTTGAGGGATAAAACCATACTCCATCTCTTTCTCTACTCCCTCCTTCTGTCTCTCCCTCCCTCTTCCTCCCTCCCTACCTCTCTCCCTCTCCATCATCCTTTTCTCCCCTCCTCACTCTCCCTCTATTCCTCCCTCTCTTCCATCCTCACTCCCTCTTTCCCTCCCTTCCTCTCTCCTCTCTCTCCCTTCCTTCCTCCCTCCTTCTCTCTCACTCCCTCCCCCCCTTCAAGATGCCACCATAACCAAGGACCTCAGGCAGTACTTGGCCACAAAGTTTACAAAGAATTCTGTAAATAGTGAGCTGCAGCACCAGATCAGAGAGAACCTGCACATGAGAGTGGTACCATGTAAGTGTGCACGGTTAATAAAGGGGTGTGTTTTGTGCATGTGTGTGTGCGTGGTGTGTGTGTGTGTGTGTGTGTGTGTGTCTGTGTGTGTGTGTGTGTGTGTGTGTGTGTGTGTGTGTCTGTGTGTGTGTGTCTGTGTGTGTGGATGTCCTTCACAGCTGTGGTAACACCACACCCTTGTAATGTAAGAGGACAGGTGACCTTGTTATCCTCCTCCATTCACTCAATCACCTGGTGTTCATTGTGTT
This sequence comes from Ephydatia muelleri, assembly GCA_013339895.1. Classification (NCBI taxonomy): domain Eukaryota; kingdom Metazoa; phylum Porifera; class Demospongiae; order Spongillida; family Spongillidae; genus Ephydatia; species Ephydatia muelleri. Next base: position 30,030,347 of record JABACO010000001.1, on the reverse strand, counting down.
CAGACAAAGCTGCAGGGTCCTGTGTGTGACCTTGTAAGGCATAAGGCTTGCCTCTTGTTCCCCTAGTTACATTGTGGCACTGTCTTCGCAAATTCATGTGCGAAAGTTGGAGTGGTGGAGGAGGTGAAAAAGTAGTTCATACTCTTCGCTTTTCCCCTCTCTCCCTCCCTTTCTTCTCTCCCTCCCTTCCCTCTCTCCCTCCCTTCCCTCTCTCCCCTCCCTTCCCTCTCTCCCTTCCCTCTCTCCCTTCCCTCTCTCCCTTCCCTCCCTCCCTTCCCTCTCTCCCTCCCTTCCCTCCCTCCCTTCCCTCTCTCCCTCCCTTCCCTCTCTCTCTCCCTCCCTCCCCTCTCTCCCTCCCAGCTCCCTCCCCTCCCACACAGGCACAACACGCTCGCGTCAGGGCAATGAGCAGCAGGGAGTGGGTCCCCAGCCAACGCAGGCTACCTGCCCAGGGACCCTGTGGCTGCCCCAGCAGAGGTACTCCCCTCCGTACCCAGCTACCGCTCTGGCCCCGCCTCTCAGGCGCAGCCGCCCATCCCTAGGAACCTGGGACCACTCCCACCCAACTGGGAGATCGCCTACACAGAGAACAATGAGAAGTATTTTATCGAGTGAGTGGGTCTGGGGACTAGGGATATGGGGGGGGGGGGCTGTTAGTCTGGAGTGTAGGTCTGGGGACTAGGAGTATTTGATGCGTAGGTCTAAAGACAAGCTAGCGTATGAATCGAAGGTCTGGGAACCAGCACATCAGATCATTTGCATGTACTCCTCCCATACCTCCATCTTTCCCCCCTCCCTCTTCCTCTTCTCCTCCTATCCCCTTCCCTCTCGTCCCCTCCCGCACTCTCCCACAGTCACAGCACAGGCACCACACACTCACGGCTGATGAAACACACGCTGCTTGACTGCGAGGAGAATGGTAAGGTCTGGGTACCCGACCCCACACTGGGAGGCTGGAGCAGTGTGGTGTGGGACAGTAGTGCATACCTTGCATTCCACACTCCCTGCTGACATTCCTCGCACACCACACTCCCTGCTGACATTCCTCACACACCACACTTGTGTACACACTGGTCATGTATCCCAATACAAACTTCACACATCCATCTTACCTCTTCCCCCCTCCTCCCTTCTCCCCTCCCTTCACTCCTCTCTCCACTCCACTTCTCCCACTCCTCTCCCTCCCTCCTCTCCCTCCCTCCACTCCTCTCCCTCACTCCTCCCCCTCACTCCTCCCCCTCACTCCACCCCCTCACTCCTCTCCCTCCACTCCTCTCCCTCCACTCCTCTCCCTCACTCCTCCCCCTCACTCCTCTCCCTCACTCCTCTCCCTTCACTCCTCTCCATCACAGAGCTTCCCTATGGCTGGGAGAAAGTTAGTGATCCAGTGTATGGAACGTACTACATTGAGTAAGTATTCTCCTTTCCCCTCCTCCTCTCTCATCCCCCTCCTCCCCTCCCCTCCCTTCTCCCTCTTCTGCCTCCCCCTGTAATGGTATCAAGGGGAATATATGACAATGCAGTTGGGGAGTTGTGTAGTTCTCTATATGCTGTATTACTGTCTTGTCCATCAGTGAAAGGGCACAAGTGTTTATTACAAATATATGTACATCAATGATGTCTTTTTCAGAAGGGGGGGGGGGAGGGATTTGACACTGATGTCTCACACCTATCCCCTCCTTCCTCCTCCACCCTCCCCTCCCTCATCCTCCTCCTCCTTCCTCCTCCCTCCTCCTCCTCCTCCTTCTACTCCCTCCCCTCCTCCTCTTCTCCCAACAGCCACATCAATCGCGTAACCCAGTACGAGAATCCAGTCACGGTTGCCAAGAGACGCTACGCTGGGGCACAGCTCCCGCAGCGTCCCGACGACACCCGTGGTGCCACGCCCCCTCTCCGGAGCCCCGCCCTCCATGCAATCGGCGGCGGCCCTGGAGAAGCAGAGGGAGGCGGAGGCAGCAGCCCAGTGGCCGGAGGCGGGGCTGGCCTCGGATTACCCGGACTACCCCGGCAATCAGGGTGGTTACCCGGGAGACATGATGATGGAGGGAGGGGAGCAGGACCTGTAGGCAGATTTTCAGGGGGAGGTGGTCAAGACCACCTTGCTCAAGACGGCCACCCATTTCGGTTTCACCATCATCGGAGGAGACCGCCCCGGGGAGCTACTCCAAATAAAGACCATCCAAAAAGGGAGCGCGGCGGACAAAGATGGTCGACTTCAGGTCGGGGAAGTCATCGTGTACATCAACGGGATATCGGTCCTGACCTACAACCACCACAAGGTGGTGGACCTCTTCAAGAGCATCCCCATGGGCTCCACTGTCACCCTGGAGGTGCGGAGGGGATACCCTCTGCCAGACTACCAGGACGACAAGCTGCCCCCTTACACGGCGTCGTCCAATCAGAACTTCCCACGCCAGTCTCCCGTACCTCCCGTCGGGTACAGGGGGGCGGAGCCTGGCAACACATTCTAGCATGCCGTGATGGATAGGTTGAGCATCAACATCGTGAAAGGACCACTTGGGTTTGGGTTTTCTCTAGGTTAGTACATCTGGCCACCTCCTTGGTTTGTGCCTGAGATAACTTAAACATATGTGTGTGGCTTGTCTTTGTGCTCACCCCCCTCCCCCTTAGCTCACATGATCTGCCACCCTTCCATAGCTCACATGATCTACCCCTCCCCCTTAGCTCACATGGTCTGTCCCTCCATCAGCAAGCCCTGATGTAATGCTTTTAAACCTCTATTTACACTAGAGAATTGTTAACACTCTGCACTGCATACCAATGGTCATTTAGCTCAACTGACCGTTCTTGTTTCTTGTTCTTCTCTTCATCCTCCCTCCCTCCCTCCCTCCCTCCCTCCCTCCCTCCCTCCCTCCCTCCCTCCCTCCCTCCCTCCCTCCCTCCCTCCCTCCCTCCCTCCCTCCCTCCCTCCCTCCCTCCCTCCCTCCCTCCCTCCCTCCCTCCCTCCCTCCCTCCCTCCCTCCCTCCCTCCCTCCCTCCTTCCCTCCCCCCTCCCCCACCCTTCTCCCCCTCCTCCTCCCTCCTCCAGGGGAATCCACCAGGGGTCGAGTGGTCAAGTAGATCATGGACCATCCTCGGTGTGCCCAGCTACGTGTGGGAGACATCATCATGGAGGTGAACGGAGAGTCAGTGTACAACTACCTTCACAGTGACCTGGTCTCTGTGCTCAAGAGGTGTCCCAAGGGGAACCAAGCCAACTTTGGGGTCATATAGCCAGCCATAGAGGTGAGATGAGCCGTGTGGGGACTGCTGCCTGACGTGTCACATGGCCCCATATGATGTATCACATGACCCCATGTGATGTATCACATGACCCCATGTGATGTATCACATGACCCCATGTGATGTATCACATGACCATGTGTGCCATACGAGTGTTTCTTTTGAACTTGTTTGTCTGACGCTGCTTTGTGACCTGCGACATGAGTACCATGTGACCATGTGACATACCCCATTTCATCGGGTGCGTGCCGTGTGACCCTCTAGGAGCTGCCCAACTACGATCCTGGGGACTACCTGCCTGGGGACCAGGGGGTGGAGCCCTTCACTTTGCTGGAGGTGCGTCTCATACGCCAGGTGTCTGGATTTGGATTCAGGATCATTGGCGGGAAAGAGGAGGGATCTCAGGTAGGGCCTGGGGAGGGCTGAGTGTGTACGTGTACATGCATGTATTATGTATATGTGTACATGTATGTGTATATTTGTGTGTGTGTGTTTGTGTGTGTGTGTGTGTGTGTGGGTGTGTGTATTTGTACATGGATGTGTGTGTGTGTACATGGATGTGTGTCCCTGTGCACTTGAGATCATGTAATGCTTTGAACAAGATAACAGTTATGGTCGTAGCCACATAGTTTGATTGTGGTGGTTTGTTTTCTGTTTTTGCCAAATCTCTGGTAGTCGCATATCCTACCACTCCCATGTCCTTATATGGCATTGACCATCACCCTGCGTTAGCACCACACTTCTTTCTAAAGTGCTCTAAATGAAAAGCTTTATATCTTTCTAACACTTCATGCTATAAGCACTGCAAATACATTTTCACACTTGTATGTAGGAACTGTGGATGTTAAGACGCATAAACAAAGCGTGGCTATTGGTAAACAAATAACGGTTATGAACGCATTTTTCAATCATCACTTTTAGCTTTCAATCATAACATATAATTATAAAAAAGTCTAGAGAAAAAGTATAGAGACACTCTCATCACTTCATAGTAACAGTACGTACAAATTAGACCTTAAGTCAAATTAAATCGTCTGAAATTGCAAACATCCTCGAAAATTACATAAATCTGGGCCAATCTTCCCAACCAGTTGGATGTAAGATGCCAAATCAACCACATATATAGGGGCCCAAACGTTGTACCCACGATATAAATTTGAACTCTCAGCTACATTCCGAGTGGGAGTTACATGTATGATTGAAAAATGAGTTTTTAACCGTTATTTGTTTACTAATAGCCACGCTTTGTTTACGCATCTTAAAATCACGGTTTCTTACACAAAAGTGTGGAAATGTATTTGCCATGCTTATAGCATGAAGAGTTAGAAAGATACAAGCAACAAAATTATAAATTTAGTTTTGGCAGCTTTTCATTTGGAGACTGCATATGCAGAGCTCTTCATATGCATTGCTTAGCATTGCGTGGTGAAGTGTGAGTTAGTTAAGCTGCATGCTCACCTGGAAATCTCTCCTATCCCCGTGACAACGCAAATGCACGTAGGCCACTATTGGGGCGATCGTCCCAGGAGGAGCTGCTGATCTGATGGCCGGCTTCAGATTGGAGACGAGATCACCCAGATCAATGGCCGTAGCGTTCTAGATGCAGCCCACCAGGATGTCATCAACTACATGGGGGAGGCGGCCGCCCAGGGGGAGGTGACCCTGAAGATCAGGAGGAAGGTCCCTCCATTAGGTGAGTCATCATCCTCCCCTCTCCCTCTCCCTCCTTCCTCTCCTCCCCCTCTTGCTCCCAAAATGAAGTGTTTTTGTGTAGCCCCTAATGTCACCATCTAATTTACAAGTCACCAGTTGTTGTAATGTGATCCATGAGAATGGAACGATTTTCACCTTGTTCAAAGAGCCCAATAACAGGACCATCCTTGATTTCTCCTCCTCCAAGGAGACGCCCTCACCTCCATCATCATGAGAGACGGAGGGTTTTCCGTCCTCATCTGTGGAGTAGTCAAGCTGTATGGAAGAGCAGGCATGTATTGTTATGTCATCTGGGTCGAATATGACTTCGATCATTGAAATATGCCTCCAATGAACTAAGGTGTTATTGTATATAACCCAAATTTGTGTTTCTTTTTCATTTTTAAGAATTGTAGACAGCTCTCTCAGTGTGTTTCTCCTATGTTTCTTATGTTTTATATTTGAAACAATAAAATAGTCTGTGGGATCCATATGTTTTTCTGGCCAAACGGCATCATATTTTTCATACGTTTGGCATGCTTTGTTTCTAGCATTGCCTCTACTTATCAGAACTGTCTCATGTTCTGGAATTGGTTTAGGTAGCGGAGGAAATACGAAAGCTGTTACAGTCTATTCCCAGTCCATCGTGTTGTCTACTATTTTCCCATTTGTGTATCATTTGTTTTTGTATTGTTTCAATATTGCGCACAAGCGCAAACGGAGAGAGCTCTTTGTTTTCATCTTCCATTGGAGGTAAATTATATGATTTTCTGAAATATAAGTTTAGTGAGTTTGTTTTGTACATGTATATGTACTTTTTTTCTGGCTTCGTAGGAATGTGGTTTGAGGTTTGCCTCCCCTCTCCCTCTCCCTCCTTCCTCTCCTCCCCCTCTTGCTCCCAAAATGAAGTGTTTTTGTGTAGCCCCTAATGTCACCATCTAATTTACAAGTCACCAGTTGTTGTAATGTGATCCATGAGAATGGAACAATTTTCACCACGAGGATAAAACAAAGTGTTCAATGATTGGAGCACATGTTATGTTCCACCATGTGGCTGGACAAAATAGACGTTCCATTCTCATGGAACCAGTATTACGTGTAAGACGTATGATCATTAGCTGCTGAAGAATATTGTGTGTGTGAGTGAGTGTGTGTGCATGTGTATGTGTGTGTGTGCGTATGTGTGCATGTGTATGTATGTGTGTGCATGTGTGTGCATGTGTATGTGTGTGCATGTGTATGTGTGTGTGCATGTGTATGTGTGTGTGCATGTGCATGTGTGTGTGCATGTGTATGTGTGCATGTGTATGTATGTGTGTGCATGTGTGTGCATGTGTATGTGTGTGCATGTGTATGTGTGTGTGCATGTGTATGTGTGTGTGCATGTGTATGTGTGTGTGTATATATGTGTGCATGTGCGTGTGCATGTGTATGCATGTGTGCACATGTGTCTTTGCATGTGTTTGCGTGAATCCTTGATGATTCTGTCCTTTGGTGTTTGGGTCAAGTTTTGCTACACACTTCAAGGAATGCACGTGTTCCCTATATGCGTACATGTGACAGCCAAAACATTGTGGCATGTGCAAAAACCTAGCGATTCAACCATCCATGTGGTGGTGGTGGGCGTTTCCCTGTCGCCTCCTGTAATGGTCACCTGATTGTCATGATCAGTGCACATGTTCTTGTACGCAATACATTTTCATCTCATGATATTTCAGTGCACCATCGAAATATTACTGTGTTATGCATGATGTACATGCTGATGGGTTAAACTCAAAACGTTTCCATGTACTAAAATTGTACAGTAAGGTCTCGTAGTTGTACCAGTATCATGTTTAATTCTCCTATGCTTCTATTTAGAGCTCAACCCTCACACATCCTACATGCCGGCCGAGGACAATGAGCCTCTGATCCCCCAGGGCATTAGGAGGGTGCTCATCACACGACCCAACACACAGACCTCTTTCGGCTTTGTCCTGCAGTCCAACACCCTTAGAGCTGGCTGTATAGTCTGTGAGTTACCCCACCCCCTTCCCCACCCCCACCCCTCACTGCACATACCACACTCACTAAATAACCACTTCATTGAATAACCACTTCATTGAATAACTGTACTCACTGAATAACCACACTCATTGAATAACCAGCTCACTGAATAACCACACATTGAATAACTACACTCACTTTATCGTGCCTCACACTCCACATAACCACACCCACCTTCACTATATCACCGTCACTCCCTCTCCATCCCACCAAGGTCGTCTGGTCCAAGGCAGTCCGGCCGACCAATCCGGTCAGCTGTACCAGTTTGATGAGCTTATCTCGGTGAATGGTCAGGATGTGTCCCGTATGGACCACAGCGATGTGGTGACTCTGATCAAGGCATCTGGTACCACCATCACCCTGGAAGTACAGCAACCACAAGGTGTGTGGGTGTGTGTGGAGGGATGTGGTTGTGTATTATTTGTTGGGCATTGAGTACACGTGTACAGTGTATGTGTGTATTTATAAGGGTTCTGTTGCTGGTTGATGTGCCCAATCACATTCCTTCTGTTATCCTGCATTGTTCCTTTGTGGTGTGTTGGAGGAGATGATGGGTACGGGGAGGAGGAGATGGTATGGGGAGGAGGTGATGGTATGGGGAGGAGATGATGGGTATGGGGAGGAGGTGATGGTATGGGGAGGAGATGATGGGTGTGGGGAGGAGGTGATGGTATGGGGAGGAGATGATGGGTATGGGGAGATTCTGGTATGGGGAGGAGATGATGATGATGGATCTAAGGGTCATATTCTCTCTTCCCCAGACCTGGAGCTGGTCAAGCAACAGCAGCTGGTAAGTGCTCCATTGTAGTGTTATGGGATGGTGTGGTGTGTGGGATGTGCTCTTGCCAAGTGGTGGTGGATCGTCTACCTTGCTTTGGGGCGTGTTTTCATTGCCTCAGCCACGCCCACCACGTAATAGTAACCACGCCCACTAATAGAGTTGCCCCTGATGCATCACAATCTAAAAAAATGGACCATGTGTGTGTGTGTGTGTGTGTGTGTGTATGTGCGTGCGTGTGTGTGTGTGTGTGCCTGTGTGTGTGCGTGTATTTGGTAACCTTCTCATTTCCTCCTCCCCATGCCCAGATGTACTGATGTTAAAGCTATGAGTTTGTTCATTTTAAATTCACAAAAATTACATGCCAAGTCTTTACTGAGGCAAAAGCTAATGTGTGTGTGTTGCCTATCCTACTGCACGACCATCTCTGGTACCAAACATGACTGAGGCAACACTTATTGAATGTTACAGGGTTACCATATGCATCACCATCCTGTGCCATAATGGCTGACCACAGGATAATGCACCATCATATGTGACAGTGTGGTGCCATACCTGCTTCCATTACATCATTCCCATAGTGACCACACCACCTCCACGCCCCCAACTTTCCACTACGTTCACAGGATCACTTTGAACAACAAGCCATGCATATATGAGATAACAAGCCACAGCTACACACTAAATGAGCAGTACTTCACACAGAGCAGAGGTAACAGTACAAATCTGTGTTATTGGTAAAGGTAGGTGATGTTCATGTCCCATTCCCATTCTGATGTGCCATGAAAATAGATTAATAGCTGCCATGGAAACGAGAAGTCAATAAATGAGGAGTGAAAAGAAAGTAATAAGAATGGTTGCCATGGATACTCAATGCCTTACCTTTGGTTAGGGTTAAAAAAAAAAGGTTTCACTTATTCCTCGATAGAGAGTTCATGTAGTCATGGGGACCAGGTGTTCCCTCTTCCTTGGTGGGACTAGCAGCTATACGGGTGGAATATTAGATGAGATACACCACACACACACCACACACACACACACAAACAAAACAAACATTTACATAAGCACACATGCTCACACCTGACACACCTGGAAAACACACACAAAGGCCCTCACAGATACTGTACACTTCTGTATCCTGTGCACACACGTGCACACTTTATGTATACACAAACACATTAAAACACCTACACACATGAACACACACAAGAACAAATACAGTACACACACCAAACTGTACGCATTCATATCCAAAGCACACTTCATGTCAAAATAATGTAAGAACACAAATTTCCAACATGTATCCATCCAACGCACACTCTCGCATGTACACACTCACACCCACACACTACACACACTTACGTCCAGACAGGCTCTCAGGCAATCTTCTCACGGTCAGCTTGACAATATCTCCTCCATGCTTGATGATGGTGATGGCATCAGCATGACCCATCCCTTCTGTACAGTTCCCATTAATCTCCAGCAACTCATCCCCCACCTGCAAGGCCACACCCACAAAGGGGAGGGGCCATAAGGACACATGCACTGGGGGGTGGGGTGCTTACCCTCAGTCTTCCATCCCTCTCAGCTGCCCCCCCGGGGGCCATTCTCAGTACGCAGAGGGGGGCATTGTATTCAGCCCCTCCTCTGATGCTGAAGCCAAAACCAGTGCCATCTCTGTGGATCTCTATGTGCAGTATGTCCTCGTCATCACTAGAGGGATGGGGAGGAGGAACATCAGGGTATTGCACACCTCACACACACACACACACACACACACACACACACACACCTGGCAAATCCATCCAGGTTGGCAGAGATCTGAGGTCCAGCATCATCGTCAGGACCATTGTAACTATTTTCCAGATCTCCTCCCCCTCCTCCTCCACTGCTACCAGGATAATTGCCCCCACCATTCCTGGGGAAAGTCCCTCCAGCTGGTCCAGTGTACTGGGGACCTGGGGCTCCTCCCCCATTCACCGAGTACTGGGAGGCAAAGGTGGTTGGTCCCGGCATGGTCCCGCGGGAGGGAGCGTTTCCCGGGTAGTTCCCACCGGAGGTGAGGGTGTTGGTGTTGCCGGAGTAGGAGCGGCCACGATTGTCCATCACCACGGCAACAGCCTGTTGTGGGGGCGGCTGATTGTCCATCTGACAGAGATAGGGTTGGCATGGATATTATATGCATATGAATAATCCAGTAACATTTTCAGTTACCCAACATCCAGAAATTGTGCACATCCATCTCTGAAATGACACTACAAAAACTGCCCCACCAATCGGAAGAAGTAGCAGAAAAAATGACACAGTTCATTACTGCATTTTCCTTATTTGGAAAATGCCACAACATTTGCGATCAAAACTTTATAGAGGAAGCACATGTGCATGCATTAGACAGCGTAAGTAACATTTTTGTAATTATTCACTTCTCACCTTTTGATGGTGTGCTTTTTGTTCAATATGAGTTTATGGCCTTCTTTCGTGGGACATTTGCAGATGCTACAACAACAATCACAATGCATTTGCTGGAAGACCATGCCACACAATGGGCAAATGCCACCCACGTTGGTTTTGGGCTATTAGGTGAACAGGGTGCTGAGTCGATTCATGCAAAATTTAATCGACTAGGCCTGGCATTTGCACCCATAACAGTTGCAGTGCATAGTAAAAGAACACCTTTTAAGTATAGAGCCACAAATAGTTGCTGCTATTCCTCCACCAACAAAGAGAATAAAGTTAACACAAACCTAGCCCTACTCATTTTAATCAGTTGTACATATATGTGCTCCTACATCACTTTTTAAGCTCAATAGCATAGCCATGCAGAAGGCAATCTGGATGTATCTGTTGGCCTCCTTAAAGGGTGGAATAATTTCTGAAACCAAAACTTAATAGTTTCAATTCTGTAAATGTATCATATAGGCCTACGTTACGAATAAAAATGGCCGATTTCAAGAGGTTATAAAACCACTTCAGAAAATTCGTCATCGCTAGTCTTTACCCAAATAAGTAAGGTCTTTCTACTTACTTTATTGCAAAAGTTGTTTTTTGGTTATACCTTGTGTCCGAGCGTCGGTATAGTTTGTTGAATCCACGAGGTCTCCGATCTCCGCAAATGGTACTATTGGCTTTCGAGCGCTAAAGCCACAGTTCACATCATAAGGTAACTTGATTTTTGCTTTATATACGGTTCAAAGGTGCTTGTCACTCATAGGGTGGCGTTAAACTGCTTATTGCATTTCGCGTATTTTGTGTCTCCTAAGACATCGGTTGTCCGGTTCGTTGCTATGGGACCTAGCAACCATTTCAAAATTTCTGGGCGTAGGGCCTGCGTTCAATGAGAGCAGACTACTGTGCCAGATTCCACTCCTATTCTCGGAAGAGCTATCAGCACAAATGAGGCTATCTTTATTCATTGTTATGATTTTGTGCGCGAATAAAATGGAGCCGAGCAGTTGCTATTCATTACAATGTAGAGGTACCAATTAACTCTATTAAAGTATAACCTATACTGAAATATTTCCCATATACGGCCGAGGAATTAGATATTTGAATTTTACCCAGATAACTTTTGAACGAAGCGTATTGGTAACTCTTTGTAATCGGGCTGGCAGATCGTTAGTTCAGCTATGCGCTAGTGCATTCCGTTCGTGTGGGAAAGATGACAAGAGCATAATATCATAGTATTCAACTAGTTTCGTACCCAGACCCAAATGTACGTAACGATGATCATCGCTTTTAAGGCCGGCATACACGGGGCGACTTCCTGCCGACTTGTCGCATGCAACTCGAATGAATATGGGTAAAAGTTCCGTAATTGTTTAGTTTACTGATGGTTTGCGGAACATTTGTCCATATTCATTTGAGTTGCATGCGAGGAAGTCGCCCCGTGTATGCCGACCTTTAAGTATGTCATACTGAAGCGATGATCATTGTTACGTACATTTGGGTCTGGGTACGAGACTAGTATTCAACAGCGACGTACAGGTTTACAAGGACAGTTCCGACGCGAGCAGTGTGGAACAGTTGTCATACATGTGAAAGGTAAGTATATCTGAGTGATACTATAGGTGTTACGAGGGATGTGTGGATAGCCATGGGTGTACACTTAGGGTGTTACGTGGGATGTGTGGATAGCCATGGGTGTACACTTAGGGTGTTACGTGGGATGTGTGGATAGCCATGGGTGTACACTTAGGGTGTTACGAGGGATGTGTGGATAGCCATGGGTGCATGTACACTGCATGGACGAACTAGGAGCGCTAGCTGCCATGAGAGGTCCATATTTTCACCGCTCTCTTGACACCATTCTGCTTGACCATCAAAGCTTCATGAATACAGAAGGGAATATTAAGAGAGCAAAAAAAGTTCAACAATTGCATACAGGAGCCATTCCTTTATCTCAAGTCATTGCGGCCCAATGTTTTGTAGTCGTTTTCCGAAAAATTGAAATGATGATGTCATGCCCTTAACAACGACCTTGACCTTTGGAACGTGAGCTCACTCAAAAACAGTGATGAAATAAACGCCATTTTAACACCCTACAAGAAAAGGAACACCTTTTTTCTATTTGTGTTGCAAACCACGAGGCGTAGTGAACTTGCTACGGCAAGCTACGGGCCTTGAAAGCGGGTTAGTCTTAGCGTACCTCTTCGATACAGAAGCGATTCTCCACGCCTGCGACAATAGGAAATGAGAAATAAAGGTTGGTTCGTAAAGGGAACTAAAGGTACTAATAGATAATGGTTTGTAGCCACAGTTTTTTTTTGACAGTGATCAAGCATACTAAAAGTAAGTACTCTATACCGGTCCGCGCGTGTCAGTCGTCATATGCATTAATTCACACTGCTTAATTAACTTACCTTTCCTCCAGTACATAACAATGTTTGTTCTGGACTAGTGGAAGCCAGTCTTTTCAGGACCCTTGACGCCATCTTCACCTCCACTTTGGTAGGTAGAATACTGCACTCATGCGTATCAAAGTCACCTGCCTTAACATCCCTCTTGCACCTCACACATTTCACCATTATGTCCTTCAATAGTGTCTGGACCAAGGGTGGCGCTGGCTTGAGCTGTTGTGGTTGTATTGGTGACTGCATGAAGCAGCAAGGGCACTTCACCTCACTGCAGTTAAAGAGCATGAACCAATGGACTAAACAATATGTACAAACCAGTGCTCTACATGATAGCCCAGAAGTTGGCACAGTATATTTAAGCAGATAGAACATTGCAATTGTTCTATGATAGCAGGGTTGTTCATGTTCGAAAGTGTCTGGTGATACAGTGAGTACAGTCTTGGCGGAAATGATTTTATGAGGGCTGTTTTTTGCTGGACGGCCTGTTGTGGGAGTGAGATTCACATGTATGGCTTGTGGTGATCTGGGATTGCAGATCTGAATGAAGATAAATATAGGTACACATGTATTAACTTGTTTAGACATGTAAGTAATATCACAAACCTGGCATTCCTCAGCAGTGTGTTTCTTCCACTCATAAGGAATTGTACTAACAGTGTAGTGAGAGTGCTGGCATTGTGCTAGAATGCTTCGATCCATAACTTGTTTACATCGATAACAGTGGGTGAATATTGACAGCATCATTGTGAGTATCAATACCAAATACTGAATGTAAATCTGCTGAAAACTCTGTGCATTGGTATGACTGCCTTGCTTTCTTATCCCTAGGTGCCACAAGCAAGCGACCACACACCCTGCATCGCTCCTGAACTTTGTTTACATGTACGTGTTCCATTCAAACCGCACCTATTATTCATAAAATACACACGCCGTGTAAGGTGTTAAAAAAAAACTGTCTAATCGTTTTAAATATGTCTTTTGATCTGTCCAGTTGATGTTTATAACTTGCTTACCGAAAACCTATTGTCGCCGTCTGTGCTACGCACATCCCCTCTCAGATACCGCCTCTATCACATGGGTGTATAAAAAGGATGCGCGGCTATTAGAGCAATGTTGTGCGTCGTGCGCATAGGTAATTTTATTAACTGCGGTGGTAGGGTGTACGAAAGAACGAATTAGCTCAAAGCGATGACTTGAAAAAAGCATGAAATGTGGGTCACAAAAAGTACGATTTATAATGAGCTCATTGAGTAATTTTTTTTTACAGCATTCTAAGGTATACCGTAATGTCCAATTATCTGAATAGTGTCCAAACAGTATGCACGATAACAATAATTTATAACAATATGAGACAGTTTCCGAGAAAATGTTGTGTCTTTGATAATGACTGGAACGTTCTATGAGATTATAATCATTGTGGATCCATCTCTCTATGCGTAAATGAAGTTTGGTGTCTTGCACAAGCACAGTGCTGACATTACGGGATTCAATACCACATCTTCAGGCAGGAGCGTTCAAATCCCTTCAAATTCGGTGTGAATGTAGAAGCCCTGTAGCTATTGATTTGTTGCGTTGGTTAATTTTTTCTTCATCCGTTGCGGAGATACAGGTGTGCAATGTTAACCGATGATAAGCGGTATAGGCAGATATAGTCTCGTACCCAGACCCTGATTTCCACAGCTGCGGATGGATTACATCACCGCTACGTGGAAAGAGGGTCTGGTGAACTGCTGTACTCAATTCTGTCCACGGTCACCAGAATGTTGGGGAACCAATCAGATTCGAGGTATGCAATAATTGCATATCTTCGTTATTATCTTAAGTTTATTAGTACGTATGGAGCGAGCAATGGAATTGGCATGCCAGCGTTTGGGGTATGAGAAGTTGAAAGACGAGCAATTAAGGACTGTCACAGATGTACTTAGCGGGCACGATACCTTTGTTAGTTTACCGACTGGATACGGCAAGTCGTTGTGTTACGCCATTCTACCATGGGCTTTTGATGAACTTCGGAACACCGAGAAAGCAAGCATTGTGTTGGTAGTTTCACCGCTTGTAAGTTTAACGACCGATCAGGTAAGAGCGTACACTTTTCTTCCCTCCTAACATGCTACTTTAGCTACGTATACGTATAGGTTCAAAAATTTACATCAAAAGGTATGACTGCTGCTGCAGCCTCAGATGTCTCAAAGAGTGAAGGGATCCTCGCTGGAAACTTTCAACTTATTTACTTCAGCCCTGAGGAGCTGATATTGAAGGAGCAATGGAGGTCAATGCTACTGTCACCCATGTTTCAGCTCAACTTAGTTGCATTTGTTGTGGATGAGGCACACTGTGTAACCAAATGGTGAGTTAGGGTCATGAATGTGCATGCATGTATAGAATACTGGTGTCTAAATATTTATCCTTTGCAGGGGGGAAAGCTTTAGAAAGGAATTCCGTCAACTAGGAGAGATTCGTAGTCTCATTCCACCATCCACCAGAGTAATGGCACTAACTGCGACTGCCAGCACCAAGACACGTCAGGAAGTAATACACATCCTTGGTATGCGCAATCCTTCTATTAATGCCATATCACCTCACAAGAGTAACATTATTTACTGGGTTGCTGAACGAGAGTCAGTGGAGAAATGTTTAGCCCCAGTTATAGACAAACTGAAGGTACATCGATGTGAACTCCCTCGAATGATTATATATTGTTCAAGGTATAAAGATTGCTCCATGATGTAATCCATCCGCAGCTGTGGAAATCAGGGTCTGGGTACGAGACTAAGGCAGATATGCGCACGTAACGTTTTGAATTTGAAACGCGGGATACGAACTAGTAGGCTTGCTATTGTGGGTTTCTACTAAATCTGCGGACAAGGTAAACTACCGATTGCATGCACCGATAAAGATAACACATATAGAGAATGGCAAAGCGCTCGCGCAGGATGAACCGCGAAGACGTTATTGAACTTCTTGACAAGAATGACGATGATCTCGATACTCGATAGCTATTGTAGTGACCCTGACGAGCCTGTTATGTCAGGGAGTGATGATGAATTCAGCAACCTTGAACAGGAAAATGTGGATGGTAAACTATTAGCATATGCAATACATACATGTATAACATACCATACATGTAGATGCAGAGTGCATTGTTGAACGCAAAAGGAAGCACAGACCAGACAATGTCATTGAAAGCAGCGGTAGGAGCCAGTATATGGGCATGGGTTCAACATCGGTGTGACATAACATTCATTCAGATGATGAGGTGTTGCCATTTCAAATTGCTATCTGTGGTACGGATAAAATTGAAATAGATCCAACATCAACACCCCATCGCACACCCATAGCTATGGACCCACCCACCTCAAACCCCCCAGCGTACACCCATAGCTATGCACACATACATCTTAACACCCCCAGCACACACCCATACCTATGCACACACTCCCCTCGACACCCCCAGCGCACACCCATAGCTATGCACACACTCCCCTCAACACCCCCAGCGTACACCCATAGCTATGCACACATACATCTCAACACCCCAACGCACACCCATAGCTATGCACACACTCCCCTCAACACCCCCAGCGTACATCCATAGCTATGCACACATACATCTCAACACCCCAACGCACACCCATAGCTATGCACACACTCCCCTCAACACCCCCCAGCGTACATCCATAGCTATGCACACATACATCTCAACACCCCCAGTGCACACCCATAGCTATGCACACACTCCCCTCAACACCCCCAGCGTACATCCATAGCTATGCACACATACATCTCAACACCCCAACGCACACCCATAGCTATGCACACACTCCCCTCAACACCCCCAGCGTACATCCATAGCTATGCACACATACATCTCAACACCCCCAACGCACACCCATAGCTATGCACACACTCCCCTCAACACCCCCAGCGTACATCCATAGTTATGCACACATACATCTCAACACCCCCAACGCACACCCATAGCTATGCACACACTCCCCTCAACTCCCCCAGCGCACACCCATAGCTATGCACACACTCCCCTCAACACCCCCAGCGTACATCCATAGCTATGCACACATACATCTCAACACCCCAACGCACACCCATAGCTATGCACACACTCCCCTCAACTCCCCCAGCGTACATCCATAGCTATGCACACATACATCTCAACACCCCAACGCACACCCATAGCTATGCACACATACATCTCAACACCCCCAGCGCACACCCATAGCTATGCACACACTCCCCTCAACACCCCCAGCGCACACCCATAGCTATGCACACACTCCCCTCAACACCCCCAGCGCACACCCATAGCTATGCACACACTCCCCTCAACACCCCCACAGCGCACACCCATAGCTATACACACATACATCTCAACACCCCAACGCACACCCATAGCTATGCACACATACATCTCAACACCCCCAACGCACACCCATAGCTATGCACACACTCCCCTCAACACCCCCAGCGTACATCCATAGTTATGCACACATACATCTCAACACGCCCAACGCACACCCATAGCTATGCACACACTCCCCTCAACACCCCCAGCGTACATCCATAGCTATGCACACATACATCTCAACACCCCAACGCACACCCATAGCTATGCACACACTCCCCCCAACACCCCCAGCGTACATCCATAGCTATGCACACATACATCTCAACACCCCCAACGCACACCCATAGCTATGCACACATACATCTCAACACCCCCAACGCACACCCATAGCTATGCACACACTCCCCTCAACACCCCCAGCGCACACCCATAGCTATGCACACACTCCCCTCAACACCCCCAGCGCACACCCATAGCTATGCACACACTCCCCTCAACACCCCCAGCGCACACCCATAGCTATGCACACACTCCCCTCAACACCCCAACTCACACCCATAGCTATGCACACACTCCCCTCAACACCCCAACGCACACCCATAGCTATGCACACACTCCCCTCAACACCCCCAGCGTACATCCATAGTTATGCACACATACATCTCAACACCCCCAACGCACACCCATAGCTATGCACACACTCCCCTCAACACCCCCAGTGCACACCCATAGCTATGCACACTCCCCTCAACACCCCCAGCGCACACCCATAGCTATGCACACACTCCCCTCAACACCCCCAGCGCACATCCATAGCTATGTACACATACATCTCAACACCCCCAACGCACACCCATAGCTATGCACACACTCCCCTAAACACCCCCAGCGTACATCCATAGCTATGCACACATACATCTCAACACCCCAACGCACACCCATAGCTATGCACACACTCCCCTCAACACCCCCAGCGTACACCCATAGCTATGCACACATACATCTCAACACCCCAACGCACACCCATAGCTATGCACACACTCCCCCCAACACCCCCAGCGTACATCCATAGCTATGCACACATACATCTCAACACCCCCAACGCACACCCATAGCTATGCACACATTCCCCTCAACACCCCCAGCGTACATCCATAGCTATGCACACTCCCCTCAACACCCCCAGCGCACACCCATAGCTATGCACACACTCCCCTCAACACCCCCAGCGTACATCCATAGCTATGCACACACTCCCCTCAACACCCCCAACGCACACCCATAGCTATGCACACACTCCCCTCAACACCCCCACAGCGCACACCCATAGCTATGCACACACTCCCCTCAACACCCCCAGCGTACATCCATAGCTATGCACACTCCCCTCAACACCCCCAACGCACACCCATAGCTATGCACACACTCCCCTCAACACCCCCAGCGCACACCCATAGCTATACACACATACATCTCAACACCCCCAGCGCACACCCATAGCTATGCACACACTCCCCTCAACACCCCCAGCGTACATCCATAGCTATGCACACATACATCTCAACACCCCCAACGCACACCCATAGCTATGCACACACTCCCCTCAACACCCCCAGCGTACATCCATAGCTATGCACACACTCCCCTCAACACCCCCCAGCGCACACCCATAGCTATGCACACACTCCCCTCAACACCTCCAGCGCACACCCATAGCTATGCACACACTCCCCTCAACACCCCCAACGCACACCCATAGCTATGCACACACTCCCCTCAACACCCCCACAGCGCACACCCATAGCTATGCACACACTCCCCTCAACACCCCCAGCGTACATCCATAGCTATGCACACTCCCCTCAACACCCCCAACGCACACCCATAGCTATGCACACACTCCCCTCAACACCCCCAGCGCACACCCATAGCTATACACACATACATCTCAACACCCCCCAGCGCACACCCATAGCTATGCACACACTCCCCTCAACACCCCCAGCGTACATCCATAGCTATGCACACATACATCTCAACACCCCCAATGCACACCCATAGCTATGCACACACTCCCCTCAACACCCCCAGCGTACATCCATAGCTATGCACACACTCCCCTCAACACCCCCAGCGCACACCCATAGCTATGCACACACTCCCCTCAACACCTCCAGCGCACACCCATAGCTATGCACACACTGCCCTCAACACCCCCAGCGCACATCCATAGCTATGCACACACTCCCCTCAACACCCCCAGCGCACACCCATAGCTATGCACACACTCCCCTCAACACCCCAGCGCACACCCATAGCTATGCACACACTCCCCTCAACACCCCCAGCGTACATCCATAGTTATGCACACATACATCTCAACACCCCCAACGCACACCCATAGCTATGCCACACACTCCCCTCAACACCCCCAGCGTACATCCATAGCTATGCACACATACATCTCAACACCCCCAACGCACACCCATAGCTATGCACACACTCCCCCTCAACACCCCCAGTGCACACCCATAGCTATGCACCACACTCCCCTCAACACCCCCAGCGCACACCCATAGCTATGCACACACTCCCCTCAACACCCCCAGCGCACATCCATAGCTATGCACACATACATCTCAACACCCCCAACGCACACCCATAGCTATGCACCACACTCCCCTCAACACCCCCAGCGTACATCCATAGCTATGCACACATACATCTCACACCCCAACCCACACCCATAGCTATGCACACACTCCCCTCAACACCCCAGCGTACACCCATAGCTATGCACACACTCCCCTCAACACCCCCAGCGTACATCCATAGCTATGCACACACTCCCCTCAACACCCCCAACGCACACCCATAGCTATGCACACACTCCCCTCAACACCCCCAGCGCACACCCATAGCTATACACACATACATCTCAACACCCCCAGCGCACACCCATAGCTATGCACACACTCCCCTCAACACCCCCAGCGTACATCCATAGCTATGCACACATACATCTCAACACCCCCAACGCACACCCATAGCTATGCACACTCCCCCCAACACCCCCAGCGTACATCCATAGCTATGCACACATACATCTCAACACCCCCAACGCACACCCATAGCTAAGCACACACTCCCCTCAACACCCCCAGCGCACACCCATAGCTATGCACACATACATCTCAACACCCCCAGCGCACACCCATAGCTATGCACACACTCCCCTCAACACCCCCAGCGCACACCCATAGCTATGCACACACACACACCTCTAAGTCTTCAACTGCACTCATTGGAAATAAGGTGTTCTTACCTATTCTACCACCCCAAAGTATTTGCCAGCTTACCACTTACAATTTGAATTACAAGTCTCCACCTGCAAGTCACAGCGTGCGTCTCATAATCTTCACCGATGCACTTGACGTCTTCTGGCATCACTATTGGCAAGACAAAGTCAAACCGTACTCCATAAGAGTACAGAACAAGCTGGTAGCATCTTCCACGGCACTAAATAGAATTATCAATTTTCAATGCTCGGATGTTTATGACAACGCACCCTTCCCCGATATTGTCGAGAAAACAAAAAGGTTCTCACATACTTAGAATGCCTCTGATATACTTACTTTTCATTAGTGTGACAACTGTTTCACTCTGCTCGCGTCACAACGTCCTTGTAAGCCTGTCCGTCTCTGTCGAATATTATGATACCTGCTCTTTGTATGTTTCCTGCGTCGGATCTCCAATCGGAAGGCACTAGCGAATAGCTGATCTACCCATCTGCCCGATTTCAAAAAGTTGCCAATATAAAAGTCGTTTCGTTCAAAAGTTATCACGCGTCAGTCACACGATACCGAAATAGACATTATCCACAAAATTTAATTCCGCGGTTAGTGGTTACACTACGTTATGCGGTTAATGGAATTCCACCCTTTCTCTACCCATTGCTCGTCGGTTCACATTATATTCCTGCATGTAGACCCCAAATTAGAAGCTGGACCCAAATGGCTGATTTTATTAACATCATGACAGTCCAATTCCATACCAAAAGCTATTGTGCACTAAAAACAACTCTCAGATGAGTGTTGCTTTTGCAAAATGATGCAAGATGGAATCCTGAACTTCTTTATCAGTACCCTAAGTAGTATACATGTTAACTTGTCTATAAATCATGAAACATAAGGTGCTTTGATAGGTTCAGTGATTTCCTTCTTTTGCTGCGCAGTTATAAAAAGCTGTAGGTCTACAGATTAGCATTAATCGAGAAAGCTTTGATCGCTGAACCTTCATGCTAGCAGTTGAGCCACTAAAGGTGTTACAAACTCATTTACACTTACTCTTTCTCTCACCCTGGTCTGGTATGCATATGGGTGTTGTAAACATCTGCCACCATTTCTAACCACAATGAAGAGCTGGCCCTCGCAATGCGTTTCTTCTTTGTTTTTATGTTAGGAAACTGACTTCCTTACCACAAACCACTCAGCAAATTTTCTGCCAAGGAAAATATTTGCATGAGCTGTTTCTGTTTATATGAAACATGGGGTATAGACTGGATTGCCTAGCCTATCGTTATGTGAGTTGTTCAGAATGCCGTTTTAGTCAAATAAGGTCTTTACTTTTATTTCCTGAATCTATCATGTTAGTATAATTATTGTAAAGAGTTAACTTAAATCAGAGTACATTGATTATAAGGTGAGAAATATAATTGAAATTGACTTGACTGTGGTTTAGAATCACTGTTAGGATGTCTCCCAACCCGGCATGAAAATGAATAGATAGAAGTAGTTAACCAATTGGGAAGGCAGGGATAGTTTTCTAATACAAATGCAGGGGTTGTTATCCAATCAAAATGTACCTAAAAAGTATAAAAAAAGATTAAGGGGTATACATTTCCACTATGCTTGAAAATGCCACGAGTACCAAGACTGTCAATTGAACAAAGAGTTGCCATTGGTGAGGCTGTACTTTTCTAATGGAAAGAATTCCTATCTTACTGTAAGCTTGTTCCTGAGGGAGTACTAATTACAGGACACTATGCAGTAGCACAGTTCTGAGAGTGGTGTCCAAATTTGTGGAGTATGGCACATGCATGGCAGGATAGGCTGAAAACAAACTATGGAAGAAAGAAAACTGTTCAGGTGCCAAGGAACGTTCAAAAGCCTCGAGTATCCCTGGAGGATTAATATCTTATTTGTTCAAACAACTGCTGGAAGAGCGGTAGCTAGCTATGCTCGATGTGTGTGGTGTAATAGCTCTAAAACCAACGCTGTTCATTACGTAAGACAGTGAGCAGTTTCATCGGTGAAACTGCTCACTGTCTTACCGGCGTAATGAACAGCGTTGGTTTTAAAACTGATTAGACTAGCACAGAAGACAGATTTGAACACAAGTCACCATGACACACAAATACACATACATACCAGTTGAGAGCCATACAGTGTACCGTATCTACAGTTCCTATGACATTAAATACTGTTGAAAAGAATGCGCACAATGCAACAATAGAACTGAGGGGAATTTCCCGTTACAACATAAACACACATTAACAATTAACAGTTCAGTCCGCCACAGGCGACCTTTCAAGCCATGCTCCGGCCTGAAAAGTCAGGACGCACCCCTTAGATGCATGTAATTAGATTGATTGTTATGGCAAACTAATTACATGATTATAGAATCAGTCACACGATTATGCATGCTTTGCGCAGAAGTGGAGACAATTGCGGGTAGCCTACAAGCTCATCTACATCTGTATTATAAACCCTGAGGTCTGCCTGGCAGGTCGACCTTTCAGGTCACAGGCCGGAGCCTGGCCTGACTTTCGGCAACCCTGGTTATATTTGGAATTATTTGAAGCCTAGCTGACCTGACCGAACGCTGTAAAACTCAACTTATGCTATTATGATTTCATTCAAACCTTACGTCCAGCCGTCTCTCTCCAATGGTACAAGGGAAATAGTTCACCTCACTTACTAAATTAACTCACTAACATTGTTACGGATTGGAAATCTTCATCAGCCACTAAATAACTATACAACAAACATCTATTGCATCATACGTACATTATAAGGTACAGTTCCTACGCAACCACCAAGTCCAGCTAAGCCGTCTGCAACTCCTTTCCTCTCTTTATATCAATGGCCCCAAGGATTGCTCCAGTCACCATCTGAAAATATATATATTTGCGCGCTAAAGCCTTTAAGCATGAGACCACATACAATACAAGCAACGCTTGATTAAATACAAGTAACTCACAGAGAATATCTGAGTGATCACCATTCCAGCAAAGATCGCATTAGTTTCGTGCGAATACACGCTCGTGTACCCAATCCTGTTATATGCATACACTACTGCTCCAGTGTTGTAAAGGATGAATCCTCCTGCTGAGATGTAGCTGCTGATGAATATGAAAGTCTAAATTCCACGGTGAAGGAATTTCTGCTAACTCAATGTGCAGCCACGCCTATTTGGTCCCATACAGTATTCAGTCGCAGAGTACGGAGATGAACACATCGCGGATAAGAAAAAAAGATCGCGATTCATTGCGCTACTGGGTTGAGGGTCCCACTATACAGAGCGCAGTGGTGATGTAACCACCCAAAGCTGCAATGTGCGTGGTCTGGGTATGAGATAACTGTTCAATAAGTTTACAAGTCGCGCTATTAACCCCAACAGTTGCTCAGCAGGGTAATTTATAGACCTTATTTCTATGCGGTACTACGCCCTTCGAATGGGTACTGCAATGAGAACTGTATAAATGCAAGGATACGATCACCACCAGGCCGTAATATACATCGGCTTGAAGGAATAAGACCACTCGCAGTAGGCAACAGATGAATACCAAAGGACCGGCCGCAACGCAGTACCAGTATGCAAAAAAACTTATTTGTAATCCATCAGAGTGCGATGACCTGAATTAAACGCCAAACACAGGTTGCTTGATCAATTCGATCGTTATGAAAAAAAAAAGAAAGATGTCAATTATACCTGAGAAGCGTTCCCCATCCTATGACAAAGATGACGTATCCAATGGCCGACAACGTGACGGTAACCAGAGCAACCTATACATAATAATAGTCAGAATGAGATCTTGCACACTCGCACTCACACCCAGAACTGTACACAATTCATTGAACCATAACATCACCTTTCGCACACTTCCGTCTATGGATAACTTGGCTGCTGGCGTCGACATCTTTCTTCAAATCTGAAAGGTCACAAAAATAAAACACCTTTCGCATATCACGCACTTTATATACCGTGCTTCAAGTATATAGACCTTATTCGACCGCAATTATGAATAAATTATTGCGTGACTTGCATGTGACATGATTGATTGTTTATTGAGAAAGGCGTCGCCGTTATTGAGTATGGCTGAACAATCGGATGCGTTTAAGCAGCTTGATGCAGTCGGGAAGTCACGCTATAATGAGAAACTTGGTATGCTAGGCATAACAACAGATCCGTACATGACTCCAAAAGATGCTTGGGACTACAACCCCTCTCGTTGGCCTGACGAACATAATAAATGCAACGCTTTGCGAGTTCATGACATACGAAGACGGGTATACGAAGGGTTCAAAACATAATCTCCCAGTGCAGAAACCGTCGTAGAATACACCGAGCGAATTTAAAAAACATACATGTCTAAAGGAATGAAGCTAGCCTTACACAAACTCTATACTATATTAAATTAAGTGTTTGAACGATAAGTCACTAAGTTCTTACAGGCCATTCAGCAAAACACATCTCCCAGTGCGTAATGGTGCGCTACGTACAAATTCAGTAACACAGTACCTCTAATGTGTACACGAAGCAACGTAGTCTTACACAAAGCCTTTGTGCGCCATTTATAATAATTTTTCCCGCGTAACAGAGTTCAAAAGTCAAACAACATCGACTACTGGGAGTTTTGTAATGGTTACAACCATTTTTATGACATAAAGGCATAACAAAAAAATATAGCTTTACTTACAACAAAAACTGTTGCACAAACGAATTTCTCTCGTCGATGTCACGTGACTTAATTGGTCAATATTGCTACAAGCGCGTGACATTTATATATTCATATTGCGGTCGAATAAGGTCTATTGCGCAATGAAGAAGCCAGCCAATAATCCTGGGTGCGGAAACATGCAGGTGAAGTCCGCAAACCTATCTCTGAAAGATGTATATACTTGCAGCTTGCAACTCACCTGTAAATTAGACAATTTAGCTTACCATGCAACCTGCTTGCAAAACAAATCCTTATATGAACGGATTCTGTAGTTCAATGGCTTTCTCTCACTAGAGCACCTCACTAATGAAAACAGTCTCATGTACCGACTGACCACAAATAAAGCCACTCCAAACTAGAATTTAGTTCCCTCCCCCTCCCCCCCCCCCCCCCCCCCCCGGGAGTTAATGATATCTAGATACTAATAACTCCATAAATAATTAATACAGTATCAATGTTTCAGCGCACTCTGTGTCAGAGATGGTATCACTACCGTTGTATGGAAATCAGAAACATAAAGAACAGCTAGCCTGTTTATTGGAGATGCAGTATATGTTCAAAATACCTAACATAAGCCCCCAATTTAATATCATGCTTTTTTGAACATTTCATGAATACTCTATTAATTATTGATTGGAGTTATTAATATCTAGCTAGGTATCGTATACTACCAGCTCGCGGGGGGGGGGGGGGGGGGGGGTTGGGGAGTCATTTATACCTAGGTAATACTACTGTTCAGTGAGTCATTGATCGTTAGCTTGCCTAAATAAACAAGTGGTACTTCATGGTGATCTATACAGTATCACAATAGTCAAGTTGTGTAACTCCATCATTTTCACCAGGTGATAGATTAACAGCATCTGCTTCATCGACACTGTTCAGCTCTTGACCCTCTAATGTGGACTAAAGGTAGTGTTTATGATCAACGCAAATACTCAATACTGGCCAGGTATTTAACTACACGTAGAGCATGTTCTAACACTTTATAAAATCTTCACACAGCGTGCACCTATAGCTAGCTTGCATGGTCACATATCAAATGTTTTTGTTTAATTCTTTAGATCTACATGTTACAGGATGATGTGCTTACTTGCAGGCGGATAGACAATTCGAAGGTTTCACTTGAGTTTCAAATGTTTCAGTTGTGTTTTATGTACTGATAAATTTGGCACCTGTTTGGAGGCGTGTGAGTGTACAAAGCAATCTTGCATTACCCAGTTATATTTTTTAACATTATCACTCAGTGCTACAAAAAAAAAACAATTACAGTTGAAATGGCACAATCAAAGAGAAATTAAATGAATCATATTTTAATACACACTATCAAGTATTGCAATAAACGGCATACACACAGAAACAATGCCCAAAGAATGAGTCCCATTGAAGCCACAGGAATATGGAACATGTCTTCTGCTCCCTGGTTGAAGCACAATAACAGTGACTAAGTTCTATGAAGGACTGATGTCTCAATGATAATATAGGGACAATTAAAAAAATGAATGAACATTTTTAGAGAAATCCATTCCTACTGACCTGCAAAAATAAATATGATGAAACAATTCAAATGTTGCCTCATCTGGCATAGCTGGTCTGCTTGGTATCTATAACAGGAAACTTGTGACAGGTTCTTGACTTGTAACACACTGACTGTTTATACAATTAGCCATCTGGATGCAGCACTGTTAACTGATTAACGCCCAAATGTTTTTTGTTTAACTAAAATAGTGTTGTCCTAAATCAACTACTGACTTACAGAGAAATGTTTGGTAGCAGGAAGGAGGGTTTCAAGAATATTAAATGAAGCCATGAACATGAATAACTTCTAATTGATATAATGTTTCAAAGGGTCTGGAAGAATGCTTTGGTAACGGTAAACACATCTTTGATGCAGATTGCATCTGTTAATCGGCAACTCTCCATTGATGGTATATAGGGATGGAAGGTTTGTAATTTTGTCCACACCGTATTTCCGTTTGGCATCCATCTTTACATTAGGGGAACACAGTAGTAGTTGAAGCCATGCACTTACGCACCTCTGCTCTTCTGTGTGCAATGAGAAGTGCAGAGTAGGAGTGTCCCCTGGTTTGAGTGCAGGGGGCGTGGTTTCATGAGTGTGGCTGTATTTCTATTCTCAGTCAGCAGGTGATGTTGATGTATGTGGTACATGGGTTGTGCGGGATATGTGTATACATGTATGAATGCAATATGTGTACGTTTTGAAATAAAGGTTTATTGAATGGACTTCAAAATTGATGCTATCATGTGCAGCTATACAAGTGTATCCATGGTTACAGTTCATAGTTAATGTAGTGCAATACTCTAGATATGCAGGATGCAAATGTTGATTTCAGTGGTCCTCAGTATCAAACAGATGTGGCATACCACATGGACAGTATAACGCACACATACAACACTAGCGCTATCCACCGCTTCGTTGACATTTGTCCGTACAACTGAGTAATCGGAACTTTATAAGTATGACGCAAACGTAATCTGTATATCTTTGTCCGAGTTACTCGGGGGGAGGGGGGGGGGGGGGGGGGGGGCAATTTACCCGCAGAACACAATAGTTACTATGGGCACGCACACATCAGACATGGTTTTATTAGCTTAAGGGTTTAAAGTTGGCCATGGCAGTGTACAGTAGATTTGATATGGCAAAATAAAAGTCCTTCAAAGTCATTTTGATGATTCCCCTGAAGTTATTTAGTTTAGTATAGTCAGATAAACTACAGTACAGCTGATCAGAAAGATATTCAAGCACATGCTGTAACGTGGGCGTTACTGGTTGTTTGGAGCTGTATTCAAAGCAAAAGCATTAGATATCTCATAGGTTGCTGCATGGAATTTACTAGTAGTTAAATGTAGCGTAAATGTGTGGTATGTGTGGTCTATTGGAAGCAAGAGCTTCATAATTACTATAGCGTAGATGCCCACATAAGCCACATTCCATTCTCTACTAACCAGGTGTGCACCAGATGGAGCTACCAGTACCCAGTGCATGCTCCCCATGAGACCATATGCCAGGTGGCTAGAGAGCTACAGTACAACACTGCACTCATCCGGAGAAATGTTCCTGCTACATTTTGCCTTAACCCCAGCCCTCCTTGTGTGGACAGAACATCTGAACGTTGCTTTGGTGACAGCCATCAGCATCAAGGCTAGCAGCTTTTGTGTCATGTGGAATAATTTCCATGCCTTCAATGAGAGCAGACTGCCATGACGACCAAACAAGAGTGAGCAGCTGTCATGAAGTTTGGATCACAAGTAAATAAAAACCTTCTCTAACGAGAAAGTTGGTGGGCATATAGGATTGACAATGTTGGTGTAAAAAGCACGGAAACAAGTGTGACAGAAATGTTACTGGAAAATTGAAATAGGCCTATATTTAGCCCAGTCACATTTAGGCAGCGCACGCCTGAGAAAATGGGCTAAATATAGGCCTATTTCAATTTTCCAGTAACATTTCTGTCACACTTGTTTCCGTGCTTTTTACACCAACATTGTCAATCCTATATGCCCACCAACTTTCTCGTTAGAGAAGGTTTTTATTTACTTGTTTCATAAGTTTTTTTTTCTCCGTGTCAACGAAGCTTCATAACTGTAATGTGATGAGGAACGATGTGCAATGGACAAAATGTCTATACCTTACGAACGCTTTGTGCATTGCCCCGACCACAAGTTACTATATAACTTTAATAAATACGTATGTAAAATTAATGTTACAATAACAATAAAATAAATAGTGAAAAGTGTAGTTGTATTTGATAAAATAAATAGTTTTGCCGCCTCCTCTTCCTCGGCCTCTTCCTCTTCTTCTTCTCCCCCCCCCCCCGGGGTAAGGCCATGCGGGTGGCGGGGGCAGCATTGGGGGCAGCATTGGGGGCAGCATTGGGGGGAGCATCAGCGGGGGTAACGCTGCAGGCGGTGGGTCCAGCGCTGCTGCAGGCGGTGGCCGCGCTTCTGCTGGCGGTGGCGGAGGGTCCAGCACTGCTGCAGGCGGTGGCGGGGCTTCTGCTGGCCGTGGGTCCAGCGCTGCTGCAGGCGGTGGCGGCACTTCTGCTGGCGGTGGCCGTGGGTCCAGCGCTGCTGCAGGCGGTGGCGGCACTTCTGCTGGCGGTGGCCGTGGGTCCAGCGCTGCTGCAGGCGGTGGCGGGGCTTCTGCTGGCGGTGCCCGTGGGTCCAGCGCTGCTGCAGGCGGCGGCACTTCTGCTGGCGGTGGCCGTGGGTCCAGCGCTGCTGCAGGCGGTGGCGGGGCTTCTGCTGGCGGTGCCCGTGGGTCCAGCGCTGCTGCAGGCGGTGGCGGCACTTCTGCTGGCGGTGGCCGTGGGTCCAGCGCTGCTGCAGGCGGTGGCGGGGCTTCTGCTGGCGGTGCCCGCGGGTCCAGCGCTGCTGCAGGCGGCGGCGGCACTTCTGCTGGCGGTGGCGGATCTTGGACATCCTCGTCAAAGAAGTCTATCCCTATCATTAAGTTGTCTTCAGCCATCTATGTGGCAGACAGATTATTGAAACAACTCGCAAAATATAGTATTTACCTTTGATGAATTTTTTCAAGAGAGAAATGTGCTGTGCTTTCAAGTCTCTCTCAATGCAGCCTAGACCAGATGATAAATGGTCTTCACTAACTACAGCATGCTCAACTCCATCCTCACTAAACAAATCTGACAAATTGTCCTTCATGCCCATAAATGGTATAAGCTCATCAATATTTCCACTAGCAAGTGCTGAATCAATAGCCAAAATAGTCATGTGACATTTGCGAGCTTTGTAAAGTAGCCTGGTGAAAGTCCGTAATGCAGGATAGTGAGGCATAGCTGCCCTAATAACTCGCAATGGACTAGAGCATTCTGGAAGCTCACAATAAATAGGATGCCCAAGCTGATCAATAAACCCAGAATGTGATTTCAAAGTGACATCATAATGAACATGACCACACCCTGAATCAAGAGCATCGAGCCCAGCTCTGAGGTCTTCAATGGACTTTTGGAACAGTGAATTTGTTTTTAACACTATTGCTACTTCTTCACTAGTGAGCTTGCGACACTCATTTGTACATTTCCATTTCAAAGGGCGCATGGTGACCTTATCCCTGTCCTTTATCTCCTCTGCCACTACACACCTACCATTGAGGTCTACTGGAATGGCTCCATGACGTGTTCTGTGAGTGTACGAATTATCAAAGAAGTAAGGCTCAGCCCCAGCAGTATGAAACCTATGCCCGACTAAAATATCACTCTCTTGCAACTTCTTTGCATTAACCTTACGGATAGTTTTTAGCAGTGACCCTGCCTGTGATCTTCGTACACTTATTGCTTTAGCAAGTAATGCATCTGCACTAATCTTACTTACTGCTGCACGGGCAGATCTTGTAACAACCATTTGAGCTAGCAATGGATGGCTATTGCAGAAAGCATTGTTTACATCACTCAGAAGCTCACTATCCCTAAGAATTGCTTTTTCAAGACTCACTCCATACTCTGCTAGTGTGCGAGAGTTGGGCTCAAACAGGGAGTAACTATATGGGAGAAGATTAGGTTGCAGTACTTTTATTTTACCACACATTATGCCTTATCATGTATCAAAACATTTTACCAACTGCGCATAACGTGAATTATACAACTCAATTTTCTGTACACACATGTGTAGTGGACCTTTAAAACAATGTGAGAGACACAAATTACCTTTTGTACCCTTTACATGTACATGGGGAACTTTTACTTGTGGGAAGCCTTACTGTACATCTGATAATCGGCTGCATGCAAGGGTTGGATGCGCATGACAGACTTGTTAATTAAATTTCTGAAAATGCAATTACAGTAGTACACACATGTGTATAGTCCTTTATTGCACATCACATTTACAATGTAACAGACACAGATGCATGTACATGTACAAATAACCTTTTGTACAAACATTGACCTTTACCAGGGAACATCCCGTGTAGGAAGCCATACTGTACATCTGATAATATGTCATGCAAGCATACAAGAGTGTTAATGTGTGCATGACAGGAAGCCATGAGCCACGTGCATAGCAGCCCTTAGATTTTAAATGGTACATACAGCATGCTATAACATACCTTTGGGTGGTAGTGGTAGTGGTAGTGGTAGTTCTACGACCCTTCCAATACCGACTCATTCTAGCTGCCTTAATGGTAGCTGAATTACCCCTGTATATCCGCCTTTTAGCAGCACGGTTCTCCTCGACGCTCTCTTGATATCGCTGCCTTTTAACAGCACGGTTCTCCTCGAGGTCCTCTCCATATCGCTGCCTTTTAGCAGCACGGTTCTCCTCGAGGTCCTCTCCATATCGCTGCCTTTTAGCAGCACGGTTCTCCTCGAGGTCCTCTCCATATCGCTGCCTTTTAGCAGCACGCTTAGGTTCAATATTTGCGATGTAGCTCTCGCGTACAGAGGCCTTCTTTTTTCAAGATCGGCCTTGTAGCTCTCGCGTACAGAGGCCTTCTTTTTTTCAGGGTCGGCCTTGTAGCGCTCTCGGGCTTTAGCCTTGTTCTCTTCTTGCTTTTGGAGGTATTCCGCTCGTTCTCTTCTTTCGATTACGCGAAGGCATTTTTAGAAAAACAACTTCACTAGCCAAAATAAGTAACGACTAAACTGACACCAAAATAAATTTTGTGCCTGTTGGAGTATTTATACTGCCTAAAATTATCCATACTCCTGTATTTAGAACATAGTAATATACCCATACCGTATATAGTACTTTTTCGTTGTAGCTTCTTTATTACCTTAAGGGGCACCGCGCCGGTAAATTCTGAAGCGATTGGTACTATCGCCGTTCTTTAAAACCATTCCTAGCGTGAGTTATACTTGACGGAGAAGAAGACGACGACGACGACCAACAATGTTTTTGGGCATGGGCACGAGAAACAGGTTCTTAGTTGGTCTAGAAGGGCATAGTTTTATGACATGAAACTAGCACCAAAACGTAAATCTTGGTGTTGTCGTTCGATTGCTGCAAAGAGAAAAGCTATCCGTTTCTTCGTTGTCCCTCGCGACGCAACTGAAAATTTTTAATGACATTCATGACTCCTCAATCAATCCTATATTGAACCTGCTGACGCAGGTTCAGATAATGAGTGATCCAATCTCCTGTGCAGTATGTGAAATATTACTACTGATGCTTATGGCCAACACAGCTGACAGCAGTTCCCAACCTGAACTGATCCAGTGGCCTGTGATGGCAAAATATGAGTCACCTGTTGGCATCTGCATCTGTTGTGAGCGAAACAGAACTGGATTGCTTCTGCATGTCCTTCTACTTCAACATATGCTCATACAACTCATCTATCATTTTGGTGATCTTTGTCCTGCCAGGCATCTCAAAGGAACCTCTTCAAATGCATGAAACTACTCACTGAAAGTTAGACTGTCGGCAAGAACTGGGGGAAGTAAATTTTCGCACCATGCATGTGCTAAGAGTTTCATGGCTTTATCCTGCTCATTTTTTTGTGAGAGACGGGATTTGAGATGTAAAATACTGCTTCAGCTGCGATTTCTTGGCTGTTAGAATTGTCTTTTCTTTTTTGGAACACACTACTGAGTCTTCTTTCTTTAATTGATCCTTGTGATTCCGTTCAATGTGCCTAAAAAGAGTAGAGTGTTCCCTGGCGAACGGCTTGTGGCAATAGACACACCAAGCTTTATCCGCGTAACTTTTCTCCTTTGATGTATGGACCTTGAAATTGGGACCAGACAGCGGATGTGTTAGAGCTACCGCTAAGCTTTCGCATAGGTACAAATCTAACAAGCTCCTCGGAGTTTTATTCCCACAGATCGAGGTTAGGACAAGGTTTGAGGTGATGAGTGGAAGGCAGAGGAGTGTTTAAAGATGATGTCGATCCACATAGCGGAGGCAAAATCACTTTGCATGCGTATCAATTAATTGAACACCGAATAATTTATAATTGATTGGCCTTACAGGTCGGCCTATCAGGCCAGGCAGTCAGGCCGGCCGGCCTCAGGCCAGACCCCTGGCTGCAACCCTGCTTCCAGGTTTCCTTCAATATGTCGAGCGGCCCTCTTACATGTCGCCCATACATCAACTCAAATGGGGAGAAGCCTGTAGTTGCCTGCAGTACTTCTCGGTAGGCAAACAGCAGATACGGCAGTAGTTTGTCCCAGTCTTTCCCCTCCAGTGCAGTCTTGCGAAGCATAGATTTCAATGTTCCATTAAACCTTTCGACAAGACCGTCCGTCTGCGGGTGGTAAGGGCTAGTTCTTATTGGATGTATGTGCAGCAGGTTGTACAGCTCAGCCAATAATTTGGACATGAAGTTTGTCCCTTGGTCCGTTAGGATTTCCCTCGGCACTCCGACACGTGCGAACATAGTCCTCATGGGTATTGCTTCCGGGTAGCGAGTAGCATAATCGCACACAACAAGTATGTACTTGTTTCCTGTGCTACTTCGCGGCAAAGGCCCGACAATATCCATGGCAATCCTCGTAAACGGCTCCTCAATCACTGGTAGTGGAACTAAGGTGCTCGAAGATTCTTGACTGCTGAATGTTTCTGGCACTGCTCACATGTTCTGCACCATTCCGCTACATCCCGATACAATGTCGGCCAGTAGAATCGTTGCAAGATTCGCTCAACTGTCTTTTTCTTCCCCAAATGTCCTGCAAGTGGTATCTCATGAGCCAACCTGAGAACAGCCTCCCGATGTTGCTTCGGGATGATCAGTTGCTCGATGCCTAACTCCTCTCCTTCCTCTCTTGGGTGCCAATGACGATAAAGAAGACCGTCTTCTTCATAAAACCAGTAGTTCCCAGCGTTCGACGGTTGCTTTGCGGACTCTCGTACAGCTCCCAGGGTCTCATCCTCCAGTTGCAACTCCCGTAAGTCCTTCTCATCGACTCCCAGATCACCATCGTTAACGATGATCTCCACTGCCTCCGTCCTTCGGGGGATTGGTATCCTCCGACTGTCCAGGTTCAATAACCGTACTTCTCTCCAACCCGTCGTCTTCGGGTCCTACAGGTCCAGGAAGCAACTTTTCCTTGACCGTCTCAGGCACTGGTGTCAAACTTCTGCACTTCACACCAGAATCTTTCTCCTTTTCCAATTCACGTTCTTCCTCTTCTCTCTTCCGCTTGGCTTGAGCCCGTGTCATAGCTGCCAACGCCTCCTCTGGGTTACCAATGCGCACCAGTTCCGGAACATCTCTTCCGAGTAGAACTGACTTCGGTAGCTTCTTCACTACGGCAGCCTCCACCAGGTAGCTCTTGCCGTCGACTACCACTTCTACTTTGGCCAGAGGGTAGAGACCTCGTCGCCATGTACACATTGTACTGCCTCGCATTTCTTCAGAAACTTGTTCCTAGGCACCAGATCGTCTCGCACTAATGTCCTAGCTGCACCGGTATCTAGAACAATGTCTTTTACTTTTCTTCCTTCTACGTAGCCTGTCTTCCATACCAGCGAGTGTCCTTCCTTCACTTTGGACTGCTTTGCCCGCCCTCCAAAGAACGTAGCTGCATTCTTCGGGCATCTGCTCGCCACATGGCCCATCTTGTGACAATTGTAACATCTGGGTAACTGTCGCTGTGGGATCCTATATTCGAGTTGGGACTCCTTCGGTCCAGCGTCCCTGTCTCCTTCACCGGATTCCTTCCCTGGAGCCTTGTCCCTCGGCTTGAGAAGTCTGACATCTTGCCTCCTCGCCTGCTCATACTCATCGAGCCACTCGCCAGCTTGAAGGCATGTCTTCGGCTTCCGCTCCACCAGCCACAACCTCTTTTCCACAGGTAGCGAGCTCAGGAACTGCTCTATTCCCAACACCTGATGAACCTGGTCGACCGTCTTGTGCTCCTTGAGCCACTTGGTTAACGAGTCCATCATCCTTACACCAAACTCTCTATTCGTTTCTCCTTCCTTCCGCTTCGACGACCGAAAACGATTTTTATACGAATCCTCATTGATGTCGTACCGGATGAGGACCGCTGTCTTGATCGCATCGTAGTCCGCTGAATCTGACACCGGCAATGCAGCGAAAGCCAATTGAGCTTTTCCCGTCAGCTGTGGAGCAAGGTAGTGAGGCCATCGTCCCTTGTCTACCTTGTGCGCTGTCATGATTCTTTCGAAAGTCACCAGATACGACTCAATATCGTCGCGCTCCATCAGAGCGACCAGCTTCACGCTTAGTTCAGTAGCCCCCTTCGATGATGAAGCGGACTTTTCTTCAACGATTCGACCTTTCTTCAACGATTCTCATGAGCTTTTCCATCTGTGCTCCCATTTCCTCGGCTTTCTCTCTCGCTTCTCTTTCTCGTCGCACTCTCTCTTCTGCCACCTCTCTCTCGCGCTGTAAGCGTTCCTCTTCTCGTCGCACTCTCTTCTGCCACCTCTTTCTCGCGCTGTACGCGTTCTTCTTCTCGTCTGAGTCTTTCGCGTTCAATCTCCACTTCTCGTTTCTGCCTATCCTCAATCAATTTCTGCAGCATGTCCTGCAGCGCTTGTTCCGACATCTCGCCTGCTCGAAATGATCGACCGGAACGGGTTGTCATACACCGTCGCTCAACGTGTCTAGAGTCAGAATGCTATCCGGCTCACGATCCCACCGCTGCCACCAAATGTAGAGGACCGTATAGTAACGTACTATCGTGCCGACGCTGTAGACCACCAAAACTGTACTACACGGCAGCAGTATACATTAATGCAGGCCAATAGCTTAGAGAACTCTCAATCTCATCATGTTCATCTATCTTTCCAACATACGTGCATGCTTATATATACATACACATAGCACCAAATACGTGACTAACTTTAACCTCAAGTTCGTATTACAACACTTTAGTTCAACCTTCTGAATTAATTGTTGCACTCCGGACCTTTAGGACTGGCTGGCTTCCCTGACACAGAGTATCTATGATCAGTTTCTATAACGTCTCAAGATATTAGTGATGTTAATCTCTGTCACTATCTTTGATCGTATACGCAAGGCGATTCTCGGCCTATACATGTAAGAGGATAAACGTTGCCATGTCAGAGTTCCCGCCCTTATAAAGTACCTTGAAATATTAAAGTTGGCAAGTTGTTCATTCATATTCCAACGTGAACTAGAGGTGCGGCGTAGGTATATTTGAATTATTACGTGTGTGACACCATTTTGTGTGTTTGTTGTGTGTGTGTGTACATGGTGTGAGAGTGTGCGCTGGATGGATACATGTTGGATATTTGTGTTCTTACATTCTTTTGACATGCTGTGTGCTTTGGATCTGCATGTGTACAGTTTGTACTGTATTTGTTCTTGTGTGTGTTCATGTGTGTAGGTGTTTTACATATGGAGAAATGGCCCATACATAGGCGGTCATCTTGCTTTTTTTTTTCAAATTGAATTTCAAACACGTTTATAATTTGCGATAAATCAAACTGATTGTGAATCTGTGCTTTATAAGATTATACCATTAACCATTCGTAAACTACCATCAAGACAAAAATTTAATTTCTACCGCGCATAATTTATTCATAAACGAAGTATCATTACGTAATACCTTGCGTCATCTTAGAATAAAGTTATAATTATTAAAATTCTGTCGGCGCGGCTCGTAACGATATAACTTTAATGTCTGTAACGTAACTAACTATCAATACAATTTGAATTACAATTATAATTGAACCGATACACAAATTAAAATTAACTTATCGGCTATTGTGCGTCACTTGCACTGGAGATGTGGAGCGCATCAATTAGGCACAATGATGCATGCAGGGATCGAACTATTCATGCTTTCATCTTCTGAGACGCAGGTGTTATGGTGAGTATACTATGTGCATTTAGTAGCGTAGGGTATGTTCGGCAGTGGGTCGGCCCTACATGTATGTGCATATCTTGGAAGGAGTAGATATGGCCTTCTCCCTATACTAGTACAGTTGGCCATCTCTCTATAATGGTGCACATCTCCTTGTACTGTAACCAGTGGTACTCCCGAACCGTTAATTGCCCGTCTCATACTACTGTTGGTCTTCTTCCTTCATTGTTAGACTGGTGGCCTTCTCCCTGTACTTCTGGTCTTTTCCCTATACTGTTCGCCTTGTCTTTATAAAGTTGGCCTTATACTGTTGGCCTTCTCCCTATATACTGTTGGCTTTCTCCCTATACTATTGGCCTTCTCCCTATTCTGTTGGCCTTGTTGAGTGTGGATATGGTATACTGTTGGCCTTATTCAAATTAGGGGCAAACCAGGGGGTGGATAGGGGGTGGGAGCGGTAAATCCCTGTCCTGTCCAATACCATACACTGTATATGGACTACAACTGTTTACAGCGTACAAACTGGTACAGGCCTGCACATCCGGTGGGTGTGGCCAAAGCAACTCCAGCAGCTTGAAGACATTACAAGCCATGCCCACATCCCAGGCTGCTCCCAATGTTACTGCTCTGAATGTTGTGACTGCACTGTCCAATCCAAACGGCCTGCTGATCCAGTATGATGTGTGGGATAGGGGGGGGGGGGGGGGGGCACCTTTCTTGGGGAAACCCCACCCTTTGGAAGTGTTTGATCTCCGATTAATATATATACCCCCCCTCCCCCCCCCCCCCATTTACTGTGAACACGAGACTTGTATTTGTAGCCCTGCTCACATGTGTAAGTACATGGAGGTGCCACACCCCCTGTATTGCAATGAAAATCAATGTGAGGCACGTGTGTGTGTGAACATATGTATACATGCATACTCACATTCACACATGTATCACTCGCACACATACTCACATACATGTACATGTACATGCACACTGTCGTGTGTGTGTGTGTGTATTTGTGTATGGTTGTCACATCTTGGTCCCTTTCACAGCACCATTGGGGGTTCCAAGCCCTCAGCTTCTGGCACTCTCCTCTTCTTCTGTCAATGTGATGTAGTTTAACCCCTCAGTTCCCAATGGGATCATCACAGCCTGCAATGTGTAAGCTGTTTCCGTACTGGGGAACGTCCTTCTCACTACCTCCAGTGTCCCGTGGTACATAACCTGCAGCCGTCAACGCAGTACAGCTTTGTGGAAGCAGCATGCACCACAGCTGGATGTCAGACTGGTGGTGTTACCAGTGTCACAATGTTCACTGGATAGTGGTATGTATATGTTGTGTATGTATACGTTGTGTCAACAAGTAACACACAACCACACACCTTGTGGTTGCTGTACTTCCAGGGTGATGGTGGTACCAGATGCCTTGATCAGAGTCACCTCATCACTGATGGGACACATCCTGACCATTCACAGAGATAAGCTCATCAAACTGGTACAGCTGACCCGATTGGTCGGCCGGACTGCCTTGGACCAGACGACCTTGGTGAGATGGAGAGGGAGAGCTGGTGATATGTGATTGGGCACATCAATCAATTTCCCAGGTAGTTCCCACCCTAGGTGAGAGTGTTGGTGATGCCAGAGTAGGAGCAGCCACGATTGTCCATCACCACGGCAACGGCCTGTTGTGGAGGCGGCTGATTGTCCATCTTACAGAGATACACTGTAGGGTTGGCATGGGGAGGAGGAAATGAGAAGGTTATCCAATACACGCACACACACACACACACACACACACACACACACACACACACACACAGATGTACACACACACACACACACACACACATGTACACACATGTACACATGGTCCATCTTTCAAAACCCATGAAGCGCATGCATCATGGTGATCACACAGATATGATATTATAATGCTTCAGGGACAACCATGGTTACTATTATGTTGTGGGCGTGACCGAGGCTATGTATAGATAGGGGAATGTGAGGTGGAGGAGAAAGGAAGGTTAAAGGCCTAATTCAAGGATCTAGAGCCATTGGGTACCTGAAAGGTGGACCCAATGGATGATGGGTGTGGTCAGTGTAGACACAGCCACCATTAGGCAAGAACACATCCCACACACCACATCACATCACGACACACACCACACTACACCATGCCA
This sequence comes from Ephydatia muelleri, assembly GCA_013339895.1. Classification (NCBI taxonomy): domain Eukaryota; kingdom Metazoa; phylum Porifera; class Demospongiae; order Spongillida; family Spongillidae; genus Ephydatia; species Ephydatia muelleri. Next base: position 29,991,431 of record JABACO010000001.1, on the reverse strand, counting down.
TCCCATAACACTACAAGGAGCACTGACCAGCTGCTGTTGCTTGACCAGTTCTAGGTCTGGAGATGAGCGGAGGCACCATCACCTCCTCCACACACACCACAGGGAATGTGATATGGTATGGGTATGGATAGGAGGCACGATACATGTACAGTGACAGTGGATGTGGCATGTGGTTATTCAATGTGCGGTTATTCAGTAGGGTGGTTATTCAGTGAAGGTTAATTGCTGTTGAGTGGTTACTCAGTAGGGTTGTTATTCACTAGGGTGGTTATTCAGTGAGTTATTCAGTAGGTTGGTTATTCAGTAAGTGCGATTATGAGATAATCCTGGCCAGAATTATTGTGATATTCCGTTTTCATTGTATAAATTCATGTCTGTCTGTGTGTGTGCTTGTGTGTGTGCTTGTGTGTGTGTGTGTGTGTGTGTGTTTGTGTGTGTGTGTTTGTGTGTGTGTGTTTGTGTGTTTGTGTGTTTGTGTGTGTGTGTGTTTGTGTGTGTGTGTGTTTGTGTGTGTGTGTGTGTGTGTGTGTGTAGTGCCTAGGTCAGATGCTTCCCATTACTACTGAGCGACGTTGTGCTATATCTAGTCAGTTATAAACTTTCTTTTGCGACTGAGCACTTTATGAAAGGTAATATTAATTGAAGCTTGTTTTCATACGACACGAGGCCTCAATATAAAAAAGTACAGCACCCTCACGTGATCACACTTCCCATAGAGAACTGGTATAGTAGTAGAGACTGAAAATAGAAAGTCAATTGCATTAACCGTTCGGAAGTTATAGCGATTCAAACACGATGCATTTTATAACATTAATAATTATAATTCCGGATCGTGGCGATCAGAGTATCTGTTAAGAGCTGTAAGGTGCTGAATATTACATTTCAAAGCAAAGTTACATTTCTATTGCGCGTCTTTAATATAAAGACAAAGTGAAGTCCCATTCTTCGCAAACCACTCAATACAACTGGCCATCTTGCACTCGGTACTGCTTATGTGGTTTAATGTTCTAGAAGCTATTTGTTACTTTACTTTACGCTAATATCAACAATGTTAAAGCTTTTCCACAATTGATCATTTCAGCACTAGATAAAACATCAGTGCACACTAGCTGTCGAGGCGCGCTATTTTTCTGTCTACTAACGCTGCACAGGTCACGGTTTCTGCGGTCCTATATTTTGGCTTACATGAAGCACTCGAACGGCAAACGATTTTCTCGAGAAAACGCCTGACAGTTGGATATCTTTCCATTAAGAAGGGTGACTACACATCGTATATATATGTGTCTAGTTTAAGCTTAGACATATTTTGTGGTGTGAGAACAAAGCAGTTATGTGCAACAGCTTAATCATAGAAGTCACGTGTTTGGATACATGTCATACGTGAATGAAAATTCCACAACGCCAAATCAGTTGGGTCAGTTGACACAAATTGATCAAAACCTCTGTACAGTACGCAATTTAGAAACAACACATTTATCAGTGGTGCTTAGAACTTGCTAAGAATACTCATGGATGGATTTGATTTCTGATTTATTTATATAAATAAATCTGATTCTTTAATTTATTATTTTATAAAGAATTAAAATTAATAAAATTCATAATACATAATTAGGTACGGTTCTACACTCTTCGGAGAATGGCTCTGGCATTTGCTCTAATTAAGCAAATGCTTAAGTTGGAGAACAGGTCGAAAGAAGCCTGTGACTTTGGAAGGGACTTGTGGATTGCAAGCCGAGCAGCAACTTGTGCTAAAAACAATGTAGCCTCTTTACCCCAAGCCCCATAAGAATCAACTGCTAGAGGGGTTGAGACCCACCCTAGAGCTGAACACTTTTCATCGTTGGCCTGGTGTTTCCTGCTCTCCGTTGCCTCAAGGACTGCACCAACCGTTGCTCCCGCTTCAGCTAAAGTTGAAGGGTTTAGCGGTGAGACAACGGAGATGTCCAGGGCAACGGGCCTCCCAAGGTTCCAATTCTGTAACAGAATATCGGCAGGTCTTGACTGCGAATGGTCGGGAAAGAGCCCAGCGCCAACTTCAACTTGGACAGAAGCATGCGCACGGTGAAGGAAGTGCACTAAAGTGTCCCTGAGTGCATTATGGCGTAATACAGCATCACCCCCACATTTGCATGTTAAAGCGTGGTGTCCGAGAGGGTCCAGACTGTGGGCAGGGCAGAAGGCACACTGAGAGCCCTGGGAGGTATCTAGGCCCAGCCACCACTTGACAGCTACCCTGAATTCAATGGGGTCAAGATGTAGACCTTGGGATGTGGAAGGAATAACTGATAGCCAGGATGTGGCATGAGGAGCTGAAACTGATAGCAGCCTAGCCTTGTTAGCAGGAGAGGATCGATCAAAAAGGTCTTGAAAACAAAGGTCATTCACTTTAGAAGACAGAAGCTTCTGACTGACGGGTGAGGAGATAATGGAATTGACAGAAAGTTTCTCGATTGGAGAAACATGAGAATTAAAGTGGTCAATGGCATTTGTGAGATGTATGTCTTCAGAATCAACAACACCGGAGGAACAGACAGAAGCGATATACGCTGAGCTTGAGTGAAGGGACAGTGAGCGCAAACCTAGACCACCACTGTTGAGGCCAAGCTGGGCCTGGCACCATGCCTCATCAGAAGTTGCGAAACCTATACAGTCCATGAAACAGTGGTGGATGTCATCATCAAAAAGCTTGAAAGCTTCCAATACCAAATCAGTTGGAATAAATCTGATGCCCATCATATTTGTCACAGTACTTACTATACATAGTTACGTACTGATTTGATCAATGAGACCGCGGTCCGCCATGTTAAAAACAATCAAGATAAAAATAAACAAATTACGGAAATATTCTTTCTTCTGTTTACGATGCCATTTTCTGGCTTTGCTGAATACGATATAGCATTAGAATATTATTGCACTACATACTACAATAACATAATATGAGCTGTTGTCATCATTTTTTTGAATTGTGGCTCCTATTTGGAGCTTCGCTACATCTCTGCCTCTCATTTTTCATCTTTGTGTTGTCAGGTGCATCAGTAAAAAAAGGTTTTGCAATTCAGAAATAACAATAATCATGCATGTATTATAAAACATATCAAAAGGCAGAGGTATGAAATTTTGCATTATTCTCTTAATTGCTTACCTACTCTAATTATAATGAGTGTATTAACACCGCGTCCGCGAGTAAAGTGGGTGAAAACGGCCAAAATTTGGGGGAGGTTTAAAATATAAAAGGTCCGCTGATTATTATTTTTCTTTTCTGACACAGGATACTATTACTACAACTCTTGAGACAACATTTGATGCGTTCAATGAAAGGACCATTGGTCTGCCGCATGCTATCTACGAGCTGGCAAGTGACCGGTCGATATCAGTGGCATCCGATGTTTTGCTCGTCCAAAATGTTCCAGAAGTGCACAGTATATGAACTGAAATGAAATTGTGACTTTAGGATTGTCATTAGTGTAGAAATTCATTTTACAAGCAACACCGTTGTATCTATCGGGGTGGAAGAGCGCGGCTGGTTATTGAACAGGAGCGCAGAAAAAGTACTTTATGTAAATCAATCCATACTATAGAATAAAAGACCACTAGTCACTGTACTAGTGTTGGCTGCGAATGCACTCTTTCCCTACAGTCACTGAAACCAGGCTAGCTGTCCACAATGTCGCGAGGCAAACTATTCAGTTCAATAAAATAGCATATCGGTCTACACATGCATACACACTATTGATAACGATAATACAAAATGTTTGCTTTCTCTCTTACTTTTCTTTTTCTTTTTAGACTACTAACTTTGGTTTTGATTGCTTTGTCGTGTTCAAAGGGATGTGGTAGGCATAGTGCAGCCTTCAGATTTCTCAGGGCTTCAGCAGGCTTGATTGTGGGATTACGCTCTACCAATTCTTCTAGGTGTTTAACATACTGCTTTGGTAGATTGCTTCCTCTTCCTTTTGTAGCTTCATTTTGACTCTCATCATGATCACTACCTGCATTGTCCTCATCACTGGCCTTCTTCCTACCAAACAACTTGGTAATTTCAGCACGTATTTCATTCTCCCCAGGTAAGGTGTAGCGTCCAGGATAGAGTGACTGAAGCTCCTCTAACATAGCACATGGACTCATTTTGTCTGAGGAAACACGAGCTCCTCGCTCAAACATCCGTTTTATGTCCTTCTTGTATGGTTCCAAGTATGCTCGACCATACTGAGCCCCTCTCTGCGGACGCCTAGCCCAACCTTGGTGTTTATGGTTATGATTTTTTTCAGAAATCTCCAAATGAGCTGCCAGATTATATTCCTCCATTTCAGAATGACCGTTTGTGATGTTAACACTGTGGTTTGTTATAAGAATGCTAGCAAGCCGTACCGCTGCTGCCACCATATCTTGTCGTATAAGCTGTCCATTTCCAGGCCCTGCATGTGGATTACGAACACTTCTATGTTGATTACGAGGCCCCATGATGTTGGAAAGACAAGATCTTTTCTGTATGCAAGCACCAGTCAGCAATTCTGCCCCCCTTAAGAGCTCACTTTCACCATAGCCTGAGAATCCTGCTGGAGCAATCTCATTATCATCATCTTCACTATAAATTTCATCTTCATCATTCTCTTCTCCTTCATCTTGATCTTCAACTTCGTTGTCATCCCCTTCAACATGAAATATATAATCAGCTACTACATTTGCATTGACAGACAATTCTTCACCACCGATATCTGTAGATTCATCATCATCATCCTTACTATCAGCTTCCAGATAATTCACTGAGGCATTGCAGCTGCATGGCCTCAATAGGCCTGTCTTCAAACTGGTGCGAAATGTTACACCATCTCCAATGCCACTGTAGGCAAAACATCTGATATTGAAAACTATCTCAGCTTTAGTCAGTTCTTCAATTCCTGTCAATTTCTGAGTTGCCCACTCTCCTTCACACTCCATATAAAACGTATCATTGCAGCGTGCAAAATACCCTTTTGCTTCCTTTACAACCTTGCCAATTGCTGCACTCAATTTCTGAAGCTTTTCTCTGTCTAGAGTGATCAGCTGTACAAATGAATTTTGAATACCGCCCCCCCCATGCAAGAGCTGCAGCAAGACCTTTTGCTGTTGCAATTGTTCTGATCCTATTCTGCTGAGATGTTTTCATAAACTTCATCAGGTGTGCAATTCCCTTTGCAAAATGGGCATCAATTAAGCCTTTACCATCCTGTGTTTCAGTATGGATGAAACGGACTATTCTGATTTGGCTTGAGGTATTTAAAATTGCAATTAGCAAGAGCAATTCTTTGGCCTGATAGCACCCAGCATTGTCAGATTGCAGAGTCACAGTTCTGATATGTGGGAGCTCTACACTGAGTTGCTTCAAGCATCGAAAGAACAGCTAATCCATCCTGTTTGTTGGAACCTTCTAAAATTTGGTCACAATAGACTGTATATCTTACAGCACTACCTGTGGTACTTGTAACTCCATCTTTATCGATTGGATGTTCTTCATACTTGAAGTATAAACATAAACACCCATGCCAACCAATTCCCCGTTTTGCAAAGTGTTGCTGAGATGTTTCACGCGATGACATTGCTTCAAAATTCATCTTCCAATCCGCAACAACAAGCGCTTCAGAACTTCTCTTGTTGTCAAGGCACTTTTTTTTCCATGTCTTTGATAATTTTTTCCAAATGTACTTGTTGGTTAGTGACACGGACTCTGTGCCCTCGATACAGTTCTAAATTTTCAGCAGCATCTTTTATTACTTCCAAAGCATCCGCTGCTGCAACTGATTCCTGAAGCTCAGATATACAAAAATTAACAAAATTGCACCCATTACATCTCTCTGTACGAGCTGGTACACTCAAGTCAGGTTTACAAAGACCATAATCAATCCCGTGTGTCCCAACCTCATCTCCCTCTGTCAAAGCATGAGAATCATATTGCTGTTTCAGGAAGATGCGCATTATGGTAATGTAGTTTGTCAATACAGGCTTCTTTTCTGCATCAAAAATGTCATCCACAATTCATTGCAACAAGGTAACTTGGTCATTCACCAAAACCCCTGTAACATAGTCAACAGCACACAGAATCTTCTCCCCACCAGCTGTTATATTTCTCAATATCTCATAAAACTTTCCCCGTGAAATTGATAGATGTGAGTCACCAGCAGCAGAATTTGTGCCCCTTTCAGAGCACAATGCCATGTAATTTTCATACATGTGCCTGGGTGAGTTTCGGCGTGTCAGAGAAGGTAGGGTGACTGTTTCTGCATCACTGAGTTTTATTTGCTTTGTCCCCCAAGATATTGGAGTAACATTGTCTTTAGATAGAATGAACATAACAGCTTCATGAAGTATTTGTTCATCAAAACGGCATCTTGTTATAGGAGGGATACACAGAGACATTCCAGCTTCCATCACTTTGAAATCTTTCCGTGCTTGGTCTACTGAAAAACCACCTAGAGTGAAAACACCGTCCCTCTTCAAAGATTGTATGCGATGACCTGGAAGTCCCTTCACCAAAATTGCACGAGCAACACGTGCCTGAATGGAGCGCTTCTGACTAGCATTCATGATCATGATTGTGTTTTCAGTAACTCTATTTTCATCCTTTGTAGTAATTGAACTTGAGCTTTGTGAAAGTCTGGCGGCAACTTCTTCTAATAGGGAGTCAGAGTTTGCTGGATACAAAATTTCAGCACATCTAACCACTGCTGCAAGAACGCTTTGAACCATCGTACTCCATCCTGAACCACCTGATTCCTTTAGCAACACATCACCTTTCCTCAAATCTTCGTTAGGCAGCTTCTTCTTGGTTGCTTGGCTCCATCCAAACGCTTGCCATAGATCATGCACTGTTTCTACCTGTTTGACAGTTGGCTCCGTCCCAATGGTTCGCTCCTCTAGATCTGTTGCCTTTGCTATCTCAATTCTAGCCCTTTTCGCTGCTTCTCTTTGCTCGCTGCCAGTCGATAGTCGCTTCGGACCTCGTTGCCCAGAACTCCGAGCAAGCGCCACTCCAGGCTCTACACCATCGCAAGCACATCCGCACCTTTTGCATGCGCTGCCACACAATGGACATGAACCAACTTTGCATTTGCAACGATGAGGCTGTTCTGCAGAATCCATTGATCCCGTAGATTAACTATTGGTGGTTAGTTAACTGCAGTATTTGGACTGGTCCCGTAAGCTTCATCGCAATTGTTTGGAGAATTGGCGTTTGTTTAAAGGATAAAAACGTGATTTTTATCTCTAGCACAAGTAAGTACGTGATCGGGAAGGGTTTTAGTATTCGTATTAACATTCAAAATCCACTTTGTACATGCCTTTTTGAGTACCGAACCGCATTATTAAAAGTATGTTAATCTCTTCTACAACAAAGCCATTTGGTACAGGATAGATTCTTAGTGTAATCCAATAGGTTCTTGTACTAGAATTTCATATAGTGCTTACGACTGCATTACTAGCGGACCTTTTATTTTTTTAAATGCCCCCAAATGGTGACCCAGATTACTCGCGCGGATGCGGTGTTAAAACTAGCTATGACTATTTTGGGATCTTGAGTATATGGGTATTGCTAAAATGGGTGTTGCTTTTAAAACTACAAGGAACCCTGTAAAAGTTATTATAATAAAAACTCTAGACTACGGAACAAGCTCTAAATTATGCACACTGTACTACATAAATTGCCAGCAGCATGATGATATGGGCTATGACTGCAAGAGATTTAATAACCATTATTATGGTTAAAATATGCACTTAGAGTTCTTTTGTGTGTGTGTGTGTGTGTGTGTGTGTGTGTGTGTGTGTGTGTGTGTGTGTGTGTGTGTGTGTGTGTGTGTGTATGTGTAGAATTTTTAAAACTGCATGTATAACATAATTTATAGCTGAACTGAAAGATGTGAGATGAAATGACTCCACCGAGAGTCCGAGATACATGTATCTCTAAGTCTGTTGTTGTGGAAGCATCACACCATCATATACATTTAAGCTTGCTACTTTATTATTATATGGGATCGTTTCTGCAAATAGGGACCTAATGCATTCAATACAACATATCCAATACACACAATAGAAAAGTAATGCTTGGATTGAAATGCATGGTTAATTAAAACTTAAGAGCATTACAACTCCATGACAGACTCTCAGTGCGTAAGAAGCAATGTGTAGAGGACATTTCATAAATATCAAAGAATTTGAAATCATGTTTGATCACCAACGATCCCATATATTTATACACCACAAAATAATCTTCAATTATGCATTTCTCTAGAGCATATTGGATGAGAACTCAGCCATTCATTTAAATAAAAACATTTCAGTTAGTTAATTAGTTGATCATTTCATTCCACACTTGGTGACCAATCTGTTATAGATTTAACATACACACAGTAAAATTAACTAATTCTGTTGCAGAGTTTCATATTTAAATACGTTCCTACGCCTCTGGAATGTATGGCTCCACACATATGATGGTGCATAATCCTGTGGTCAGCCATTATGGCACAGGATGGTGATGCATATGGTAACACTGTAACATTCAATAAGTGTTGCCTCAGTCATGTTTGGTACCAGAGACGGTCGTGCAGTGGGATTGGCAACACACACACATCAGCTTTAGCCTCGGTAAAGACTTGGCATGTAATTCATGTGGATATTAAAATGGACAAACATCATTTTCATGGTTTCCCACAAAGATGGAAAATTCATGGAGGTGGGTGTGGGAGTGGAGGTGGGTGTGGTCACTGTGGGAATGATGTAATGAAAGAATGTATGGCTCCACACATATGATGGTGCATAATCCTGTGGTCAGCCATTATGGTACAGGATGGTGATGCATATGGTAACACTGTAACATCTGAACCTGCGGCAGCAGGTTCAATATAGGATTGATTGAGGATTGATGAATATCATTAAAAAACTTCACTCGCGTCTGGAGGGACAACGGAGAAACGGACGCGTATCTCTTTGTCGCGATGGAACGAGAACTCAAAGATCTACAGTTCTACGTTTGTTCCGTGTCATAAAACGGTGTGCTTTTAGAGAAACAAACGAATTCCTTTTTCTGGTGCCCAGTCCCAAAATACTTCTTGGTCGTCGTCGTCTTCTTCTTCTTCTTCCTTAGGAAGGTATAACTCGAGCTACGAACGGTTTTGAAGAACGGCAATAGCACCAATATCTTTGGAATTCACCTGCACGGTGCCCTTTAAGGTCATATAGACATCTAGAAAGACTACAGCGAGAAGTACCTCATGCGGTAGCAAGTTCTGTATAGGATATGAAGTTATTGCAGAAGTTTATTTGGTTTATTGTTGATTAATGAAGTTATTTTACAGCATGTAGTATAAATACTCCGAATCGCAGTTTAATACTTTGGCTAGTGAAGTTAAATGCCTTCGCGTAATCGAAAGAAGAGATCTAAGCAACGAGCAGAATACCTTCAAAAGCAAGACGATATTTTATCACAACAAAACAAGGCTAAAGCCCGAGCGCGCTACAAGGCCGATCCCGAAAAGAAGAAGGCCTCTGTACGCGACAGCTACAAGGCCGATCCCGAAAAGAAGAAGGCCTCTGTACGCGACAGCTACAAGGCCGATTCCGAAAAGAAGAAGGCCTCTGTACGCGACAGCTACAACGCAGATATTGAATCTAAGCAATCTGCTAAAAGGCAGCGATATCAAGAGGACGTCGAGGAGAACCGCGCTGTTAAAAGGCCGAAATACGAGGACAATTCAGCTGCCATTAAGGCATCTGAAAGGAATCGGTATTGGTATGACCCCGCTGTCCGATTGGCTAAACGTGCTGCCGAGAGGAAGCGGTATCGCAGGGGTCACCGAACTACCACTACCACCCAAAGGTATGTCATGGCATGTTGTATTGCACTAGCATTAAAAAGCTATAGGAAGATGTGCATGCAACATGTGTACAGCACGCATGTAAGGAAGGGATCTGCACAAAACCATTCACTTCACATGTACAGCATGCATGGTGACCCAACTGTTGTGTACAGTACATGTAGTCCTTTCTCCTTTGTGACCTGTCTGAATATTGGGTTTAATCTGATGTACAAAAAGGCTTCCTTATCTGATGTACTACGGCTGCAACTGTGTATGAGCACTGAAACCATATCCTTCTCCCATATAGCTACTCCTTGTATGAACCCAAATCTCATGCACTAATGGAGTATAATGGAGGACTTGAAAAAGCTATTCTTAGGGATAGTGAGCTTCTAAGTGAAGTAAATGATGCCTTTTGTAAGTCTCATCCATTGCTAGCTCAAAGGTTGTTACAAGCTAGGTTGCCCGTGCAGCAGTAAGTAAGATTGGTGCTGATGCATTAGTCGGAGGACGAAGTACATCCTCCAACTCCTCTTCCCTTTACGCAGCCACCGCTGCTAGATACATTGCTGCCCCCCTACTGTCCGCCGCCAGCAGCAGCTGCAGCACTGCCCCTGCCGAGCAGAGCTGCCCCCACTGCTGCCCCACCGCCAACAGCAGAGCTGCCCCCACCTCCAGCAGCAGAAGCAGGGGCACAGCCGCTACCTGCACCAGCCCCACCACTGGCACCAGTATTGGCACCAGTGCCCCACCACCACTTTGCCTGCTGCCACCCTGGCCGCTGCCACCACCACCCGCATGGCTCCCATGGCCAAAACCAGGCCGCCGCGGCCATAGAAGAGGCTGGGGGAGACAAAGAGGACAAGGCGGAACCGTACAGAACATTAAGAACTCATATACATATAATTTCTATTATTAAATTTTTTAACCTCCCTCCCTTCAAAAATTAAAATTATTTTGTGACCACTTATAAAGACGCCAGAGGAAAATATTTATGAAACAAGTAAATAAAAACATTCTCTAACAAGAAAGTTGTTGGTATATAGGATTGACCAATGGTGGTGTAAAAAGCACAGAAACAAGAGTGACAGAAATTTGACTGGAAAATTGAAATAGGCCTATATTTAGCACACTAACGTTGTAACAGTACATGTCTGAGTAATGGGCTAAATATAGGCCTATTTCAATTTTCCAGTCAAATTTCTGTCACTCTTGTTTCTGTACTTTTTACACCACCATTGGTCAATCCTATATACCAACAACTTTCTCGTTAGAGAATGTTTTTATTTACTTGTTCAATAAGTGTTGCCTCAGTAATGCTTAGTACCAGAGACGGTCGTGCAGTGGGATTGGCAACACAGATATCAGCTTTTCCCTCCGTAAAGATTTGGCATGTAATTCATGTGGATCTAAAATGGACAAACTCACAGCTTTAACATCAGTACATCTGTGGTGTGTGAGTACATGCCCTTCTTTCTGAATATGACAAACAACACAGTCACAGTGTACTCTACACACATGAATGTGCAGTGTGGACACATAGGTGTGTGTTGTGAGCTAGGTACATCCATGTGGTGTGGTGACCACACAGACATGGGTGTGTGCACCTTTCCAGCACAGGACATGCACACCAGAAATGTCTCCTCTTCCTCCTTCGACATGCACGATGGCAGAGTATGGTTCCCATGACGACCATTAGCAATGAGACAACTGCAAATAATGTAATGATTACCTCTACCTTTAGGTAGGCACTATTGCCATGATGACAAGCTCTAAGGTTTATGACCAGTGGTATAAGAAATGAGCTCACCACATATAGAGGTTCGCTAATTCTTATGGAATGTGGCAAGAGCAAATAGATTCATCGATATCAAAATGGTGAACATCAGCTTGATGAACGATGACCCCATCAGTAGTGAGTCTGACCAGGGTCTTGTGTGACCTTTGTTTGCAAACAACTGTGACGGTCTCCAGACATAAGATAATAAAGATCTGAGCTGTGTGTAGTGTGTGATTGGGTACACACTACTGGCTATGATGTGTTTACATCAGTGAGTACACGAGTACACATAGTGTGCACAGCATATGGGTGGGTGTGCTCATGTAGTACACACACTGCACATAACACTCACAGCTTTAACATCAGCACATCTGTGGTGTGTGAGTACAGTGGAGAAATTTCTGGTGTGCATGTCCTGTGCTGGAAAGGTGCACACACCCATGTCTGTGTGTCACCACACCACATGGATGTACCTCACAACACACACCTATGTGTCCAGACTGCACATTCATGTGCACAGTATGTGTAGAGTACACATAGGTGCCTGTGTTGTGGGCAATTGGACAGCTACATGCAATAGGACAAAGATCCTAACACAATGCTCAGTGGCTCACACAGGTCAGAGGTGTATTCACACCACACTCCTCTGTCCATGCCATAAGCCTCCATCATGAAGACCAGGTCCCCATGGGTCACTGCTGACTTATCCCTACACAGCCATTTTGTCACATGTGGATACGTTTAATGTGTTTCGAAACTGAAATGTTCATTGCATTTGTGATGCATGTGTGCATATCATACTTATCATAGCCCAGCCATGTCCTCCATATTAATTAAGCAACAAAATATATACATCAAAATAATTATACTACAATCATTTACATTACACTAATATTGTTCACATCAACACACACTTTGTTTGGTAAACATCTACCCAGAATTGCTGTGGCAATGGCTCGGCAAACATTTTTAGCTTTCAGTGGGAGCTGAAAAGTGAGTATCACTCTTTTGACATAGTAAAGTCGTCTCATTGATAGTAGCCAATCCTTCTTCTGTGTTGTATTGCTGCCTGGCTCTCTGAACCCTATTTCTAAATTGCGAAACCTTTTTTTTATTGATGCACCTGACAACACAAAGGTGAGAAATGAGCAGCAGAGATGTAGTGAAGCTCCAAAAGGGGGCAAGTAGCTTAAAATATAGAGGTGCCAGCAGATAGTATTCTGTCATAGTAATAGTAGTATTGTTGTACATGTTTGTAACGTTATCGCCTATTGTTGCAAAATCATATACAGCAAAGACCAATATTGGCATTGTAAACAGAAGAAAGAATATTGGGTACAAGAGAAGAGGTAACATCTCACGCAGCACCTTCTTGTGTTGTTTGTCATATTCAGAAAGAATGGCATTCCTCCTTCGACATGCTCGATGACAGAGTATGGTTCCCATGACGACCATTAGCAATGAGACAATCACGAGAACTGCAAATATTATAATGAATATGATCTCTTCCCTTAGGTAGGTACGATAGCCATGACATCCTGTAAGGTTTATGCCCAGTAGCACAATAGTCACAGCCAGTGGTATAAGAAGTGAGCTCACCACATAGAGACGTTCCAATCTCTGCAAATTCCTATGGAATACGGCAAGAGCAAATAGATGTATCGATATCCAAAGGGTGAACATCAGCTTGATGAATGATGACCCCTTCAGTAGTGAGTCTAGCACAATCATAGTCGCCATAAAAACCTCGTAGGTTACGTCGGCGAAAGTATATGATTCAATAATCCAAAGGATTGAAAATTCCATCGCGCTCAGGACTTGATACATAGCCAAACGGTAGACCAGGGTCTTGTGCAACTTTTGTTTGCAAACAACTGCGACGGCCGCCAGACATAGTAGCACAGAGACGAACGAGATAGGAAGGTAAATTATCTCAAAACTCCTTAGATTCGTTGCGTAGTCGAGAGTGCTGCAATTGACGGCATTGTCCATTTTCTGTACAACTATTTACGTTACCACGGTTGTTTTGAAATGCTGGTCAAAAAAAAAAACTGTGCGCCCTTTGATCTGTCAACGATAACAAGAATTAATTAACTTTTTACTTTGAACTGTAAGTGCATCTTTTAACCACAATGATGGTAATTTAATCTCTTGCAGTCATCAGCCATGCTGTTGAAATTATTATAGCACAGTTGCATAATGTAATAAGATGCTTTGTACAGTTAACTTGTACAGGGTGCCTTGTAATTTTAAAAGCAACACCAACATATCCAAGATCCCAAAATAAACATAATATTATACTCATTATTATATTATTATATTTGGGACAGTTTCCGCGAAATTGCCCCACGTATAAAATGTTATAAAAATGCATCGCGTTTGAATCTATATAACTTCCCAACTGATAACGCTATCGACTTTCTATTTTCAATACTTCATGCTACACCATTGCACTATGAAGTGTTGAAAATAGCAAGTCGATAGCGTTATCCGTTGGGAGGTTATAGCGATTCAAACGCGATGCATTTTTATAACATTTTAACCGTGGGGCAAAACTGTCCCATTTAAGAGAATGAATTTTATAGTACATAAAGCGTTTCGATACACTGGCAGGGTCATCTATGGTAAGTTTCTATAACGTCTCAAGATATTAGTGATGTGAATCTCTGTCATATCTTTGATCGCATATGCATGCAAATCCAGAGTACGATTCTTGGCCTAAGAGTTCCTGCCCTTATAAAGTACCTTGAAATTTTAAAGTTAATTGGCAAGTTGTTCCTTCATATTCCAACGTGAACTGGAGGTGCGACGTAGGTATATTTGAATTGTTACATATGTCACACCATTTTGTGTGTTTGTTGTGTGTAGACTCGTTAGTTCGTCGAGAAGGCTGTGTAGGATTATTGTATTGACTGATTGTAATCAAGCGCACCGCACGGGACAATACAATACACTACATCTCCCCTTCCCACAAGGTCAAATATTAGTTCTTTTCCACTGTCTTCACCCCATGCACTCTCTTGCTTCTGTCTCTTCTTTGCCCGCCTGCATACGCTTCTCCTTGCGTCACATACTCCCTCGCTCTTTCCCTCTTGTATAGGGCGGCTCGCGCTCTTTCTCTCCCCGGCGACCGGACCTATTCCTCCCCGGCGGCAGGACTCTCACCTCCCCGGCGGCAGGACTCTCTCCTCCCCGGCGGCAGGACTCTCTCCTACCCGGCGGCAGAACTCTTTCCTCCCCGGCTGCAGGACTCTCTCCTCCCCGGCGGCAGGACTCTCACCACGCCGGCGGCAGGACTCTTTCCTCCCCGGTACTCTTTCCTCCCCGGCGGCAGGACTCTCACCTTGCTCACTCTCAGCCTTATTCTGGTTCTGGCCCTCTACTCGCAACTCTGCGGCTCTGGCACTCACTCTCGGCTCCAGCTCTGGCCCTAACACTGGCTCTTGCTGTCCCCTTCTCCTGGCGTCCTCGCCCATTCTCGGCTGCTACTTCATTTTGATGGTTAATCCTGGTAGCGAAGGCTTGGTCAGGGTGGCGGTGGTAGGTACCTTCACCTCCTTCTTCTCCTTTATTCCTCTTTCGAGGTTGAAGGATCCGCCACGCGCTACACCGCTGCCACCATGTAGGATTATTAGGTCTTGACTGATTGTAATCACGCGCACCGCACGTGACAATACAATACACTACAGGCTGCAATTGAAGACATAGTCCATTTTCTGTACAACTATTTACGTTACCACGGTTGTTTTGAAACGCTGGTCAGAAAAACTGTACGCCCTTTGATATTATTATTTTTAAATCTGTCGATGGTAACAAGTATTAATTAATTGAACTGTAAGTGCATCTTTTAACCACAATGATGGTAATTTAATACAATTGTTGTCGTATATTTAGAATTAGAGGTTAACCACATTAATCATTGGACATACAGTAGATGTTGTAGGCATACATGTCATTGTTCCAATCATGTTTAAATAAAAGCTGTCCATTGGACTGTTCTTTCAGGGTGCAGGAGGTGCTGCACTGGTGACAAATGGAAACAGCACATGCAAGGGTAGAAGGTGGTACAAGTAGAAGCTGTTTGGTCAGTGTCAAAAGAGGACTTTCTATATCGTTCAATATGGCTTCCCCAAATGAGCCCACCATTTCTTCAAACAGCTGAATGAGGCAATACTTTAAAACCGCTTCTTTCCATAAAACAGGCATGAAGAATTCCAACTGTATCTACGTTACCAAGACGTGATATATTGTGACACATGCCATATACTTACTTTGTTACAGTAGAACAACTTAATGCAGTTAGTCACTTTGATGATGGCATTTTTTGTACCAGCAGTACAGTTGTACAAATACCCTAATGCATCCATGCTGGTTTCAGCTCCATGCTGCTGCAGCTGATAATGCCCCCCATCTAGTAGGCAATTAACAGCTCTGCTCACACTTACAATATATGAGCACATCAGACAGCTTTTGGAGCTTCCATGATGCCTTCAAGAGAGGGCCATTGTATACCATATCAATGCATGGTATTTACATACCTCAAGTTTCCCAAATTCTCCATGTGTGTGAGTCTTGGGTGTGTACCCATTCATGAAGTGTAGCACTTCAGTAGTCTTAAACAGTTCGAGGATAGCAGGATTACAGCTATGTCAGTCAGTTAAAATCAAAGTTTCATATAGTATATAATTACCCACCGTTCATTGTTTGGTCCATAGCGACCTCCTGAGACAACATAGGTTATAGGTGCTCTCTAACACTGAACCCAACAGCTATATCACGACTGGGATTGTGGCGATTAGAATGTACATTTTGGCAGCGAACCAGGGAATTAAATGCCTCACACCTACATGTGTCACATATCAGTATTGGTGAAAATGTGACACAAACAATTTGTGTACCTTTCAGTATTGTACGCAGATGTAGGGCCAAATTCATGTAATGCTGCCGGAAGGTATAGCACAAGATGGACCTTCTTTTTTTTCAGCATACTGGGGTTATGCTCTTTGATGGCTTGAACAAATGCATCACAGGTACCCTGGTATGCATCAAGCATAGACGTCCGAAGTGTACCACAATAAGCAATTCTAAAAACCTGGATTAGGGAAATATAAAGAGCATGCTGGCATGGTTGGTGGATATGCATGTCAGCTTGAGGATTGGTGTGGGCATGTCACACAATCCAGATAATTTTTCTATTGTGCTTTTGCACTTCCATTAGCAAAATAAATCTTAGCAAACTCTACCATACTGCTAGCTTTGGTGCGCAGCTCAGCAATCATGTCCGATGATTCATTTGCATCAGCCTAAATGGCACAAGGTGTACCTTAACTGTATCAGTATATAGGTAGCATACCAAGCATACTCTACAGAACTTAGATGGTCTGCCAGTCAGGTGGCCAACGATTTGAGATACCCTGGGATTGTCACACATGATTCCAGTACTGGTGCAACAACTAGAACACACTCCTGTGTCTTTTCATCAAATACTTCCACCTTTGCTCAATGCAAGGGGTGAATGCAATTCAAAGAACAACACAATACCTGGGTAAGTTACATGAAATCACAAGCTAATACACATGGGGCCACAAAAGGATGCTGCATTAATCATACCAGTGACAGTGACTGCCTGGCAGGCCCCTGTACATGTAGGCAAGGTGGGGGAGGCGGGGGGGGGGGGGGGGGGGGGGGGGGGGGGGGGGGGGGGGGGGGCTGCCCTAATCTCATGATCAACCCTCATTTATTAAACAAACTTTTACTAAACAAATGGTTACAGTGTACCAAAGAAAAATCATGGTAATGATATGCACATGTACACAGCGAAACCATTACATTGAGACGGTAACGTCTCATCACGTGACCTTACCCGTCACTCAGATGTAGGTGGATACCGTTGATATCAATACCAACGGTCCGTCTGTGGACGGAGAGTGGACGGCAACGTCCTTCCCCTCCGTCGCTCTGTCACGTCTTTAAACGTTATAATCCGTCAGTCCGGGAAATCCACGGTTAAAGGCGGTTCGCTTTTTACCGCATCGTACCGTCAGTACGTAAGGTTGAATTTCTGGCTACCGGTACTACAGCGGTACCGCTTCTACTTTCTATCCATGCAGCTTTATCGTATACGTGCACCATCTCATTCACTTTTCTCAGGGTTAGTTCTTCAAAAAACCATATACAAATACAAATGCATGTAAAAAGGAAGAGCAAGTGTCAGTTTTACTTGGTCTCCACATTAGGCAAAAAGCCGGATTCCGTTCTGTTGAAAGATAATGATGTATAGCATCAGTCATGAATACATGAACCACAGAAGTACTTGCTTACACATTTGCGCCGGTATTGACAATCTGCGCGCGATGACACTGGCACAAACGTGTAGCACTCACGTCATCAAACGTTCATCTTGTGTAAAAAGTCACAGATGAGAAAAAAAGTGACCCTTGTACATACCTCATTGCGTTCCAAAGCCAAAAAAAGGAAATACAATTAAATAACGTACCAATAATACGTTACACCTACTAATATGTGTTCGCGTTACAACCTATTCCTGTAGATGGAAGAAAGGTGGTTGTGATATCTTCGACACCCGCACTTACGCAGCACTCATGTCTTATCATCAGTATGTGGCGAATCAACAAGTTTATTCGGATCCATAAGTTCCACGCCAATCTTTGAACCTGAAAGTTGCTATAGAGGACAAAGGCCGATAGCGAAACGCTTACCATATCGTGCTCTTTGCTGCGCTGATGCACGTTGTACTTTGGCGCCAAAATAGGTTGCGATAAAATAGGTAACATCCATCGGCTACACCACTGTTTCCCCGCCAAGAACCTATTATTAATAGTCACGTGAATTGGTCAAGGGACAGTTATAGTTGAATTAACCAGCAACTGTCAATCAATTGCAATTAGCGAGCTTATACCACTTGTTATTGGTATGCGATGTGTTGCCATGGCAATGAGGTAACAGTCCAGTACATGTATGTGCGATTTAAATCTTTTATCAGCCTTGAAATGGATTCATTAAGGTCTAGGTCTAATACAAGAATGCATGGAATCAGTTTTAGTTTGAGTGAGGATGGAAGACATCATCCTTTATCCCTACACATGTAAAGAATGAACGAAGTACTTCTATAATGTTGCACACAGCCACACACACGTCACACAAACAGGCACACATCACACATCACACAAGGCATACATCACACATAGGCACACATCACACATAGGCACACATCCCACAGAGGCACACATCACACAGAGGCACACATCACACAGAGGCACACATCACACAGAGGCACACATCACACAGAGGCACACATCACACAGGATACATAACACAGAGGCACCATCACACAGGTACACATAACACAGAGGCACCATCACACAGGTACACATAACACAGGCACACATCACACAGAGGCACACATCACATAGGCACTCATCACTAAGGCTACAAACACACACAGGCCCACATCACACCAACAGGCACACATCACACAGGCACACATCACACAGGCACACATCACACAGGCACACTGCATACAGGCACACATCACACAGGCACACATCAACAGACACACATCACACACAGGCACACATCACACACAGGCACACATCACACAAACAGGCACACTTCACACACAGGCATACATCACACATAGGCACAAATGACACACAGGCACAAATCACAAAGGCACACATAATAAAGAGGCACACATCACACATAGGCACACATCACACATCACACAGGCACACATCACACACAGAGGCACACATAACACAGAAGGACCATCACACAGGTACACATCACACAGACACACATCACACACAGGCACACTTCACACAAACAGGCACACATCACACACAGGCATACATCACGCACAGGCACAAATGACACACAGGCACAAATCACACAGGCACACATCACACATAGGCACAAATCACACTTCACACAGGCACACACAGAGGCAAAAACACATCACACAGGCACATGTCACACACAGACACACATCACACATAGACACTTATCACTAAGGCTACATATCACACAGAGGCATAAATCACACACATGCATACATCACACACATGCACACATCACACAGGCACATATCACACACAAGTTACACATATTGGCACACATTACAGACAGGCACACATCACACAGAGGCATGCATACAGACACACATAGCACACAGCCACACATCACACACAGACACACATCACATATAGGCACACATCACTAAGGCTACAGACACACATGACACATAGGCACATATCACACATCACACACAGGTTATACATATTGGCACACATTACACACAGGCACACATCACACATAGGCACACATCACACAGAGGCACATATCACACAGAGGCACGTGTATATCACACACAGGCACACATCATGCACATGCAGGCATACATTACACACAGCCACATCACACACAGGCACACATCGCACATAGGCACACATCACACAGGCACACATCACACATCTCACACAGGCACAGGCACACATCACATAGGCACACATCACACATCACACACAGGCACACATCACACATAGAGGCACACATCACACACAGCCACACATCACACACAGGCACTCATCACTAAGGTTACACATCACACACAAGCACACATCACACACAAGTTACACATTGGCACACATCACACACAAGGACACATCATAAACAGAGGAACACATCACACAGGCACTCATCACTAAGGCTACACATTACAGAGAGGCAAACATCACACATGGGCACTCATCACACACAGCAATACATCACACAGAGACAAGTGCACATTACTCAGAGGCATACATCACGCACAGAGCCTAGGCACACGGAACACAGAGGGACACATCACACAGAGGCACGTGTACATCACAAATCACACACAGGAACACATCACACAGAGGCATGTGTACATCACACACAGGCTACACACATTACACACAGGGACACATGTATCATAAACAGAGGCGCATATCACACAGAGGCACTCATCACTAAGGCTATATATTACACAGAGGCACACATTGACACAGAGGCACACATCAACACACAGGCACACATACACAGTGGCACACATCTCACACAGAGGCACACATCACATACACACACAGGCAACTGGTGCCATTTATAGTTATGGAGTCCTTGCTGTAAAGATTCTTTACTTGATGACGAATCTGACTCAGAGCCGGAGAGGTATTCGATATGCTCTCCTGTCTGCCATAGTACCGGTACGTCTATATGATACAATTAGCTGCTAATAGCTACCGCTCAGCACTAGCTATATCTCGCGAATCGAGTATAAGCATATGCATCTGCGCATATGCATACATAATCGGTGCACGTGTATGATATATATGGTACATACCTTCCGCAGGAGGCTGTTGTTTAGCTTGAAGAGAACTATCAGCTTTGGATGACGACTCTACTAGCATTTGGTGTTCAAAAAATGTACATCTACACACGTATTCCCCGCAGTGGTGACAGTAACGTCACTTGCCGCTCATTTTTTGAATTTGGAAGGAGTTACTTGTATCACGTGACCATGCGTCAATAATAGTGGAGGACGCGGTACCGTGCGGTAGCGTTCGTCGATTACCGTTCATAAATACACGGATACCGTCACTAAACGTTTCCGTGAAATTTACGTGGAAGTCCGTCTTGATCGAAAGTGACGGGGCACCGTTGCAACCCGTCTCCGGATAGCGGTTTCGCTGTGGTAGCTGTATACAAGATAAAATGGATACATTATGGTTCATAGTTCACTGGAATGACATGAGCAATCAAACACAGACTGGTAGCAGCTCTTGTTGGGCATGCGTATCAGTGTTTTGTTGTTACATCACTCCCTCCATACACAGACATGTCTACATGTCTAATGTGTTACCCAGCCTCTATTTCTTGTCCTCCTGAGTGCCTACACATGTCCGCTTCAACAAGCTCCTCTGGTAGTAAATCATGCCTCTCCAGATCCACGTTTTAAGGTACGTCTTGCTTCACTAGATCGGGACTTTTTGGTGGGACTCTTTGAGAATGACCAGACTCAACCAATGTAGATCCATTGTCCACATGCAGAGATAAGGTGAAGGCAGTACTGCCTGCTGCTTGTGTGGAGGAATTAAGACTCCATTTAACCAGATACACACATTTGTCACAATTGTATGTAAATAGGGAGGAAAAATGTACCACCACCCTTGGCCCCATAACTGGTATAACATGTTTGCACACCTGCTATCGATATCATACATGGCCCTAGCCCTCTCACCATACAACAGAGTGGTGCGGATTTCATCATGCAATGATAATACATCCATGTAAATTGCCCATTTATTGATCTGCCCCCCCCCCCACACACACACACACATACACTTTTTGAAGCTTCTTAGAATGCCCCTGGGGTACAGCAGGACAATACGACCACACCCTATCTCCCTTCTACATGTATCTCACGATCCTACAGCTGCTTGATTCTCCTTTTGTTCCATGCCCGAGGTATTGGTAGTAGTTACCCCTGGAGGTTTCCCCAACATGATGTCGGTGGGTAGTTGCCCCTCACACCAGAACATGAGTGAGAAGAGAAGTCGTCATTGTGGTCATGGTATGCCTTCATGAGGAATGGCAGTTTAATCTGAATCAATATATATAATGCAATAGCCGTTTCAACTCTTCTGTTTGAAACAACACACCCCATGCAAGTACTACGTTCGAATTCACCTTCCTCCTTGCGCAGTACCTCGATCACCACCTTCGTATACGCGCCGCCATTGCTGTAGAGAAGACTCCTCGTACAATTAGCCCTGGCCTGTATACGACGTGCGATAAGCCATTTGCTACTCCTTGTGTCCTAACTGAAAACATTCCTCTGGACCCTCCCTCCGCTTTGGAACAAATATGCAAAGCACCTCTGAATCATATATGTGATCAGTACAAATTTGTACAATATATGAATTACATATTTGTTCCATACGCCGAGAATCGGTGCCATACGCGGATCAAATATGCGGCCACATATATTGTACATCATATCTGTGACACATTTAATTTGAGCGCATATTTGATACATTAAAAAAAAGTTGCCATTTTTGATACAAATTTGATATCCGTTGGGTGTGTAAATTAGAATATTACGGTAAAAAGAAACCACACATTACAGATACCCCATGTGCAAAGCTCACAACACCTCAGAACAGCAATAAAGAATTCAAATACAGCACAACACTGGGTTCCCTGTTATTTATATAATGAACAAGCACTCTTAAAAACGTGTGCCAACTGTGTGCGCAAGCCGTGTTTATAACGCCACGCGGTCCTCCACCCTCCTCCTCCACCCTCCTCCTCCACCCTCCTCCTCCACCCTCCTCCTCCACCCTCCTCCTCCACCCTCCTCCTCCACCCTCCTCCTCCACCCTCCTCCTCCACCCTCCTCCTCCACCCTCCTCCTCCACCCTCCTCCTCCACCCTCCTCCTCCACCCTCCTCCTCCACTCCACCCTCCTCCTCCACCCTCCTCCTCCACCCTCCTCCTCCTCCTCCTCATCCTTCCTCTCCTCCTCCCTCCTCCTCCTCCTCCTCCTTCCTCCTCCTCCTCCCTCCCCTCCCTCCTCCTCCTCCTCCTCCTTTTCCTCCCTCCTCCTCCTCCTCCCTCCTCCTCCTCCTCCCTCCTCCTCCTCCTCCCCTCCTCCTCACCTCCTCCCAACAGTCACATCAATCGTGTCACCCATACGAGAATCCAGTCACAGAGCCAAGAGACGCTACGCGCTGGGGCACAGCTCCCGCAGCATCTCGACGACACCCGTGGTGCCGCGCCCCCTCTCCGAGCCCGGCCCTCCATGCAATCGGCGGCAGCCCTGGAGAAGCAGAGGGAGGCGGAGGCAGCAGCCCAGTGGCCGGAGGCAGGGCTGGCCTCGGATTCCTGGACTCCCCGGCAATCAGGGGGGGTTACCCGGGAGACATGATGATTGAGGGAGGGGAGGGAGGGGAGGGGGGAGGGGAGGGAGGGGAGGGAGGGGAGGGAGGGGAGGGAGGGGAGGGAGGGAGGGAGGGGAGGGAGGGGAGGGAGGGGAGGGAGGGGAGGGAGGGAGGGAGGGAGGGGAGGGAGGGGAGGGAGGGGAGGGAGGGGAGGGAGGGGAGGGAGGGGGGAGGGAGGGGAGGGAGGGGAGGGAGGGGAGGGAGGGGAGCAGGACCTGGAGGCGGATCTTCAGGGGGAGGTGGTCAAGACCCCATGCTCAAGACGGCTGCCGGTTTCGGTTTCACCATCATCGGAAGAGACCGCCCCGGGGAGCTACTCCAAATAAAGACCATCCAAAAAGGGAGCGCGGCGGACAAAGATGGTCGACTTCAGGTCGGGGAAGTCATCGTGTACATCAACGGGATATCGGTCCTGACCTACAACCACCACAAGGTGGTGGACCTCTTCAAGAGCATCCCCATGGGCTCCACTGTCACCCTGGAGGTGCGGAGGGGATACCCTCTGCCAGACTACCAGGACGACAAGCTGCCCCCTTACACGGCGTCGTCCAATCAGAACTTCCCCCGCCAGTCTCCCGTACCTCCCGTCGGGTACAGAGGGGCGGAGCCTGGCAACACGTTCCAGCATGCCGTGATGGATAGGTTGAGTATCAACATCGTGAAAGGACCACTTGGGTTTGGGTTTTCTCTAGGTTAGTATATCTGGCCACCTTCTTTTTTGTTCCTTGTTTTGTGCCTGAGATAACTTAAACCTTAGTCAATCTATGTGTGTGGCTTGTCTTTGTGCCTTACACTAGTCCTTGGCTCACCCCCTCCCACTTAGTTCACATGATCTGCCCCTCCTCCATTACTCACATGATCTACCCCCTCCCCCTTAGCTCACATGATCTGCCCCTCTCCCTTAGCTCACATGTCTGTCCCTCCATCAGCAAGCCCTGCTGTAATGCTTTTAAACCTCTATTTACACTAGAGAATTGTTAACACTCTGCACTGCATACCAATGGTCATTTAACTCCACTGACCCTTCTTGTTTCTTGTTCTTCTCTTCATCCATATCCCTCCCTCCCTCCCTCCCTCCCTCCTCCCTCCCTCCCTCCCTCCCTCCCTCCCTCCCTCCCTCCCTCCCTCCCTCCCTCCCTCCCTCCCTCCCTCCCTCCCTCCCTCTCTCCTCCCTCCCTCTCTCCCTCCCTCCCTCCCTCTCCTCCCTCCCTCCCTCCCTCCCTCACTCACTCCTCCCTCCCTCCCTCCATCCCTCCCTCTCTCTGTCTTATAAAGACAAGATAAGATTGGCCCAGATTTATGTAATTTTCGAGGAAGTTCGCAATTTCAGACGATTTAATTTGACTTAAGTTCTAATTTGTACGTACTGTTACTATGAAGTGATAAGAGTGTCTCTAGACTTTCTTATAATTATATGTTACGATTGCAACGGTGCACAATACATGTATGAGATAAGTTATGATTGAAAAATGCGTTTATAACCGTTATAACTGGAAATCTCTCCAATCCCCGTGACAACGCAAATGCACGTAGGCCACTATTGGGGCGATTGTCCCAGGAGGAGCTGCTGATCTGGATGGCCGGCTTCAGATTGGAGACGAGATCACCCAGATCAATGGCCGTAGCGTTCTAGATGCAGCCCACCAGGATGTCATCAACTACATGGGGGAGGCGGCCGCCCAGGGGGAGGTGACCCTGAAGATCAGGAGGAAGGTCCCTCCATTAGGTGAGTCATCATCCTCCCCTCTCCCTCTCCCTCCCCCTCCTCCCCCTCCTGCTCCCAAAATTAAGTGTTTTTGTGTAGCCCCTAATGTCCCCATCTAATTTACAAGTCACCAGTTGTTGTAATGCGATTCATGAGAATGGAACAATTTTCACCACGAGAATAAAACAAAGTGTTGTTCAATGATTGTAGCGCATGTTATGTTCCACCATGTGGCTGGACAAAATAGATGTTCTGAAAGTAGTATTACGTGTAAGACGTATGATCATTAACTGCTGAAGAATATTGTGTGTGTGTGTGCATGTGTGTGTGCATGTGTATGTGGTGTGTGCATGTGTATATGTGTGTATGTGTGTGTGCATGTGTATGTGTGTGCATGTGTATGTGTGTGTGCATGTGTATGTGTGTATGTGCGTGTGCATGTGTATGCGTGTGTGCACATGTGTCTTTGCTTGTGTGTGCGTGAATCCTTGATAATTCTGTCCTTTGGTGTTTGGGTCAAGTTTTGCTACACTACTTCAAGGAATGCACATGTTCCCAATATGCGTACATGTGACAGCCAAAACTTTGTGGCATGTGCAAAACCTAGCGATTCAATCATCCATGTGGTGGTGGTGGGCGTTTCCCCGTCACCTCCTGTAATGGTCACCTGATTGTCATGATCAGTGCACATGTTCTTGTACCCAATAAATTGTCATCTCATGATATTTTAGTGCACCATCGAAATATTACTGTGTTATGCATGATGTACATTTCTGCATACATGCTGATGTGTTAAGCTCAAAACATTCCCATGTACGCAAAATGTACAGTAAGGTCTCGTAGTTGTACCTGTATCATGTTTAATTCTCCTATGCTTCTATTTAGAGCTCAACCCTCACACATCCTACATGCCGGCCGAGGACAATGAGCCTCTGATCCCCCAGGGCATTAGGAGGGTGCTCATCACACGACCCAACACACAGACCTCTTTCGGCTTTGTCCTGCAGTCCAACACCCTTAGAGCTGGCTGTATAGTCTGTGAGTTACCCCACCCCCTTCCACACCCCCACCCCACACTGCACATACCACACTCACTAAGTAACCACTTCATTGAATAACCACTTCATTGAATAACCATACTCACTTTATCGTACCTCACACTCCACATAACCACACCCACCTTCACTATATCACCATCACTCCCTCTCCATCCCACCAAGGTCGTCTGGTCCAAGGCAGTCCGGCCGACCAATCGGGTCAGCTGTACCAGTTTGATGAGCTTATCTCGGTGAATGGTCAGGATGTGTCCCGTATGGACCACAGTGATGTGGTGACTCTGATCAAGGCATCTGGTACCACCATCACCCTGGAAGTACAGCAAAAACAAGGTGTGTGGGTGTGTGTGGAGGGATGTGGTTGTGTGTTATTTGTTGGGCATTGAGTACACGTGTACAGTGTATGTGTGCATTTATAAGGGTTCTGTTGCTGGTTGATGTGCCCAATCACATTCCTTCTGTTATCCAGCATTGTTCCTTTGTGGTGTGTGGGAGGAGATGGTATGGGGAGGAGATGATGGATATGGGGAGGAGATGATGGGTATGGGGAGGAGGTAATGGTATGGGGAGGAGATGATGGGTATGGGGAGGAGATGATGGGTATGGGGAGGAGGTAATGGTATGGGGAGGAGATGATGGGTATGGGGAGGAGATGATGGGTATGGGGAGGAGGTAATGGTATGGGGAGGAGATGATGGGTATGGGGAGGAGGTGATTAGCTGATGGTAGGGGAAGGAGGTGATTGTAGGGAAGAGGTTCTGGTATGGGGAGGAGGTGATGGATCTATTCTCTCTTCCCCAGACCTGGAGCTGGTCAAGCAACAGCAGCTGGTAAGTGCTCCATTGTAGTGTTATGGGATGGTGTGGTGTGTTGTGTGCTCTTGCCTAATGGTGGCTGTGTCTAAACTGACCACACCCATCATGTCCAACTGTCAACCACTCCACCTTGCTCTGGGGCATTTTTTCATTGCCTCAGCCACCCCCACCACGTAATAGTAACCACGCCCACCAATAGAGTTGTCCCTGATGCATTACAATCTACAAAGATGAACCATGTGTGTGTGTGTGTGTGTGTGTGTGTGTATTCAGTAACCTTCTCATTTCCTCCTCCCCATGCCAACCCTATCTCTGTAAGATGGACAATCAGCCGCCCCCACAACAGGCCATTGCCGTGGTGATGGACAATCGTGGCCGCTCGTACTCTGGCAACACCAACACCCTCACCTCCAGTGGGAACTACCCGGGAAACGCTCCCTCCGGCGGGACCATGCCGGGACCAACCACCTTTGCCTCCCAGTACTCGGTGAATGGGGGAGGAGCCCCAGGTCTCCAGTACACTGGGCCTGCTGGAGGGACTTTCCCCAGGAATGGTGGGGGCAATTATCCTGGCAGCAGTGGAGGAGTAGGGGGAGGAGGTGGTCTGGAGAATAGTTACAATGGTCCTGACGATGATGCTGGACCTCAGATCTCTGCCAACCTGGATGGATTTGCCAGGTGTGTGTGTGTGTGTGTGTGTCTGTATGTGTGTGCATATGTGTGTGTGTATGTGTGTGCATATGTGTGTGTGTGTACGTGTGTGTGTGTGTGTATATCATGAAGAGTACTTGTAGCCAGAGGTGTGCAATACCCTGATGTGCATGCACCCTCCTCCTCCCCATCCCTCTAGTGATGATGAGGACATACTGCACATAGAGATCCACAGAGATGGCACTGGTTTTGGCTTCAGCATCAGAGGAGGGGCTGAATACAACGCCCCCCTCTGCGTACTGAGAATGGCCCCCGGGGGGGCAGCTGAGAGGGATGGAAGACTGAGGGTAAGCACCCCACCCCCCAGTACATGTGTCCTTATGGCCCCTCCCCTTTATGGGTGTGGCCTTGCAGGTGGGGGATGAGTTGCTGGAGATCAATGGGAACAGTACAGAAGGGATGGGTCATGCAGATGCCATCACCATCATCAAGCATGGAGGAGATATTGTCAAACTGACCGTGAGAAGATTGCCTGAGAGCCTGTCTGGACGTAATTGTGTGGGTGTGAGTGTGTGCGGAGGGTGGATACATGTTGGAATCTGTGTTCTTACATTATTTTGACATGAAGTGTTCTTTGGATATGAATGCGTACAGTTTGGTGTGTGTACTAGCTGTATTTGTTCTTGTGTGTGTTCATGTGTGTAGGTGTTTTAATGTGTTTGTGTATACATAAAGTGTGCACAGGATACAGAAGTGTACAGTATCTGTGTGGGCCTTTGTGTGTGTTTTCCAGGTGTGTGCATGTGTGCTTATGCAAATATTATGTCTAGTTTATGTGTTCCTAAAGTATGCTAGGATGTGAGTGTATGCTTATGCGTACATTTGTGTATGTGGTGTGTGCATGTGTGTGGTGTGTGGTGTGTGTGTGGTGTGTGTGTGTGTGTGTGTGTGTGGTGGATCTCATCTAATATTCCACCTGTATAGCTGCTAGTCCCACCAAGGATGAGGGAACATCTGGTCCCCATGACTACATGAACTCTCTAACGAGGAATAAGTGAAACCTTTTTTTTTTAACCCTAACCAAAGGTAAGGTATTGAGTATCCATGGCAACCATTCTTATGACTTTCTTTTCACCCCTCATTTATTGACTCCTCGTTTCCATGGCAGCTATTAATCTATTTTCATGGCACATCAGAATGGGAATGGGACATGAACATCACCTACCTTTACCAATAACACAGTTTTGTACTGTTACCTCTGCTCTGTGTGAAGTACTGCTCATTTAGTGTGTAGCTGTGGCTTGTTATCTCATATATGCATGGCTTGTTGTTCAAAGTGATCCTGTGAACGTAGTGGAAAGTTGTGGCATGGAGGTGGGTGTGGTCACTATGGGAATGATGTAATGGAAGCATGTATGGCTCCACACATATGTCCTGCATTCCAAACCATTACGCTGGCAATGGTTAGGTGGCTATTGGGGTAGAAGTCCAGAGGGTGCCGCCCAAGTTATAGTGTAACTATATACCCCCAATAGGGTTTAAGTGGGTTTATGGTTCCAGGCATGGGAGTACAAATACAACATGTGTGCATGTGCCAATGTGAGTGTGTAAATGTTACTGAGCTGAGGCTATGACTGCACTGTCTGAGGGCTGTGTCAGAGGGTGACGCGTGTACACCTTGTGGCTTCACTCCGCCATCTGCTTAGGTTCTTGATCGTTGCTGGGGGTAGACCACTCCCAGCTGCTGCTGTCGATGCTCCAATTCTTAGGCTATGAGTATTGTACAACTTTGTGCTATAGCCACACTTGCAGATCAGATGATGCAGGACCAATCTCAGTGCCCTGGCTGTGAGTGCTGTCCCTGATTCAAACAGAAAAAGGGGTTTCCTTGCAGATAGTGTCACCTGACCTACATGTAGGTATCTCTGCAATGCAAGGTGTGGGCAGCACTTGGTGTGTGTCCGACCGATGATGATCTGGCAACTTTCCCCCCTCTGGTCTGTCTTCGATTTCTTAATCACAACTACTATGCTGTCCTTACGCATGGTGATGTCGTTCGTGGGTAAGGTGCTGGTCAGGGTTAAACCCATACTGATTGGGTACTGTAAACTCACTGACCCTTAGCAGACCGAAGAAGTCCAACGTGATGGCGGCTTTGAGCATCAAGCGATCGTGAGATGGTTTGTGATCCCTGTCAAGTTGTGAAAGCATCTGCCCCAGCATCTTGTTTGTGATTGGTTGACGTTTTGGCTTGAGGTGGGCTGCTGGCATGGAGCGTTCAATGACTTGGACAAGGAGCTTGATCATTGGGTTGTTGCTCGCTGGACTCCTGTGACCATTCATATGGTGTAGGTAAGACACTGCTGATATGTACACCTGGATAGTCCCCGGCTGGAGGTTCATACTCAGGTCTGTCACGAATAGTGCCAAAGTTCGTGCTGTGCCTGGGAGTGGTTTTCGGTGGTGGGTGCTGCAGAAATCGTAGTACCTCCTGATGCCGGTCTGGTACGTGTTGAAAGTGGACGGGGCCAGTGCTCTGCTGAGGAGCTTCTCCATCTGACGGCTTAGAGCTCTGCCAGCTGAGGAGGTACTGGGGTTGGCGGTGGGTTGGCCTGTGGGGCAAGGGCAGAGAACAGTGACAACTGGTTGCGGGAGAGAGCATCGATCCGCAATGCAGTTCAGTTTGCCTGGCAAATCGACCAGGCGAACAATAAAACCGTGCTTGGCTGTGATGAAGAACAGTGTGTGCAGGAGGTGTAGAATTCCTGGGTGCCTGGCCGACTGATTGGACCAGGCCTGCACTATTGCCATGTTGTCACAGTGCACGGTGATTCATTGTCCTTGCAGGAGATGTCCCCATGTGCAGGCTGCTGCAATGATGGCAAAAAACTCCTGCCACTGAATGGATTGCATGGGAGGCTTCTGGTGAGGCAGCCAGTCGCCACGGAACCATGCCCCATTAAAGTATGCTCCATAGCCCAGTGCCCCAGAAGCACCTGTAAATAAGTTGATGGCCTTCCAGTTGAGATCGAGGATAATTGATACCCCATTCCATGAGGGCAAGAACCTGTACCACCATATGATATCCTCCCTTGCCTCCACGTTAAGGTGAATGTGATGGTGCAGCTTGGAGACTGTGGTAGACAACTCTATCAGCCGATGGAGGAAGAGGCGACCAGATGGAGCCACTTTGGCAGCAAATGACAGCTTGCCGATTAGTGACAGGACGGTGGTCCTGTGCTTTCCCAGCCAGGATTTGATCAAGAGGGTCATTTCTTGCAGCTTGTCTGATGGTAACCGCAGCTGTTGGAGTGTGGTGTCAATGTGATGGTGGTTGCTGGACCTTCCAGCTTGTCCAAGGCAACTGGGATCCCCAGCCTCTCGCACACTCTAAGCATGGTTTCCGTTGACTCACTACAGGTGGGTTGTCCAGGTGGGCCAGCCAGGAGGAAATCATCAAGGTAGTGGATCAGATCTGCTGCATCTGTTGGTGGCCATGATCTAGTGAAGGGCAGAGGCAAACAGGTTGAAGATGTAGGGTAACTGAAGACCGAAGGGCAGGCAGGTGTCTACACAGTACTTCCCCTTCCAAAGGAGTCCCAAGAGGTTCCACTCCTCTGCTACAATGGGTACCATGTGGAAGGCAGCCTTGAGGTCAATCTTGGCCATTATACACCTTTACTACTGCCAGTACATAAGACACCACATTGTCACTGCACTTTTTAGGTTCCCTCCACGTCTCCTTGAGGATGTCCAGTGGTCCTCGTACCACCCGGCCATAGAGAAGCTCAAATGGCGAGAATCCAGTGGAGTCTTGAGGGACTTCCCGATATGCGAAGAGTAGAAATGGCAAGTTGGCAACCACTTGTTTCACAGTTCAGATGATCTTCAACAGCAACCTTCTGCAGCATAGCCTTCAGGGTCTTGTTGAATCTCTCGACCAGACCGTCTTTTTGAGGATGATAAGGAGTTGTCCGTATTGGGTGCACATGGAGTAACTGATAGATCTCTGACAATAGTTGAGAAGTAAAATTACTACCCTGGTCTGTCAGTATTTCATTCTGGTATGCCAACACGTGCAAATAGTTCCTCTGCAATATGCTCAGCATCGATTGCCTTGACTGGGACTGCCCAGGATATCTGGTAGCATAATCGCACATCACAAGGATGATGCGATTACCTG
Source organism: Ephydatia muelleri (assembly GCA_013339895.1). Lineage (NCBI taxonomy): Eukaryota > Metazoa > Porifera > Demospongiae > Spongillida > Spongillidae > Ephydatia > Ephydatia muelleri. The sequence goes on along the minus strand of JABACO010000001.1, from coordinate 29,959,437 downwards.
ACTTGGTTCTGGGCAGCGGACCAACAATGTCCATTGCCACACGTCGGAACTGTTCCGTCACCACAGGTAATGGGATGAGTGGAGCCTTCACCACCTTCTGCTTTGACGATTTCTGGCACACCTGGCAACTCCTGCAGAAGTCTTCCACATCCCTGTAGAGGGTAGGCCAGTAGAACCTGTGTAGGATCCTCTTGGCAGTCTTGTGCTTGCCCAAATGTCTAGCAACCTCATGTGCCAGTTGCGGCACTGCTTTTCCGACACTGTGTGGGTAGCACAAGCTGGTCCACTGCTGACTCTGCATCACGTCCCCCTCAAAATCGTAGAAATGTGTTTCTGACTTTCCCTCACCAACACTGAGTTTTTCGAAGGATGGATCCTTCTTCTGCAACTTCTGAAGCTCCTCTGACGATATGTCAAGTGCACCTGTCTTCAACATCTGTGTGTGATGACTTCTCTGGTACCGTTTCTGACTCCTGGTCAGCTTGGGCCTTGACTTTCCACCACTGAACAAACTGTCATCCAGCATACAGCCATCTAGTGTCACGTCCTTTGCACACTCCATTTCTGAACCACAATCCGTTGCAGCCTGTGTATCAACTGGCTCACTCATCACCGGATTTGGATTCACTTGTGAGTCTTCCTCTTTCTGTAGCTGGATTTCATCCTCCTCCTCTTGCTTCCTTGCTGCAGCTCATGTTACTACCATCCAGGCTTCATATCCTTGTCACCTGGCACCATGAGTATTGCCTCCCACAAACCTTGCCAGTTCAGGCACATCGGTTCCAAGGAGCACAGACACTGGTAGTGATTTTGACACCGCAGATTCCACCACTAGTGGAACTCCATCCACCACCAAGTTGACATTTGCAACCGGGTAGAGTACATTGTCCCCATGTGCGCATTGTATAGTGACTGCCTCTCCCGGTAGCAACTTCTTCTGCAGTACAAGGTCATGATGGACTAAGGTCTTTGAACACCCAGTGTCCAGGACAATGTCGTTCACCTTCCTTCCTTCCACCAGGCCAGCCCTCTGAAGAGTAGACTTTGGCCAACAGCCACTAGCACAGTTCATGGCCTTTCAGGGCACCTTGTGGCTACATGCCCCTGCTGCCCACAGTTGTAGCAGGTGACGGTTGAAAAGTAGTCTCCATGCCTCTCCCTAATCTGAAGGGTCGCTTCTCTAGTGGGTGTGAAGTTTCCCCCTCCTCCGTATCGTGCTGACTGCGATCAGACTTAGTATCAGGGACTGGTAGACAAGGTTTCCCAGTTTGGTCATCCTTGGCAGTCTGCTTCCTCGCTTCAAGGTAATCATCAGCCAGCTGCTCCACTTCCAGAGCGGTATTGGGCTTCCGTTCTTTTACCCACACTCGGATTGAGGGTGCAAGGGTGTTTAGCAACTGCTCCTAGATGACTGCCTCTTTAACCAGCTCAACGGTGTTCACCCCCCTTGAGCCACTTGGTAGCAAGGTCACTCAGATACCACTGAGTTTCCTCATTGCTTCGAACTGCTGACTGAAAATGATGACGATAGGTCTCCTCGGTGATATTATAGCACCTGAGGATGGCTGCCTTCACTGTGTCACAGATGAGGGCATCCTCTTCAGTCAGAGCTGCATAGGCCTGCTGCGCCTTCCCAGTGAGCTGAGGAGCCAGTTTGAAGATCCACTTGTTCAGTGGGATATTATATGCTGTCATTAGCCGTTCAAAGGTGGTAAGGTAGGCTTCAATGTCGTCCCTATCAGTAAGCTTAACCACCCGCAGGTCATTATCACCTGTCTTACAGTAGATTCATGGCAAGACAGTGGAAGCTCAAACTACTGAGGAAGCCAAAAGTTTGTCCAAGAGACTGAGTCACGTGACTGGAAGCCCGTAATAGATCTGTAGATGCCAGCCAGCCGGAATCATGCAGTTAACAGAAATATCAACCAGTTTCAACGTTTGATGCGTGGCCATGGTGCCACAAAAATGAGACACACTTAACGCTTGTCTGGCGTAGCACAGCCACGTATATTTTTGGAGGGTATGCAACGTTTAACTGTTTTTTCAGGCTCTCAAGCGTAAAGCTTAGCATGTATGGGAGTATATTATATAAGGTCTGCACACATGGTAAAGTTTACATAACACTAAAACCACTTTGACCACTGCTGATGTAATCTGGAGTAACAGTTGCCTCAAGGTCGGTTCTCAAACAGCTTCCTGGAGTAACAGTTGCCTCAAGGTCGGTTCTCAAACAGCCTCTCCCCCTACTAGGCTCCGATCAGTCACTTCTCCAATTCAAGGTGTCTTCTCAATAGCCTCTCTCCTCTCTTATCCATGCACAGTACCTCCAACGGTCAAACACAAGTGCACATCACTGTTAAAACTATAAAGCCTCAGACAGTACTCTCTTTAAGACCTTCAAACAATGATCCCTTTCCCTCGTGCACTCCCCGGGTCCAGTCTCATCAGAGTTAGATGTTTTTTTATAATTATCCACTTCGTTTTCTGAGGCAACCCACGAGAATGTTCCCTGAATTGCAGTGGCAAGTGTAGCATTGTGTAAACATACCATGGGTAGAGAGAGACCTTACAGTTGTGGCTAGATAAGAACTGCACCTAAACACAACAGCAAATAAAAAGGTGAGACAGTCGCTCCTTCGTGACGGAAATTCTTGGTGATGTATACACTTCATATACATGTTTTGAACACCAGCTGTGACTCTGTGCATAGATGGCGCTCAATTGACAGCGACCCGGCTGGATTAGCATCTCGACATGCAAATTAAACACAAGAAGCAACTCAGCCGTTTTTTCAGGTTCTCAAGCGATATGTTTTTTTTTTTTTTTTTTTAATCATAAAGTTGAGCTTTCGTGCCTTTAGAATACATGTATGGGAGATAATATCCTTAGACTAACAGAAATCATATGGTCTGCACCCATGGTAAAGTTTATTTAGTACAAACCACCAATCTGACCCTTGATGTAGTCTAGAGATCTACCAGGACTCTACCAATTTTCAGCTTACCATACTATGGTCTGCTCTCAAACAGCACAAAAACATACACCCCAACCTTCTTTTCTCAACAGCCTCTCCTCTCTTACACCACGACACCCCATATCTCACACACAACACTACATGTAGCACACTTTTAAAACATGACCAGCACATAAGCATACCCAAGGTTACGCACATGTATACTACCCAGCTTCAATCCAGCTGCAGTATGTGTGTTGCATGTGTGTGTGTGTGTTTGTGTGTGTGTGTGAGTGTGTGTGTGTGTGTGTGTGTGTGTGTGTGTGTGCGTGTGTGTGTGTGCGTGTGTGTGTGTTGAATTTGTATACATGTACATAAAGATAGTTGGGTATGCTGTATGCACCCGTCCCAGCTCCAAACACTTAGGGTCATTTATTTTATGCTTTCTGGTCTCAGCCTCCTCTTCTGCAGCCTCTTCAGACAGGCTTGCTGCTTTAGGATTGAAGATTAAGGGAGAGGTTGCTGTTTGTCAAAGGCAGCATGTTTCCCACTCTCCCAATTGAGGACAAGTACATCCACTGGCCGGGAATGGCTTAGGTCAGGTGTAAGACCGCTGCTCGATTCTACCCTCACTCCAAAGTCGGCATGATGGCAGAACTCAACTAACACATTACACAAATGATTGTGACGAGTGACCGGCACCTGTTTTACAGGACAAGGCTTGGAATTTCAGCAAATAACATTCCATGGAAACAACACAGAATTTTGATGCTGTCATTACATACTTGTGAGAGCTATCCATGGCTCAGAAACCATTGCTTCGGAAGTATGTATCCTTGCTTCTCTTGTTATGCCTGCCACCAATGCAGTAAGTGAGAGGTCATTCAGTGCTCTGAGATGTTTGAAGATATATCTGAGTTCTACAATGACCCAAACAAGACTGAACAATATTATGGTTCTTCATATTCACAACCATCTTACAGACCAACTCAGTTTGATTAAAATAGGGAGTGAATTTATACAAGGTTCCAGTCACAAAAAAGCTATTTCTGGATATATACAATATGTAGCACTTTGATCACATAATTGTATTCTTTTCATAAATGATTCAAGCCTACAGTACATGTATGTTTACATAAAACTGATCAAATCTCGTATGGTTTTGAAGATAAAAGTTGCACAAATTGCAAAGCTTCGGACTTACAGCGCTCCTCCATACCCCCCTAGCTGGGCGCTACAATTAATAAGTACAACTGTGGTAGTAACGTAATTCAGTGGACAGAAAATGGGCAATGCCTCCGATTGCGGCCTGGACGATGGCGAACTAGAAGCTATAGGGGAAAATTTGACTTACCTTCCTACCCGGCTCGCTCATGTCTGTGCTGCTATGTCTGGCAACCGTCGCAGTTTTTTGCAAACAAAGGTTACTCAAGACCCTGGTCTACCGTTTGGCTATGTATCAAGTTCAGAGTGCGATGGAATTTTCAATTCTTTGCCATTCATAATCGCAGCCTACGAGGTTAGCGCGACGCCTGCTTTGTGCTGGACTACTGATGGGGTCGTCATTTCATCAAGCTGATGTTCACAGTTTGGATATCGATACAATTTGCTCTTGCCGTATTCCATAAGATTTTGCAGAGATTGGTACGTCTCTATGTGGTGAGCTCACTTCTTATACCACTGGCTGTGACTATTGTGATATACTCGACATAAATCTTACAGGTTGTCATGGCAATGGGCCAATGGTACCTACCAAAGGGAAGAAGTCATTATGATATTTGCAGTTTCTCATGATTACTAATGGTCGTCATGGGAACCATACTCTGCCATTGAGCATGTCGAAGGAGGAATGCTGTTCTTTCTGAATATGACAAACAACACAAGAAGGCGCTGTGTGAGATTTTACCTCTTCTCTTGTACCCAATATTCTTTCTTCTGTTTACGACGCCATTATTTGGATTTACAGTATACGATTTTGTAACACCAGAATATAACAATACATACATGTCCTACAATACTACTATTACTATGACAGAATACAATCTGCTGTATGCCACCTGCATCGCTTGAGGTATTTGCCCCCTGTTGGAGCTTCACTACATCTCTGCTGCTCATTTCTCATCTTTGTGTTGTTAAGTGCATCAATACAAAAAGGTTTCACAATTTAGAAATAGGGTTCAGAGAGTCAGGCAGCAATACAACACAGAAGAAGGATGGATTACTATCAATGAGGCCACTCCACTATGTCAAAAGAGTGATACTCACTTTTCAGCTCCCACTGAATGTTTGCCGAGCCATTGCCAGGGCAATTCTGGGGAGATGTTTACCCAACAAAGTGTGTTTTGATGTGAATAATGTTAGAGCAATGTAAGTAATTGTAGTATAATTATTTTGATGTATATATATTGTGTAATTAATATGGAGGACATGGCTGGCTGGGCTATGATAAGTATGATATGCACACATGCATCACAAATGTAATGAACATTTCAGTTGTGAAACACATTAACCCTCGAACGGTTAATCGTTAACAATTGAATCAATAAATGATTCAAGCCTACAGTCTGTTTACATTAATCTCGTATGGTTTTGAAGATAAAGTTGCACAAATTGCAAAGCTTCTTGGGTTGGGGAACTTACAGCGCTCCTCCATACCCCCTAGCTGGGCGGGAGGGGACATGGCCCGCCCACATCCACCCACTCTGTGCCCCTCCCCTTTCTATTACGTAACCTTAGCCGCTTCAAGTCCTTCCTACGCCTCTATAAGCAACCGTCGTAATTCGTGGACAGAAAATGGGTAATGCCTCCGTTTGCGGCCTTAACGACGGCGAACTATTCGATGGATTCGATTCTTCAATTTACCTTCCTGTCTCATTGGTCTCTGTGCTGCTATGTCTGGCGACCGTCACAGTTGTTTGCAAACAAAGGTTACACAAGACCCTGGTCTACCGTTTGGCTATGTATCAAGTTCTGAGTGCGATTGAATTTTCAATCCTTTGGATGATTGCGTTAAGCACTTTCTTCTCTTCTAAAGTTGACGTTGTGCTAGACGCACTACTGATCGGGTCGTCGTTCATCAAGCTAATGTTCACCGTTTGGATATCAATACATCTATTTGCTCTTGCCGTATTCCATAAGAATTTGCAGAGATTGGAACGCCTCTATGTGGTGAGCTCACTTCTTATACCACTGGCTGTCACTATTACGCTACTCATCATAAACCTTATAGGTTGTCATGGCAATAGTACCTACCTAATGGAAGATATCATATTCATTATAATATTTGCAGTTCTCTTGATTGTCTCATTGCTAATGGTCATCATGGGAACCATACTCTGTCATCGAGCATGTCGAAGGAGGAATGCTGTTCTTTCTGAATATGACAAACAACACAAAAAGGTGCTGCGTGAGATGTTACCTCTTCTCTTGTACCCAATATTCTTTCTTCTGTTTACAACACCAATATTTGTCTCTGCTGTAAACCGTATTGCAATACCAGAATATAGCACCACATACTTAGACAATACTACTATAACACAATACGACACAGACACCATGTTTTGGTTTGGGGCATTTGCCCCCTGTTGGAGCTTCACTACATCTCTGCTGTTCATTTCTCATCTTTGTGTTGTCAGGTGCATCAGTAAAAAAAAGATTTTACAATTTAGAAATAGGGTTCAGAGAGTCAGGCAGCAATACAACACAGAAGAAGGATCGGTTACTATCAATGAGACCACTCCACTATGTCAAAAAAGTCATACTCACTTTTCAGCTCCCACTGAAGACTAAAAATGTTTGCCGAGCCATTGCCAGGGCAATTCTGGGCAGCTGTAGATGTTGACTCAACAGTGTGTATTGATGTGAACAATATTAGTGTAATGTAAATGATTGTAGTATAATTATTTTGATGTTTATATTTTGATGCTGTAGTATAACTTATATTTGTGTAATTATGATGTAGGACATGGCTGGGCTATGATAAGTATGATATGCACACATGCATCACAAATGTAATGAACATTTCATGGCATGGACAGAGCAGTGTGGTGTGTAATAACCTCCGACCTGTGTGAGCCACTGAGCATTGTGTTAGAATCTTTGTTCAGTTGCATGTAGCTGACCAATAGACACATACTGCCCATAACATACCCGACTATGTGTACTCTACACATACTGTGCGTACATGTGTTTTGAGGTACATCCATGTGGTGTGGTGACCACACAGACATGGGTGTGTGCACCTTTCCAGCACAGGACATGCACACCAGAAATGTCTCCACTGTACTCACACACCACTGATGTGCTGATGTTAAAGCTGTGAGTGTGTTATGTGCAGTGTGTGTACTACATGACCACACCCACCCATATGCTGTGCACTCTATGTGTACTTGTGTACTCACTGATGTAAACACATCATAGCTAGTAGTGACACACACTACACACAGCTCAGATGCTTATTACAGTGCAGTATTTGCACGCTTGAGGTGAACACACGAAGTGGAAATAGAAAGAGTGGAACTACTTGGGCACACAATACCTGGACAAACCATCCTTGGTGGGACTAGCAACTGTAGGGCTGGTATATTAGATGAGGTACACCCACACACATGCACACACAACACACACACTACACACACTCACTTACACAAATGTATGCACAAACATTCACTCATAGCACACTTCGTTTTGTACAAACATGCAAACAAAACATGCACACACCACCATTTACATAAGCACACATGCACGCTCCTGATGTAGACAAACACCCATGTACACCCACACACTACACACACTTACGTCCAGACAAACTCTCTGGCAATCTTTTCACGGTAAGCTTGACAATATCTCCTCCATGCTTGATTATGGTGATGGCATCCACATGACCCATCCCTTCTGTACTGTTCCCATTGATCTCCAGCAACTCATCCCCCACCTGCAAGGCCACACCCACAAAGGAAAGGGGCCATGAGGACACATGATGCATCAGGGACAACCATGGTTACTATTATGTGGTGGGCGTGACCAAGGCTATGTCTGATATTGGTCCAGCTCAGGTATTGGCAATAAAGGCTGATCTTGCTAATAATACCTTGGAATAAATTGAGACTTCTAAGACGCATAAATGTATGCAGCAAAGGTAACTCACTGATTTTTCGGGTGGCTTGAATTCATCTGGCTGGTGAGGAAAGGATGTGCCACATCTCCAGCCATATGGTGGGTGATAATCTCAAAGGAAAGTTGCCCCCTTTTACATTTCCAGGTGGAGATGAAATCAAAAGAGCTCCTTTAGTTTACATTCCCCATCTGGTAGATAAGGTTGTCCACTTCTTAAATGAGAATGAAAGGTAAGAGTGAAATAAAAATGCTCTTACTTATAAAACAGGCTTACCTGGCATGAAGGGTTTATACCAGCCAGTGAAGTGGATTCCAAGGCTATTCAAGAGTTCATGGCCTTTTACCATATCCTGAAGCAACATTCTCCATTCAAATGCATCTCCTGGAGGATCATGCAGTACAGTGGGCAAATACCTACCATGCTGGCTTCAGCCTTTTGGAAAAAACAGGGGGCTGAATTGATTCATGCCAAGTTTAATAGACTTGACTTGGTATTTGCTCCAATCTGCATTGAACCACAACTGGTAGCTGCCATCCCTCCTCCAGCTAAGAGAGTAAAGAATACTTTCCACGCGTTCAATGAGAGCAAACCGCCGTGGCGCGCGCGCGCGCACGCGCACGCACGCACACACACACACACACGCACACACGCACGCACGCACGCACACACACACACACGCACACACGCACGCACGCACGCACGCACGCACACGCACGCACGCACACGCGCGCGCGCGCGCGCGCACGCACGCACGCACGCACGCACGCACGCACGCACGCACGCACGCACGCACGCACGCACGCACGCACGCACGCACGCACGCACGCACGCACGCACGCACGCACGCACGCACGCACGCACGCACGCACGCACGCACGCACGCACACACACACACACACACACACACACACACACACACACACACACACACACACACACACACACACACACACACACACACACACACACACACACACACACACACACACACACACACACACACACACACACACACACACACACACACACACACACACACACACACACACACACACACACACACACACACACACACACACACACACACACACACACACTAGTCTCGTATCCAGACCTTCTATGACGTACACGGCCAATTCCTACCGGATGCGTAACGCTAACGAAGGTCAAACTTTGACAATACGTACCTGATAATCGTGCCGAATACGCAACCGTGATTTAAACGTTAGCGTTACGCTTGTATTGATATGGGTGGATACGCTAGCGAATTAAACGGGTAATTTACGTAGGGTAATATCCGAAGCGTAACGCTGTTTCCATGAATAACTCTGGTGTTATGGCTGCGATGGGAGTCACGTGAGCGTTACAAATGGCTGCTGCTCACAATTGTGAGATTTGCGGAAAAGTCTTCAGTTTCAAATCGAAGTATGAAAGGCACTTAGAAACGCAGTACCATCTGGACAACGTGAAAAGACTTCATTATTGTGATAGCATGGACAATGTAACTAGCTCGTACATAGAAGAACCAATTACCGCCACGTACTCTGCTTTGTCTGGAGTCTCAGCTTCACAACCTAGTGAGTCAGATGATGGTCACAGTATCGATGATTGTTGCAGTGATGACGCTTCTAGTACAGATGAGGGTAAGCATGCAATCCTGATTTTCAAGTTTACTATATTATTAATTGTATGGTGCATGTTCTAGATGACAGTGCTACTATCATGAGTCTCATCCAAAGCGACCCTCATGTCAATGGACGGTACAAACCATTTTCGTCAAAGATTGAAGCAATGGCATATCTCATCGCTCATTGTCCTCGACCAATGGTAAGTAAAATGGACATTGCCAAGAATTTACGATTAAAGTGTGTTGTGCTAGATGTAGAATCTGATGCTCGGTGCATAAGCATTGCTACATTTTAGAGTATAAATATAAGTGCATCACGAAATCCCAATCCATGCAGTACAACCCATAGAATATGTAAAATGCAAATGTATTATGTATAGGGACAAAGAAGCCTGAAATTCATCTTCCACACACTAAGATGCCTGCACTCATCCCTTCCAAGTGTGACTACAATGGTGAAGCATCACTCTGTACAGGATACACAGCACCAACCTTGGTACATTTGATTATCCATTCTCCTGTTATTGATTGGCTATGTATTTTCAGCATACAACATCTAGTGGGATACCATTTTATGTCAATTCCATTGTGGATACTGTAAAGAAATGTATGGCAAACCATCAAATTTCAAAGAACCTTGTGCGTTTTCCTGTAGTACCCCAGAAAGATTTCAGGTACCATTCTTGATGCTCCAGAAGAATTAGCAATGTGATGTTTTTCTTACATGCATTAGAGAAATGTACCATGGTATGCAGTGGAGATCAAATAGGAGGTTCTATTCTCCAATGGCTGTGTCACCTGCTGTCGGTCACATATTTCTCAACGACTTTGTTGAGTGCGTCTATAATGATGTGAAACATTTATGCTGCATATACAAAAGTTTCTATGTCAGGTATAACTTTGTGTGCCTGCATGTGTATCTGTAATGAAGAAGCAAGTAACTCCATTTCTATATTTAGGAACAACATGATGGTGTGTCTATTATTGGAGCACCATCCAACTGAGCCCAGTTCTTACATCATAGCAAATTTGAAGCTGATACCAGTCACAAGTATCACAGCGGTCATGCCACAAGCCAACACCTGGGCAAGGCACATTTACAAGTACTCTGAAAATGGGACTTTGCTAGTTAAACTTACCAATGAAGTAAGTATTGCATGCAGATTTGATTCATACTTCAATGTCAATCATCGTATGTACAGGAGTACACTGCATTTATATCAACACACCAATTGAAGTTAAAGTCTATTCTTTGTGGTGGTGTACCAGTCATCATGGTACCTTTAGTTGTGTTCAGTGATGACACCTGTGGAAACTAGTCAAAAGTCTGGAACAAGTTTGACTCATACTGCATTCGGCTTGCTGGTCTTTCAGTTAAAAGTAATGCACAAATTCACAACATTCACTTTATATGCACATCAAATAAGGCGCCAGTTATGGAAATGGCTGTTCCATTGGTTCATGAATTGCAGTCACTTGAAGAAGGCATGTTGATGTTTGATGCACTGTTCAACAACAATGTCATAGTGATTGCTCCAGTCATTTGCTTCTTATGTGACAACCCACGTGCAGCAGAGATATGCAATCATCTAGGTTCTAGCACTCACAAGTTTTGTTGGATATGCATGGTAAGTGTTATATTGAATGCATTGATGTGATTACATGTTCTTACTCTGTTATAGGCTGATGTGAGATCAGACCATATTTGTGTTGGGGTGAAAAGAAAGAAGCATGATTCACTGATGCAAGTGCAGAGGATAAAGGCAGCTAAAACCCATCAGGCAAAAAGTACCATAAGGACTGAGTACGGTATGAGGGAGACGGAGAATCCTTTCTTGGAATTGTCACTTGACTTACATGAGTATGTTACATTGTTAAGTGAATTAATAACAATTGTGCATTGCAGACTGCATTTTTTAGGAGTACTCCAGTGGAAACATTGCACACTTTGTTGTTAGGATTGTATAAGTACTCGCTGAGAGCTAAAATACCACAACTCTCACAGCAACAGCGAGCAGAACTTTCTGCACGCATTTCTGCCTTTCAAACATCAGGTCACATAGGGAAGATATCTACTGATGTAGCTAAACACTACAAGTCCTTTGTAGGTAGAGACTTAAGGCATTGGCTCAGATGGCACTTTTTGTGCTCTCTCCTTACTTGTCTGCAGCAGAATTAGAAGTTTGGATAGCTGTGTCTAAGGTGTGCATTTCATAATTTTAATTATGTTATAATTTACTGCATTCTTTTTTTTTTTGTTTTAGGTGTTCAAAATTGCATATTGTGATCCTTTTGATCCAGAGAAGATGGAATACTACAAAACTGTGTGCCAAAATTTTGTCACTGCAATTGAAAATCACCTTCCTGAATGGAAAACTAAGCTAAAGGTTCACATTGTACTCCATCTACCAGATGATATGGCCCAACTGCAGCATTTAACACAGAACGGTACAATGAACACATTTTTTGTACATTTAAATTATACAACTCTCTGCTTTCAGTTGTGAGAGTTTTAACTCTCTTATTCGAACATGGAACATCTTTGGTAACAGACATGCACCTAGTAAAGACATTGCCAACAACTTTGCAGTGCAAGAGAGCATACGGTTTACGTTTTCAGGAAGTTACTACAATCCATCTGAAAGGTATATGCAGTTTACTTGTGTGTTATGTCCTTTAGCCTTCTATGATTTAGGTGTGGTGATGACCTAGTGAGGCTTTATGAATCAGCAGAAGTACAAGAATATCTCTACAGAATTGATTCTAAACAGAATAAGCACATACATAAGCCAGGAACATTGCGTAAGGCAAGTTTTGCCTGCATGTTTACTTTTTTGGGAGGGATTACAATTAACAAAACAATTAATCTCTACATTTTAACTTCATTTATTGTAGCACTCAAGTTCAATTAAATGCAGTTTGGACTTAATAAAGCTAAGCATTGCAGAGGTTAGAGAGGTTACCTTGAACAGTCTTGACCCAAGTTTCACAGTTCTACTGCCTCATGGATTGGACAGAGACCAACAAGTGACAAGTGGCAGTGCCATTGTTGGGTCTGATGGGCTCTTGATTAACATATGCGACTTCATTCAACACAAATCACAAGCCAATATTACTGTAAGTTTGTATTGATTAATGTAGAAGTTTCTTTTAAACCTTAAACTTATACATACTAGGAGATCGGACTTCTGGTTGCTTGTTTTCAAGTCGACATGGCAACCTTTTGTGTTGTACGTCACTTGGAGCCTGTCTTGATTGTGCATATTTTAAAGTTGCTTTGTAAAGTTTTTATAAATAACTGGGACAGTTTCCGCGAAAATTGCCCCACGGTTAAAATGTTATAAAAATGCATCGCGTTTGAATCGCTATAACTTCCCAACGGATAATGCTATCGACTTCCTATGTGTGCAGCATTAATTCAATCCAAACGAACGAAGCAGGTTCCATGTCCTTGCCCCCTTTGTAAAGGCCGACAGCGTGACAAAAGAACAGCTGTAAGTCATGCTCTCCAATACAAGTGCAGTCCATCAGTTCTAGAGGAAAGTGATAGGCGTCTTGCGGAGGTTGAAGGTCCTGTTGAGGGAGGTATGACAACAGCCATCCTGTGGAGGGAGAAGGTATGATAATTGATAATGGCCATCCTGATGAATACGAAACACAGCACACTAGTTCTGAAGACTCCCTTACCCCATATGCAAACAAAACACTCAAACCAGATGGTGGACATGCATAATGTGGCACGTGCCTTCAAAAAAGGTGGTATAAATCAACAGTTATGGTATAGCTACTATGTACAGAGTAGGTGAGTATGTGGCAGTGCAAGACCACCAGTCTGAAGGTACTGAATGGATAGTGCAGATTACAGCCCTTCTTGTGTATGGACCAGTTAACAATGCATATGCACACTTCTTCAATGGTAACTACTTTGCAACAAGAACACACTCCCTGCCCATCACAGAGACAGCTCTGTCTGAAGGGCAACACTAGCTGACATGCAGCTGACTTGATATTGTAATTAATAACCACATATACATACAGAATGCTACACAGGCACAAGAGGAAAGACACCCAAAGCGTCACAACAATATCACACTCCCTGCCCATCACAGAGACAGCTCTGTCAGAAGGGCAATACTATCCGACATGCAGCTGACTTGATATTCTAATTAATCACCACATAAACATACAGAATGCTACACAGGCACAACAGGAAAGACACCCAAAGCGTCACAACAAGATCACACTCCCTGCCCATCACAGAGACAGCTCGGTCAGAAGGGCAACACTGGCCGACATGCAGCTGACTTGATATTCAAATTAATCACCACAGACACATACAGAATGCTACACAGGCACAACAGGAAAGACACCTAAAGCGTCACAACAAGATCACACTCCCTGCCCATCACAGAGACAGCTCTGTCAGAAGGGCAACACTAGCTGACATACAATACACACCTATACCAGGGAATGTTCTAATTACAATACTGTACATGTAAACACATAGAAGAGTGAACAGTTGACTCACCCTATGTCGGACCACCGTCACATACATTGTATTGGCATTGATTCAGGTTAGTAGAAGGCCAGCACTGTTGCGCACTTACTGAGGGCATGAAGGGAAGCAAGACAAGAATGTATGAGAATGCAACACTTGACATGCCGTCAAGCATCTATATATGTAAATACCGAAAGCGGTGCGCACTAAACAAGATGAAAGTGGTCTAGAACAGAAACGCACATGCACACACAATCGCACTTATCCAACGCCGCCCTGCGCACTGAGTACACGCACGCACTTCTTCCAACACCCCTCCTCCCAAACCACATTTACGATTGATGCGAAATAAACGCTCAAGCTGAGTAGCATTATGTTCAAAAGACAAGAGATACTCAACTTTCCGTCCTCCTGAGGAGCTCACACAAAGACCAACCATCACGTATTACGTCGCAAATAGCAGGCATCTCAGATTCTTTAAGTAAGGAGTCACGTGATTAACCATTGTAAACCTATTTGTAATTACGCAATGTTTTCACTACGTTAGTTTGCCCAAATGCAATAGCTTACAACGTTTTGTCATGGTACATCACTCGTATTTGTAATTTGTTGTAATTTTTACAACAACGTATAGCAGCAACGATGTATTTGAAAAAAACATGGTTGTTCTATGTTGTAGAAAATGGTAAAACATGGTAAATTAACCATTGTATTTTCAACATTTTCCCTGTGGTTGGAACTTGTTGCAAGGCGAGAGGCCAGAATTGAAAATGACTCCATTGCTTCTGTCCCCCAAGCACCATATGCCTCAACCACCATGGGGACGCAAATCCACCCTAGCTCCTTGCATTTGGCATCATTTTCATCGTGTTTTCTCTGCTCGGTAGCTCTGGCAGCTTGACCTGCTGCTAGTCCCGCTTCGAGTAAAACATTGGAGTTAAGTGGTGACGTCACAGACAAGTCGAAGGCTGCTAGCTTACCCATAGACCAGTTGGGTACTAGGATGTCTGCAGGGCGAGTGTGGCTGTGGTCTTTGGTGAGGTTACTTCCTGCCTCCACCTTAACACTCAGGTGGGCCCTGCGACAGGTCTCAGCAAGGGTGTATTATTATTATTATTATTTTAGTCTTAACTATTACATAAATACATGAATGAAGACAAATCCAACATATACACCAAACAACTAAGCAATCAGTTCATTTTCTAGTTGGGGAGTTTGGGGATAGGAACAGCAAAGGATTGATCGAGCGTTAGCTCTAACCAATAATAAACTGAATAATAAAGTCACACTATACTCTACAATTGTTTCCTCAGGCTTTTAGACTTCTGGGTGCATGGTCTTCTTTTGTTCAGTTTTATACTTTTCTATCCAAGCACTTGCATATGAACACCCAAGCATCGTGATCCATACACTTACAACCCTGTCCAATACATTGGTAGCAGAAATCTCATCCCATCCTGCACTCAGCATTGAACAAAAAAAACAACAAATCTTCATTGCCCTTAATTGCCTGCTGAATAAAGTTCTCATGAAGGGGTATTGGAAGGTGAGTGCGAAGTTCCAATTCCATTGCAAGAAAAACCTCATATGTTATGCTGTTGACACTAGCTCATTAGCCCACCATGGTTAACCAGTTCAATCCAATCCCTTGAACCATTTATCTCATTGTCAGAACTGATCATGTCATCCAGACAAAGCAGCATATCCTTGATTAAGGGACAAGGCGACTTCCCCACTTTTCAGTAGTAATTTCTTTTCTTTTTTTAGAGCATGAAGAACATAGCCTGCTGAGTATGCTATATGGCATCTATCTCCTCATAGGTGAGTGGATCATGAAGATCCTCATCACTAGATGCTGATAATGCTACGCTAAAATATGACTCAATCACATGTAATGGCCTACATACATTGCGGAGTTAACATTGGTAATGTTTGCACTACGCATAAATGTTTCACATCCATTAACATAGTGTTGCGAAGTACGAAGAGTGCATGTGGTAACCACAGCAATTCAGGCGTCTGATTGCGTATCATTACGAATCACGCATTATAAGGAATCTACGTAAGTTAACGGAACGAAAGATTGCGGGTACGTACGAGTTGAAACGACGTCCGCAAGCACATTGTAGTCTCGTACCCAGACCCAAATGTACGTAACAATGATTGTACGTATAATAATGGCTTACGTACGTTTGGGTCTGGGTACAAGACTATAGCCTATTCACGGGTTTATAAAAGCAGTTAATTTTAAAAATCAATGCTATCACGTGAAAGACTTTTTTCAAATTTGTCCGATGAGCGGCAAACGACGTTTCTGCTACCACTGTAGCGAGTATGTGAGCAAATCGACGTATTTTGAACACCAGAAAGAACTAATCGGCAGGAAATCCAACGATGACTCTCTGCAATTACAAGATGGTATTTTACTAATTTAAGTGACGATCGGCCGATTTGCTAAAATTGTCTTGACCCAGATGAACATACAGACGATTTCGATTCATCCAACGATGAACCTGAGTATATAGGTGCGTGACGGCATGTGTTGGCCTACAAGTGTGCATTCTAATACATTCTTGTCTTGCTTCCCTTCATGCCCTCAGTAAGTGCGCAACAGTGCTGGCCTTCTACTAATCTGAATCAATGCCAATACACCTGTGTATGTGACGGTGGTCCGACATAGGGTGAGTCAACTGTTCACTCTTCTATGTGTTTACATGTACAGTATTGTAATCATAACATTCCCTGGTATAGGTGTGTATTGTATGTCAGCTAGTGTTGCCCTTCTGACAGAGCTGTCTCTGTGATGGGCAGGGAGTGTGATCTTGTTGTGACACTTTGGGTGTCTTTCCTCTTGTGCCTGGGTAGCATTCTGTATGTGCATGTGGTGATTAATTAGAATATCAAGCCAACTGTATGTCGGCTAGTGTTGCCCTTCTGACAGAGCTGTCTCTGTGATGGGCAGGGAGTGTGATCTTGTTGTGACACTTTGGGTGTCTTTCCTCTTGTGCCTGGGTAGCATTCTGTATGTGCATGTGGTGATTAATTAGAATAGCAAGCCAACTGTATGTCGGCTAGTGTTGCCCTTCTGACAGAGCTGTCTCTGTGATGGACAGGGAGTGTGATCTTGTTGTGACACTTTGGGTGTCTTTCCTCTTGTGCCTGGGTAGCATTCTGTATGTGCATGTGGTGATTAATTAGAATATCAAGCCAACTGTATGTCGGCTAGTGTTGCCCTTCTGAAAGAGCTGTCTCTGTGATGGGCAGGGAGTGTGATCTTGTTGTGACACTTTGGGTGTCTTTCCTCTTGTGCCTGGGTAGCATTCTGCATGTGCATGTGGTGATTAATTAGAATATCAAGCCAACTGTATGTCGGCTAGTGTTGCCCTTCTGAAAGAGCTGTCTCTGTGATGGGCAGGGAGTGTGATCTTGTTGTGACACTTTGGGTGTCTTTCCTCTTGTGCCTGGGTAGCATTCTGTATGTGCATGTGGTGATTAATTAGAATATCAAGCCAACTGTATGTCGGCTAGTGTTGCCCTTCTGACAGAGCTGTCTCTGTGATGGGCAGGGAGTGTGATCTTGTTGTGACACTTTGGGTGTCTTTCCTCTTGTGCCTGGGTAGCATTCTGTATGTGCATGTGGTGATTAATTAGAATATCAAGCCAACTGTATGTCCGCTAGTGTTGCCCTACTGACAGAGCTGTCTCTGTGATGGGCAGGGAGTGTGATCTTGTTGTGACACTTTGGGTGTCTTTCCTCTTGTGCCTGGGTAGCATTCTGTATGTGCATGTGGTGATTAATTAGAATATCAAGCCAACTGTATGTCGGCTAGTGTTGCCCTTCTGACAGAGCTGTCTCTGTGATGGGCAGGGAGTGTGATCTTGTTGTGACACTTTGGGTGTCTTTCCTCTTGTGCCTGGGTAGCATTCTGTATGTGCATGTGGTGATTAATTAGAATATCAAGCCAACTGTATGTCGGCTAGTGTTGCCCTTCTGACAGAGCTGTCTCTGTGATGGGCAGGGAGTGTGATCTTGTTGTGACACTTTGGGTGTCTTTCCTCTTGTGCCTGGGTAGCATTCTGTATGTGCATGTGGTGATTAATTAGAATATCAAGCCAACTGTATGTCGGCTAGTGTTGCCCTTCTGACAGAGCTGTCTCTGTGATGGGCAGGGAGTGTGATCTTGTTGTGACACTTTGGGTGTCTTTCCTCTTGTGCCTGGGTAGCATTCTGTATGTGCATGTGGTGATTAATTAGAATATCAAGCCAACTGTATGTCGGCTAGTGTTGCCCTTCTGACAGAGCTGTCTCTGTGATGGGCAGGGAGTGTGATCTTGTTGTGACACTTTGGGTGTCTTTCCTCTTGTGCCTGGGTAGCATTCTGTATGTGCATGTGGTGATTAATTAGAATATCAAGCCAACTGTATGTCCGCTAGTGTTGCCCTACTGACAGAGCTGTCTCTGTGATGGGCAGGGAGTGTGATCTTGTTGTGACACTTTGGGTGTCTTTCCTCTTGTGCCTGGGTAGCATTCTGTATGTGCATGTGGTGATTAATTAGAATATCAAGCCAACTGTATGTCGGCTAGTGTTGCCCTTCTGACAGAGCTGTCTCTGTGATGGGCAGGGAGTGTGATCTTGTTGTGACACTTTGGGTGTCTTTCCTCTTGTGCCTGGGTAGCATTCTGTATGTGCATGTGGTGATTAATTAGAATATCAAGCCAACTGTATGTCGGCTAGTGTTGCCCTTCTGACAGAGCTGTCTCTGTGATGGGCAGGGAGTGTGATCTTGTTGTGACACTTTGGGTGTCTTTCCTCTTGTGCCTGGGTAGCATTCTGTATGTGCATGTGGTGATTAATTAGAATATCAAGCCAACTGTATGTCGGCTAGTGTTGCCCTTCTGACAGAGCTGTCTCTGTGATGGGCAGGGAGTGTGATCTTGTTGTGACACTTTGGGTGTCTTTCCTCTTGTGCCTGGGTAGCATTCTGTATGTGCATGTGGTGATTAATTAGAATATCAAGCCAACTGTATGTCGGCTAGTGTTGCCCTTCTGACAGAGCTGTCTCTGTGATGGGCAGGGAGTGTGATCTTGTTGTGACACTTTGGGTGTCTTTCCTCTTGTGCCTGGGTAGCATTCTGTATGTGCATGTGGTGATTAATTAGAATATCAAGCCAACTGTATGTCGGCTAGTGTTGCCCTTCTGACAGAGCTGTCTCTGTGATGGGCAGGGAGTGTGATCTTGTTGTGACACTTTGGGTGTCTTTCCTCTTGTGCCTGGGTAGCATTCTGTATGTGCATGTGGTGATTAATTAGAATATCAAGCCAACTGTATGTCCGCTAGTGTTGCCCTACTGACAGAGCTGTCTCTGTGATGGGCAGGGAGTGTGATCTTGTTGTGACACTTTGGGTGTCTTTCCTCTTGTGCCTGGGTAGCATTCTGTATGTGCATGTGGTGATTAATTAGAATATCAAGCCAACTGTATGTCGGCTAGTGTTGCCCTTCTGACAGAGCTGTCTCTGTGATGGGCAGGGAGTGTGATCTTGTTGTGACACTTTGGGTGTCTTTCCTCTTGTGCCTGGGTAGCATTCTGTATGTGCATGTGGTGATTAATTAGAATAGCAAGCCAACTGTATGTCGGCTAGTGTTGCCCTACTGACAGAGCTGTCTCTGTGATGGGCAGGGAGTGTGATCTTGTTGTGACACTTTGGGTGTCTTTCCTCTTGTGCCTGGGTAGCATTCTGTATGTGCATGTGGTTTAGAGTATCAAGCCAACTGTATGGAACTGTTTGAACTCTATCCTTGGTATTAGAGCAGAGAGTCATGTGACCATGGTGGGTGTGGTCAGGTCAGGTAAGCCGATAACTAAACGTATATGTATTGTGTGCATGTGTACTGAGTCAGGAGTTGTTTGAACTATCCTTGGTATTAGATGTCCTGCACACTTGGTATTTGCCAACCATGTCAGGGTGATGGTTCAGCAGAGAGTCATGTGACCATGGTGGGTGTGGTCATACATCGGGTAAGCTAAGGTTCAATTACCAATTTTCTCTGTCTCATACACATGCACTTTCTTGGTTCTGCAGGAGTTGTATCTGTACCTTCCTCTGTCGTCCCCAGCAGCAAGCTTAAATTTGACTGGTGCTTTATTTTTTACACGTGTACGTAATTCGTAATTGTAAACATGTTGCTGTTATATTGATTGATTTGGAACCAGCGGGGCACGATGAGCCAATCACTCGTTTTAACGCGCGTGATACAATGTACTAACGATAACATCACTAGAAAGCGCGGGTGAACACTTCGCTCTCTAGTTTATATATTAAGTTACGATCACAGTTTGCAGACGGGGGCGTGGCATGTAAACATCGGGACTAGGAAAAGATTTTGGTTGCGAATACATGACGTCCATCAGCTAATGTCGTTCCTTATTATTGGAACTGCATGCTTCTCGGGCTAGGCCACTGCCCGTGCCTTGCATCATTCATCGAGATATCGATGCTTATATATAAGCAGCAGAGCCAATATTATCGTATAACTGCATCATAATTATTATGATTATTGTATTGGCGGTGCTGTACTTGTACGTATGTAGTTGCTTTTGTGCATATATAAGCAGCTGTACATATGTAGTTGCTTTGGTGCATATATAAGCAGCAGAGCCAATATTATCGTATAACTGCATCATAATTATTATGATTATTGTATCGGCGGTGCTGTACATATGTAGTTGCTTTGGTGCATGTTGCATGGGGCTGTCAGCTAATTAATAAAAGCGTCATATCACCATTCAATGTTCAACTCAAGTTCATCGTATCCCATGCATGCCTATAGCTAGGTCGTAGCTGTCATGCTCAATTCACAGACACAGTACACTAGCTTAATATATATAATAATGATTATTATATATATAGTAGTGCTACATATATGTATAGTTCATATTTGCCTTGCTTGTAATTGTGTGCTACAATGTTATTACTGAGGTTTTCACGTACATCAGGTGTATTTGGCTATCGAATTAAGTATAACTGAATCTTGGACAGTACATTTTGTAAATAAAATATAAAATAATAAATACGGATATGATACCGATATATGCATATGCACGGATTGCATGCAGATATCGATATCAGTTGTGCACGTATAATATAAATGGGACAGTTTCCGCGAAAATTGCCCCACGGTTAAAATGTTATAAAAATGCATCGCGTTTGAATCGCTATAACTTCCCAACGGATAATGCTATCGACTTCCTATTTTCAACACTTCATAGTGACATGGTGTAGTATGAAGTTTCGAAAATAGAAAGTCGATAGCGATATCCGTTGGGAAGTTATAGCGATTCAAACGCGATGCATTTTTATAACATTCTAACCGTGGGGCAATTTTCGCGGAAACTGTCCCAAATGATATTATTATAGATTAAGCAATTAATGACATACCCGGTCCGTACCGTACGCACTTCATGTATATATACTTTTGGTAATATCAAAGCCAATGGCTTGAAACTATATATGCTTCCTAGACTCTTTCATTTTCATTTTCCCGGTGGGTAATCTAGTGACTGTATCGGACCGATGGGCCGGTGAACGTTACTAGTGATATAAGATAAGGAGATGGTATATATTAGTGCGCTCGCTGATACAATGTCGGTTAATCGAATAGTCTCATCTTGTAGTTTTATAGAGGACATTGACAACAATGACAAGTGGCATGTAGAATTGTACATGCCGCCTGTGACATGTACAAGTCCAATTTTAAATTAACAAAATAATTATCCCTCACGTGACCTAATCTTTTTTGGCGGTTAAAAAAAAAGGGGTGGATGTAGCCAGTATATTTCCAATGGTGAATTTAGGCTGGCACGAGTACAGTGTAGCTGTATTAGGAGCAATAAGGTTAGCCCAATCCTTATTCTAGTTACTATGTCTTTATTAACGTTTCGCTTCATTTTTCAGTTTAAGTCTCAGTTGTTGACAACGTCTTCTAGGTTAGAGAAGTGTACTTTAGTAGCCAAATTGTCGTCGGATAGGATTTTCAAATGGATGCCACACTGTAAGTTGGTATTTTTATTATGGTTTGTGTTCTACATGTATTAGCAGCGGTGTGACGCGTCTCACGCCAATCAAGTTTAGTATACATTCTCCTAAACCACACTGCTTCCGTACTCCCTGATCCGAACAATGGCAATGTAATGAGCGTATCAAGTTATTTGGTAAGTCATTTGTGTAGCATTCAACATTACATTGTGGTGCTTAGTGTTCTGCAGGCGTTCGAGGACATCATACGGATATAACAGGTTGGATTTGAGAATGTATTTCAATAGGTCTATTCGTATGATGTGTTATTGTTTTAATACAGAGAGCAAAAAGAAGAAAATTGGAATCGTAAGCTGACATTATTTGATGCCTGTTTATGTTGTTTACTTTTTAATCCTATCTTAGGTCATCCTTCTGAAGTCACGCAGGCCTGAATGTACAATTCTTATGCATACATGTATATGCTTTTCCAAGTTATATGTGTATTCAAATATCAAAATTAAACATCATTTAACTATTAATAATGAGTTCAGGGACTGGGGCGGGGCTAGCTTGGATGCTGTTTATTGATTTTGATAAACCTTAAATTAATTAATTAACGACACATTTGAATGACAACTACAGTGGGGACGAGAGAAATCACGATGAAACAACGTAAGCTCGCGGTATTGTTCACGTACTCGCGCGGATGAATGTCACGGCCCGCAATACTGTTCGTGAGTAATCGGTCCGAACGCGGGTAGGTGAGCCTGAATCCAACGTAATCCGTCACGTCAGGGTTACAAATGAATTTACGTGACGTTACGGGCCCGCAGCAGGGCAGTCGAATTGCTGTGAACGTGACCAAATCTTGTGACGTGCAACCTTGAAGCCTTTTAATGTTTTTGGTATTACTTTAGGTAAGCACTAACCTAACATAGAAGTTATATATATCTTATTATCCTGTGATGTTGCATCAGTAATATTTTTCTGAATCCAGCAGCACAAGCCAAGACACCATTGAACGAATATTGCGGCTGTCCCTGCCACAGTTTCATCATTCGCAGGGGCCTTAGTGGCTCTGTATAAGGCAAGCCGATCACAGGTGGCTGCAAGAGAATATCAGCAACTCATAAATACGGTCATATGCACATAACATGCATACTTGCGCTTTGTGCAAAGTATGTGTATATAGTTGTAGAGGTCCGAAAAGAAGCAGCAAAACCAAAAATCGCCCAGTGCAATGCGTGGTTTGTATAAGTGCATTCATGTGTGACTATTAATACCTTTTTTGCCAGATGAAGTGTGTCTTCACTTTGGCAATGGTTCACGTGTATCTGTTGTACTGGCTTCTACCGGTCCATGACAGTTGCCTTGTTCGTGAATTCCAATACATTTGGATTGTCGTGTACAACCAACCCCACGCTGCCTCTGTAGCCCAAAGAAACGCTCCAATGGATCTTGACACAGACGCTGCATGAAATGAGAGCACGGCGTGGCTCGCTCAAGGTATAATAGTATTTATAATGAGGCTCGCATGCATGTATATTTCCTGGCCATTTACGGTATATATATAGCTCTAATTGTAACCCTAATGCCTGGCCGCAAACTGCCGTGTAGGTCTGTTCTTTGAGGCCACAATATAGTTACTTGGATGACATAACTTGATAGCTACTTGAATCCTGCATGTGGTAATTGAAGTGCATTTTTATACACAATTGTAGACAAGGCCAGTCAACATCGGAAGAAAGCATGAAAGTACGCAGTTCAGTGGCGGATCCAGGAGGAAAGGGGGTGGGGGTGGGGGGCACCGTGGACAGGTGCTCCCCCCCCCTCCCCACCAACTCTTCCTGTTCGTCTAATTATATATTCATCAAATTGCATTATGAGCGTAGAATTAACTACATGTATGTTTCCGTGAAGCGGCAAGCGGTGAATAGGTCCCCGTGCACCACATGGCAGCTTTGGTCGCACCAACTTTAGGCCCAAAATCTGTCCGATGTGTCTAGCGAATAATGTTCTTGTCGTGCAAAATACCCAAACTGTGCTGCTTTTTGAACAGTTTTAATGCAGAAGGGGGCACATCTCCCTCGGATCCCGCACTTGTCACACACACCCTCGATCCCCCCCGCCATTTAATAAATTCCTGATCCACCCCTGCACTTATATACTCCAGTTTGTCCATGCAGGTGTCGTGTACACAGTTTGTTACACTCTTTATATTTCCACTTCGTGTCAATGTTCAATCATACTGTGTGTATCCATCATTGGGTCACTTCGGGTGTGTAGCTACTGCACAGTAATAAGCATCTGAGCTGTGTGTAGTGTGTGTCACTACTGGCTATGATGTGTTTACATCAGTGAGTACACGAGTACACATAGCATATGGGTGAGTGTGCTCATGTAGTACACACACTGCACATAACACACTCACAGCTTTAACATCAGCACATCTGTGGTGTGTGAGTACAGTGGAGACATTTCTGGTGTGCATGTCCTGTGCTGGAAAGGTGCACACACCCATGTCTGTGTGGTCACCACACGTCCTCACAACACATGTACGCACAGTATGTGTAGAGTACACATAGGTGCTTGTGTTGTGGGCAGTATGTGTTCATTAGTCAGCTACTTGCAACGGGACAAAGATCCTAACATAATGCTCAGTGGCTCACACCTTGCTATTTGCTCTTGCCGTATTCCATAAGAAATTGCAGAGATCGCAACGTCTATATAGGTAACAATTAGCGCATATATAGATGCAAAATCATTGAAAATTCCATCGCACTGAAAACTTGATACATAGCCAAACGGTAGAGGGTCTTGTGTAACCTTTTTTTGCAAGCAACTGCGACGGCCGCCAGACATAGTAGCACAGAGTCGAACGAGACAGGAAGAAATGAATAGAAAAAATCTATTTTTGATGACATATTGCCGATGAAGCTTCATTATTAGTTCTGCTGCAACCAGAGCAATTGTCCATTCTTCCCAGGTCAACAAAATTAGTATCAGCGTCGTATCTAAGATTGTTGGCTGAGGTTTTAAATACAGTTAATTTGTGCAGAAGAATTACGGTAACTACACAAGCCGAATACGGACTCGCCTCCGATGGGCAGAACCACGTTTCCGGTACTCCTGCGTGTACAGTCCGCTACGCTACTAAACACCTCCCAGGCGATGCCGTATTTACCATCCGTAACACCTTCGATCGGCAGCGCTCACGTTACGGACACGTAAATTTTTGGTTGTATAGTTTAGCTGCAGATAATTAATAACCATCGTTTGAAATGAGTCCTGTTTGCATGAACATTAGGTCCCATCTCCACTCGTGGGTACAGGACGAGTTCATTTATAGCATTGCGAATTTGGGTTATTTTTAGCCGAAAACCGGAGAATATCTGGGTTAAGTATCCTTCGAGGAGAACCATATCAACCTGGGGTGGGAGGGGGTGGGGCATCGGATTACATGTAAGAGTGTGTGTGCATGTGTTCATAACCATGTGTGTGTGTGTGTGTGTTTGTGTGTGTGTGTGTGTGTGTGTGTGTGTGTGTGTGTGTGCGCGCGTGTGCGTACATAAAATATACAACGATATGTATAGGTGTTTTAGTGTGTTTGTGTATACATAAAGTATGTGCACGTGTGTGCACAGGATACAGAAGTGTACAGTATCTGTGAGGGCCTTTGCGTGTGTTTTCCAGGTGTGTCAGGTGTGTGCATGTGTGCTTATGCAAATATTTGTGTGTTCCTAAAGTATGTTAGGATGTGAGTGTATGTTTATGCGTACATTTGTGTATGTGGTGTGTGCTTGTCTGTGGTGTGTGTGTGTGTGGTGGATCTCATCTAATATTCCGCCCGTATAGCTACTAGGATGAGGGAACATCTGGTCCCCATGACTACATGAACTCTCTAACGAGGAATAAGTGAAACCTTTTTTTTTAACCCTAACCAAAGGTAAGGTATTGAGTATCAATGGCAACCTTTCTTATTACTTTCTTTTCGCTCATTTATTGACTCCTCGTTTCCATGGCAGCTATTAAATCTATTTTCATGGCACATCAGAATGGGAATGGGACATGAACATCACCTACCTTTACCAATAACACAGTTTTGTACTGTTACCTCTGCTCTGTGTGAAGTACTGCCTCATTTAGCGTGTAGCTGTGGCTTGTTATCTCAGTTATGCATAGCTTGTTGTTCAAGTAATCCTGTGAACGTAGTGGAAATGTGTGGGAGTGGAGGTGGGTGTGGGCGTGGAGGTGGGTGTGGGCGTGGAGGTGGGTGTGGGCGTGGAGGTGGGTGTGGGCGTGGAGGTGGGTGTGGGCGTGGAGGTGGGTGTGGGCGTGGGAGGTGGGTGTGGGCGTGGAGGTGGGTGTGGGCGTGGAGGTGGTGTGGGGCGTGGAGGTGGGGTGTGGGCGTGAGGGGTGGGGCGTGGAGGTGGGTGTGGGCGTGGAGGTGGGTGTGGGCGTGGAGGTGGGTGTGGGCGTGGAGGTGGGTGTGGGCGTGGAGGTGGGTGGGGCGTGGAGGTGGGTGTGGGCGTGGAGGTGGGTGTGGGCGTGGAGGTGGGTGTGGGCGTGGAGGTGGGTGTGGGCGTGGAGGTGGGTGTGGGCGTGGAGGTGGGTGTGGGCGTGGAGGTGGGTGTGGGCGTGGAGGTGGGTGTGGGCGTGGAGGTGGGTGTGGTCACTGTGGGAATGATGTAACGGAAGGGTGTATGGCTCCACTGTGCAGCCATTATGGCACAGGATGGTGATGCATATGGTAACGCTGTAACATTCAATAAGTGTTGCCTCAGTCATGTTTGGTACCAGAGATGGTCGTGCAGTGGGATTGGACACATCAGCTTTTGCCTCAGTAAAGACTTGGCATGTAATTCATGTGGATCTAAAATGGACAAACTCAGAGCTTTAACATCAGCACATCTGTGGTGTGTGAGTACAGTGGAGACATTTCTGGTGTGCATGTCCTGTGCTGGAAAGGTGCACAACCCATGTCTGTGTGGTCACCACACCACATGGATGTACCTCAACTGTGACTGTGTTGTTTGTCATATTCAGAAAGAAGTGCATTCCTCCTTCGACATGCTCGATGGCAGAGTATGGTTCCCATGACGACCATTAGCAATGAGACAACTGCAAATAATGTAATGAATACCTCTTCCTTTATGTAGGCACTATTGCCATGATGACAAGCTGTAAGGTTTATGACCAGTGGTATAAGAAATGAGCTCACCACATATAGATGTTCCAATCTCCGCAAATTCTTATGGAATGTGGCAAGAGCAAATAGATTCATCGATATCAAAATGGTGAACATCAGCTTGATGAACGATGACCCCATCAGTAGTGAGTCTGACCAGGGTCTTGTGTGACCTTTGTTTGCAAACAACTGCAACGGTCGCCAGACATAGTATCATAATACTGTGTATAGATAATAAAGATCTGAGCTGTGTGTAGTGTGTGATTGGGTACGCACTACTGGCTATGATGTGTTTACATCAGTGAGTACACGAGTACACATAGTGTGCACAGCATATGGGTGGGTGAGCTCATGTAGTACACACACTGCACATAACACACTCACAGCTTTAACATCAGTACATCTGTGGTGTGTGAGTACAGTGGAGACATTTCTGGTGCGCATGTCCTGTGCTGGAAAGGTGCACACACCCATGTCTGTGTGGTCACCACACCTCATGGATGTACCTCACAACACACACCTATGTGTCCACACTGCGCATTCATGTGCACAGTATGTGTAGAGTACACATAGGTGCCTGTGTTGTGGGCAATTGGACAGCTACATGCAACGCGACAAAGATCCTACCACAATGGTCAGTGGCTCACACAGGTCAGAGGTGTATTCACACCACACTCCTCTGTCCATGCCATAAGCCTCCATCATGATGACCAGGTCCCCATGGACCACTGCTGACGTATCCCTACACAGCCAGTTTGTCACATGTGGATGATAAGTTTAATGTGTTTCACAACTGAAATGTTCATTACATTTGTGATGCATGTGTGCATATCATACTTATCATAGCCCAGCCATGACCTACATCATAATTACACATAATATATACATCAAAATAATTATACTACAATTGCATACACTAATATTGTTCACATCAACACACACTTTGTTGGGTAAACATCTACATCTATTCAGAATTGCCCTGGCAATGGCTTGGCAAACATTTTTAGCCTTCAGTGGGAGCTGAAAAGTGAGTATTACTCTTTTGACATAACAGAGTGGTCTCATTGATAGTAACCGATCCTTCTTCTGTGTTGTATTGCTGCCTGACTCTCTGAACCCTATTTCTAAATTGCGAAACCTTTTTTTTATTGATGCACCTGACAACACAAAGATGAGAAATGAGCAGCAGAGATGTAGTGAAGCTCCAACAGGGGGCAAGTAGCGGAAAAAATTGTTGTGCCTCCGGATCGTTATCTGTCATAGTAATAGTAGTATTGTTGTACATGTATGTAAAGTTATTGCCTGTTGCTTCAAAATCATATACAACAAAGACAAGGATTGGCATTGTAAACAGAAGAAAGAATATTGGGTACAAGAGAAGAGGTAACATCTCACGCAGTGCCTTTTTGTGCTGTTTGTCATATTCAGAAAGAATGGCATTCCTCCTTCGACATGCTCGATGGCAGAGTATGGTTCCCATGACGACCATTAGCAATGAGACAATCACGAGAACTGCAAATATTATAATGAATATGGTCTCTTCCCATCGGTAGGTACGATAGCCGTGACAACCTGTAAGGTTTATGCCCAGTAGCACAATAGTCACAGCCAGTGGTATAAGAAGTGAGCTCACCACATAGAGACGTTCCAATCTCTGCAAATTCCTATGGAATACGGCAAGAGCAAATAGATGTATCGATATCCAAACGGTGAACATCAGCTTGATGAACGATGACCCCATCAGTAGTGAGTCTAGCACAACAACAGCGCTAGCCGTCACGCTAACCTCGTTACTTGCGATTATAAATCCAAAAATCCAAAGAATTGAAAATTCCATCGCGCTCAGGACTTGATACATAGCCAAACGGTAGACCAGGGTATTGTGTAACTTTTGTTTGCAAACAACTGCAACGGCCGCCAGACATAGTAGCACAGAGACGAACGAGATTGAACGTAAATTATCCAAAAAGCCCTTAGACTCGTTGCGTCGTCGAGAGTGCTGCAATTGAAGGCATTGTCCATTTTCTGTACAACTATTTACGTTACCACGGTTGTTATGTTTTTATGGAACGCCGTTGCCGCCACTTAAATGAATATAAATTTATTATTATTTTTAATAGAACATTGCGTCAGAGTTTTTATTTTATTTAAATTTTTCACAACACGTACTTTGGGGGCGTGGAAAGGAAACGAGGGGTGGAGTAGTTAGGTGCATGACACCAGCGTTCTAGTAAGCCGAAACCCATTCTCGGATGGATGAGATTAGATAGTCTGGTGTAGGTGCGTGTAAGCATATCATGTAGGCCTACGTGGACCCGTGTGTGCGTGTGCGTGTGCGTGTGCGTGTGCGTAGTATGGAATGTTATTCGTGCCAACATTATCGCAACGTCCCCTGTAGAAACACCGCAATACCACAAGACCACAGCGTTGTGCGCTTCATTGCTCGTGCGTGCTGCGCGGAATTTCTGAATTACCGCATATCCATTTATACATATCTGACCACAGCCTGTGCTGTGCGAATTTCTGATCTTACCGCATATCCGACGCATATAACTTTGCCTAATAATATTTAAAAACGAATTTTTAAAAATTTTACCAAGGTATGTTTATAGTGCTCTACAAAGAGAGTAAGCAACAGTTTTAGAACTTGCGTGTCTACTTTCAGACCATCGATACCAGCATGGATTGTTTTAACATACGTTTCTGCTACGGTTACTAGTACTGTCCTTTTTTTGCGTTAAAGAATGCTATTTCTGGTAAGGAAAGACCACCCCCATATTTCCAATCCATCTCTGTGCTGCCATCTCCTTCTGATACCGGGCTTTATTTCTCGCAGCTACCATTGATATCGAAGGATCTCACCAGGTTGTGGTGACGGGCAGGGCCGCCAAGAGCCAGCCCGGGCCCGGGGCAAATTTTTTTCTCGGGCCCCTAGCCTAATGAATTAATAATACATTAGTATATAATACTGTAGTTAGCCATTTGTGTTATGTACAAAGCAAATTTTAAAAAAGAATAACATAAACATAAACATACAGTACGCACAAATTATCAATTGAAGGGAGTGCCGACAGCAGCCTTGCGCGCTTTTTTGTTTGCGAAGGTTTCTATTATTTCATTAAAATCTAGTTGCTTCGCCAACTCTGACTCGACAGCCAATGTTCCTAAAGAAGTCAACCGCATCTGGCACATAGTTGATCGGAGATAGTTCTTAATTATTTTTAGAACACTAAAAGATCGTTCTGCTTCAGCTACTGTAACCGGCAACGTGCAGTAAATGCGAAGAGCTACGCAACAGTTGGGAAATATAACCATCAATGACGTTTCTGATTATCATGAACTCATCAATCTCATTAAATCTTTAAACGCTTTCACTTACATCAAACCCATGTTGTATTAGCCTGATTTGTGATGGTAGCTCATTCTTGCCGCTCGTTAAATAGAAAGTGTAAACCAAGACGCTGATTGGTTACAACGGTCTGGGCCCCGAAAGTAATTAGCAACGTTAACTAAGCCATTCATGATCGACCAGGCCTGAGGGGGCGTGCCTAGTGACTAATAAAGGGCGTGGCTCTAAAGGCCCGGGCCCCATTGAAGCCCGGGCCCGGGGATTTTGCCCCCCCTGCCCCCCCCCCCCCCCCCTCTCATTGGGGCTGGTGACGGGTACAGCCGAATAGGTCTACCACTCGTTCGTCTCCACGCTTCTGGCACCACGGAACGGAAACCGGTCTGCCATTGTTCACTGTCTATAGTCCCTGCTGAAGGCGACTCTGTGAACAAAATGAGGGGGTAACCGCAGGGGCTTACTTCACTGCAATTTGCTCTCCCTACTGCCTCCTCTATCTGTCTCCCTTCCCTTTCGTTCGCTCACTACCTCCTTAGATCCATTGCAGTCCTCTGTACTAGACCACTCTGATGTCATTCTAAGGGCTCCTGCATTTCACCCTTATGGCAGTCAGCAGTACCCGTCAAGAGCTGCTCCCAAGCTTGTATATAGTGGAGCACCAACAGCTGCAGGTTCTTCACAAGGAGTTTCGTCAGCAGCTGGTTGGCACCAGATACTTGGGTCAGTATGCCAATGCAGCTATCCATGCACAACAGATGTATGACATATCACACGATGCCAGAGGGAAGGAGAACTTGATCAGCAGGTGAGCCAAACAAATAGATTACAAAAATTCCCTCCTCTTTTTCTTCCCACCTCTTCTACTATGCTCCCCTAATCCCAGGGCTGGGGGGGGGGGGGTTGAAGGGGTCAAAAACTCCCCCTTCCGTAATGAAGGTCAGAAGTGACGTGACCCGCTATGTTCCAATAATGAATTGTTATTAGGCGCATGTTTTCAATGGTACTACTGACTGTTTTAATAGTACAATTTGTCTGCATTTAGAATAGGGTCCATCTAATATACTCGCTCACACACATCCGACCTCCTCCCCCCTCATACATCTTGCTACGGCCCTGTATCCTCCTCCCCCTTCTCTCCTTCCTCTATCCCTCCTGCTTTGCTGGTGAACAGCCTCATAACAGTACATACCACTCTTCTCTCTTCCTCCATACCTCAGGCCACTCCCTCATCATTTAACATGCTAGCTGAACTGGAAGCCATTCGGCACAAGTGGGACGAAGCAGCACAGCAGAATGAAGCCCCAGTCGCTGGATCTGTTGAAGGCCAATCAGTACCTGTAAAAACCAAGACACTGGTGGGAATAGTGGTCTAGTTAAAACTGTGCAACCGTACTGGCGGCAACAGCCCTGGAAAGAGTGTATGTTAGCGGTGTCATTGGAATGTTTAGACCTACCATCCAAACAACAGACTGGTCACTTCTCCAGTTATCATTTTCTTTGTATGTGCAAGGGTGCGCGCGTTTGTATGTATGTGTGTGTGTGTGTGCTCAGTCCACTGATCAGGTTATCACAATCTCTTTGCAGATGCATGTGTGTGTGTATGTCTGTGAAGTGTGTGTGTTGTCATTGGGAGTGTTTATTTATAAGGTGTGCTATTCATTTAATCTGTTGTGGATTAACAATGCACAAATAATGTTTTTAATCCCTCTATGAATTGATCCATAACTACTTTAAATTTAATTGTCCTGAAGTAATGCTCTAATGTATTAGTGATTAACAATTGACATC
This sequence comes from Ephydatia muelleri, assembly GCA_013339895.1. NCBI lineage: Eukaryota > Metazoa > Porifera > Demospongiae > Spongillida > Spongillidae > Ephydatia > Ephydatia muelleri. The sequence goes on along the minus strand of JABACO010000001.1, from coordinate 29,926,903 downwards.
TTACTATTACCTATCTCAAATACTGCATTCGCTGCATAATCAGCACCAAACAACTCTCTATCATTTCTTGCAACCATTATCTATTAATAATTATGCGCAGGTTAAGTAATGATTTAGCTACTTCATGTACAATACTATGTGACACATTATTCTACTACCTTTTGTACAATCTCACTTACATTATCAGGAATATGACAAACATCAGCAGCGATGTTTGTATTATAACGTGATGTACACACTTCAGCAAGAACAGGAAGGTTGCAACATCATCCTTGCACAATTCACATTGCAATATATACACCTAGATAGTAAAACTGCTGTGCCTGCATGCATGCCAGTAAGGACACCTTTAATTGTTTGCTTGTGCATGATTAAGTACGTATGTGGCATGACCTCATACAGTACAGCACAATACAATAAAAGCTACTTATGTTTGCATCATTGAAAACAAATTTCTGCCTAATTGCAATTCTCAAGATAGATTAGCTTAAAACAATTTCATTAACTATACTGATGCATTGAGATAAATGTTTAAACCCAAAAAAAAAACAAGAATCGTTAATTATAGTACTGCACTGATCTAGACATAAATATCAATATGGTGATACCTGAGATGTAAATCAACACTGAGACAAATCAAAAAAAAGAAATACAATGAGAACTTCAAATAGCGTATTGTATCCTTGTTTTCAGACACAATATCTTTCACTAGATCAATGTGAGAAGAATTCTGGGTTGAAAGAATGATTTTTTAAGTATTAAGGTCATATATGCGAGATCATAATTGGGCATCATAAAGGTCTTTAAGAACCAGAACCTAAATGGATTCCTTGTTGAAGGCCAGTGCTGCAGCCTTTGCTGAAATTGCAGGTGATATACCTTGCTTGCAGGCACAGAATCACTATATGTCCTCTAGAAATTCATGATTCAAAATGCTGCCCGGTGATGGCTAAGCGTTGTTTTTGTTGGGAACTAAAGTAATAATTTTTCCACTCCATCTGCACTGCTCCATGCAGAACGTGCTTTCACTGAAGAACAGAAGAATATAGAAATAGAATGAGAGAAGAAAAAAGCTATAATAGTTCCAAATGGTCATTTTGCTAGTGGCACACCCAAAATGGTATGGAGACACGACCTTGCATGTCTTCAAAAACGGATGGAATGTCAAGTACTAACATCCACCGAGAAGAATAAAGACACACTGCTTCTTGCTGGACCGGCTTGAAGAAAAGCTTGTCAAGTTTAATACTTTTCAAATGACAGGTGAAGAGTTTAAAAGGAACTTCTTATATCATATTTTCCGGCCAAAGGTAATGGATTTGCAAACCACAAAAGGAGTGGATCTTGAATCGTTGTCCATCATGTCATACTACTCACCAGAAGTATTGAAACAGTAAACGTACCTATATTGTACCTTTTCAGTGGTACCTTGATCTACTAAATGTATGCGAGTCTCCTAACAATGTATAAGCTTGATAATTTACACCCTGTAAATGTGCATGTATTTATAGATGGATGTTTGTCACACTTTTGGGTACAGTTTTCCAATTGACTAACTGAGGGGATGAAAATAGCACTGATGCAATATATATGCTTGCATAAATTCATTTTTTGTAATGGCATGCGTTATTTGACAGCTGTAGCACTTATAGCCACGACAGGAGGCCCTTATTTGTGAACGGTATAGTTAGACAAAGTGTATTTATTTACCTTATGATCTTAGGGAGATGTATCTGAGGAGAAGGTGAATGTGTTTTCAGTTGTGATTGACTGATTTGAAACATTTGCATACAAATTAGGAAAGTGTGTTTGACTTCAAGAGGACATAATGATTCTGTCGCGCGTGCCTGCAAACACGTGTAGATGGGCTATGGTGCAGTAGAGGACCTAAACTTTATTTTTATTTTTCTTTCAACCCAGAATTCTTCTGACATTGATCTAGTGTGTCTGCAAACAAGGTTACTATGTTTTCATTGTTTTTCTTTTTTTATCAACTAGAGGATTTACCTGTTTAGATATAACCATTGCTATTAATTTTATGTCTTGGGCAGTGAAGTACTATAATTAACGCTTTTTGTGTTGTTTGTTTTAAAATTTGTCTCTATTAATTAATATATATTGTTGATGAAAATGTTTTAAGCTAATCTATCTTCTTTGGAACCACTGAGAATTGCAATTAGGCTAAAAATTGTTTTTAATGATGCCAGGAAGCAAATATAAGTAGCTTTGATCCTTCTAGGCTGCTTAAGGTATTATACATATATGTATTGTGCTGTACTTTAGGAGGTCAACATATGTACTTCTTCATGCACATGCAAATAATTAATGGTGTCCTTACTGGCATGAATGCAGGCACAGCAGTTTTATTATCGAGGTGTAAACTCTGCAATGTGAATTGTGCAAGCTAAGGTTTGTTTACAAACATAACATTGCTGTTGATGTTTGTGATATTCCTGATAATTTATACAGAAGGTAGTAGAATAATGAGTCACACGGTATTGTACGTGAAGTAGCTAAACTAGTAGCTTTACGTAACCTGCACATAATTACTAATAGGGTGCTGATTATGCGGCGAATGCACTATTTGAGATTGGAAATAGCAAGATGCCACAACATAAGAGCATTACTGCAGGACTATTATTGTACTTTTAAATTTAAAGTAGCTATGGCTATGGATCAATTCATAGAGAGATTTAAAACATTACGTGTGCATTGTTCTGTCACATTTCACCCCAGAACAGATTGAAATGATGTTTTGTTTACACATGTTGCAAAATTTGTGGAGGTTAGTCCAATGTTGTATTGCTCATGCTAGGAATTATTATTTTTTTCTTTTTGTCTTCACATTACATGGGCATTTGACCCAATCCATTTTACGTTTCTTCACAGGGATGGATGCAAATTGCTATGGAATTTGACAAGGTGCCATTCATATCATTCCCAACAGCCGGCTTCAACTTGCAAAATGGAACTGAGGCAATGATATGTTATAGGAAACGATGGATTTGATTTCAAGAGTGCATTTCATTTGTTATCGAGTACGTTATTTTCTGCATTTTAACACTCTGTTCATTAATAGGCATCATGTTTATTATAATTGTAAAAGCATAGATATACTGTAAAACAATCTCTTGTTTTAAATCTACCAGGAGCTACAAAGCATGCAAGCTAAACAAAATCTGATTGTTTTTGTCGTGACAAGTAAATAAAAACATTCTCTAACCTACCTCCTTAGATCCATCGCAGTCACATTCTCTAACGAGAAAGTTGGTGGGCATATAGGATTGACAATGTTGGTGTAAAAGCACGGAAACAAGAGTGACAGAAATGTTACTGGAAAATTGAAATAGGCCTATATTTAGCCCAGTCACATTTAGGCAGCACACGCCTGAGAAAATGGGCTAAATATAGGCCTATTTCAATTTTCCAGTAACATTTCTGTCCCTCTTGTTTCCGTGCTTTTTACACCAACATTGTCAATCCTATATGCCCACCAACTTTCTCGTTAGAGAATGTGACTGCGATGGATCTAAGGAGGTAGTGAGCGAACGAAAGGGAAGGGAGACAGATAGAGGAGGCAGTAGGGAGAGCAAATTGCAGTGAAGAAAGCCCCTGCGGTTACCCCCTCATTTTGTTCACAGAGTCGCCTTCAGCAGGGACTCGATTTTATCTCAGTGCGAAACGTTCGTCCGGCGCCGCGACTTTAGAATATAATCGACAAATTAATGACGATTAAAAGCCTACATGTACATGCATTACCAATGAAAAAGCTCCAATGAAAAGTACAAATACAAACTATAGACTATAGCGGTGTTCAGTGACTGCCGACAGACTAATGGACTAGTGTACTGCGATATGTTGCATTGTCACCAGGGATGACATGCACATGCACTCACAGTGCCGCTTTTCTATCCTTCCTGGCCGCAAATGTGTTGACCAATGATTGAATCGTAATCAATTGTCTTTGCTAATTCTGATTCAATGCAAAGCAGGGCTAAGCCTTGAAATCGTTCCTGTGCCATTGTCGATCTGCCGTATGATTTTATTCGCTTCAGTTGACTAAAGCTTCTCTCTGCAGATGCCACGGTGACTGGCAAGGTGCAAAATATCCGCAGGCTGATGCAAACGTTAAGGAACAAAGATTCCAGGCGCGCGTCATGCAGCTTGTTCAGCAACTGTAAAGGGGACAGCTGTACGTCTCCAAGATTGGCAAGACTGATCTTCTTCAACAAAATCATCTCTTTCACAAGATCCTTAGATACATCACTTTTGTACATGGCACAAAAACTTGTGACAGCAGGGTCAAGTCTTCATCTGACAAGACAGGAATTTATATAGGAAGCCAAACAGGCTGTCAATGCGTTTAGCAGCCTCAAATCTAGTAGTCAATCCCAGTATGACAGCATCGATCAAACGGTAAAAGACGCTAATGCGAAATTCACAGACTTCTGCGGGTTCATCAGCAGGATTATCACTTTGCTCTAGTTGCGGCCGCTGTGTACTGAACATGTATCTAACCATGACGATTCAGATGCTGGGACAGCTCGAAAGAAAGAATCGAGTCTTGTTGATTTCTCAATCTCAGCTTTTGCAGCATTCAGTTTCTTTCGTTTGGCAGCACCACTTTCGTATTGACGCATTTTCTGTGTTTTATATTTCGCGCGTATCAGACCATGCCGGAATTCTATTTATCATTAACCATTAAAATATAATCAATTCTCTACTACTTCCCATGTGTATCAGGATTGTGCAGTACAGACTAACAGTGGCAGACTGGCAGTGAGTGAACAAATCAGTGCTCGATCGAAAACGAAAGGGTCGTCGCACAGAATAGAGGAGTTGCATGTGACGTCGCGCGCATCTTACATCACTAAGTATGTTACTATAAATATGCGCTGCGTGGGTACGAGATAAACAATAACCGGACGGGAACGATAGAAGGCGGCGGCATACGCTCACGTGGTACATATTTATAGCGTGCCGTATACATAAATAGCAGCATACATATGATGTAACTAAACAATGCAAGGCGCGCGTGACGTCAATGCAACTCCTCTATTGGAAAAAAATAATTATTATTAGGGATCGTGGGGCCCCCTTTGTGCCGCGGGGCCCGGGGTAGTGTACCCCCTTACCCCCCCCCCCCCCCCCCCCCCCCCTCGACGGCACTGCCGCTGTTGTGCTATTTGGTGCGCATCCTATTCTGCCCTATTATTGATTTCGAGTGACATGTGTTTTTGCTGTGTACATGTAATCGGTCGTATTGCTAGATTGGACGTGCATGAATGTACGCTGAGTGAGATTCCGTGAGATTTACAATGAAACACGTCCCCTTACTCTGTCGTCTCACCACCGCCGCATCGTCTTTCCAGTTCAGCTTGATTCGGCTTGTCTCCTCTCGCCTGTACGTAGCAATTTCTTTCCCTCTCCTGCTCTCTGCGCCGTTCCTCTATAGCTTGTCTCTCTTGACTCTCCGCCAGGAATTTCAGCACGTCTCCCATGGTTACCGCCATCGGTCCGGCTCCTTCCTCTCGGTTCGCCATAGTCCCGGCCGTTTCACTATGATAAAGTAGACCTGACCTGGTTGACATTAACTATTCGCTGCGTAGCTCCGCTGTGCCTCTCACAACGTTGAAAAAAAATTCCCGGACAGGCCCCCAGTGTGAAGGATTCCCGGTCTCTCCCGTCGCACCCTAGCGGTGTGGCTTGCGCAACGGTCGTAAGCAATATAGAATATATCACCTTTCTCTCCCTTACATGAAAATACACTTTAAATAGTCTCCCCTCCCGTTATACAGTCCAATAATATTAGAATTGGTTTTCTCGAACGGGTTCGGGCGACGGATCGTTCTTTCACTGCGATCCCGCCAATTATTCCTTTATAGATTACGCAATGGTTGCATCACGCGAGGTCCCCACGCCCTCACACACATAACTGCTTTGTTCTCAGACCACAAAATATGTCTAGGCATAACCTAGACACATATACGATGTGTAGTCACCCCTCTTAATGGAAAGAAACATTTCATGTCCAACTGTCAGGCGTTTTCTAGAGAAAAATAGTTTGCCGTTGGAGTGCTCCATGTAAGCCAAAATATAGGACCGCAGAAACCGTGAACTGTGCAGCGCTAGTAGACAGAAAATAGCGCGCCTCGACTGCTAGTGTGCACTGATTTTTTTTTCTTGTGCTGAAATTGATCGCACTAACTTAATCACCACCCTACTGAATAACCACACTCACTGAATAACCACACTCATTGAATAACCACACTCACTGAATAACCACACTCAAGTAATAACCACCTTCCGGAGTAACCACTCACACTAAATAGCCACACTCACTGAATAACCACCCTAGTGAATAACCATCCTACTGAATAACCACACCCACTGAATAACCACCCTGGTGAATAACCACCCTACTGAATAACCACACGTTGAATAACCACATGCCACATCCACTGTCACTGTACATGTATCGTGCCTCACGTCCATACCCATACCATATCATATTCCCTGTGGTGTGTGTGGAGGAGGTGATGGTGCCTCCGCTCATAGAACTGGTCAAGCAACAGCAGCTGGTCAGTGCTCCATGTAGTGTTATGGGATGGTGTGGTTTAGTGTGGTGTGGTGTGTGGGATGTGTTCTTGCCTAATGGTGGCTGTGGCTACACTGACCACACCCATCATACATTTGATCAGGTACCCAATCGCTCTAGATCCTTGAATTAGGCCTTCAGCCTTCCTTCCTCCTCCACCTCACATTCCCCTATTTATACATAGCCTCGGTCACGCGCCCACCACATCATAGTAACCGTGGTTGTCCCTCATATCCGTGTGTTGACCATGATGTATGCGCTTCATGGGTTTTGAAAGAAGCATTTTACAGAGATTGGAACGTCTCTATGTGGTGAGCTCACTTCTTTTACCACTGGCAGTCAATATTGTGCTACTGGGCATAAACCTTACAGGTTGTCATGGCAATGATACCTACCTAAGGGAAGATATCATATTCATTATAATATTTACAGTTCTCATGCTTGTCTCATACGGTAAGAGCAAATAGATGTATCGATATCCAAACGGTGAACATCAGCTTGATGAACGATGATACTATCAGTAGTGAGTTTAGCACAATAACAGGCTACCCTTGTACATGTACTTGTAACGTAGTTCAGAACAATTAAGCGTGTAAGGTTCTGTTTAAGAGTAAACAGTGTTTAACGGCATGACAGTTGGTTTTGTGGGCAGCCTTATCTGGGGGCGCCTTTTGGGTTGGGGCTCGCGCTTTCCTAGAACAGCCTTTGTTCAGGAAGGCCTTCAAACTGATTGGTTGGATTCTGGGCAGCTACCATATAAGGCCCTCCTTCCATGGTGCCATATTGCACACATTTGGCATTGGGAAGGAGAGTGCTTTCCCACCCTTCCACACCCTGTGTATCCTATTTGTACAGCTTGTCCTTTTGATGCTATATGGTCGGCAGGTGGAGCTCTACGGGCTTTCCCTTAAATCTGGCTAGCCCAATCTGGACCAGCGTCCAGATCTGGGATACGGGTTCTAACTCGTGGCCTGCATCACTTGTGACAAGTGTCACACTGGACCTGTATAGCCTTGGGATAGGGTGCCCCCCTATTCACCCGTGGGATACTCCTGCCTCGCCCCCTGTTGTGGCAATAACCACGGCGCTCGCTGGGTTGGGGCTGTAGTTAATTTGTGCCTCTTAGACTAGAACCAACACAGCGAAACCGCTATCCGGAGACGGGTTGCAACGGTGCCCCGTCACTTTCGATCAAGACGGACTTCCACGTAAATTTCACGGAAACGTTTAGTGACGGTATCCGTGTATTTATGAACGGTAATCGACGAACGCTACCGCGTCCTCCACTATTATTGACGCATGGTCACGTGATACCCGAATTCAAAAAATGAGCGGCAAGTGACGTTACTGTCACCACTGCGGGGAATACGTGTGTAGATCTACATTTTTTGAACACCAAATGCTAGTAGAGTCGTCATCCAAAGCTGATAGTTCTCTTCAAGCTAAACAACAGCTTCTAGCGGAAGGTATGTATCGTATATCATACACGTGCACCGATTATGTATGCATATGCGCAGCTGCATATGCGTATACTCGATTCGCGAGATATAGCTAGTGCTGAGCGGTAGCTATTAGCAGCTAATTGTATCCTTTCTTATTATCCAGACGTACCGGGTACCGGTACTATGGCAGACTGGAGAGCATATAGAATACCTCTCCGGCTCTGAGTCAGATTCGTCATCAAGTAAAGAATCTTTACAGCAAGGACTCCATAACTATAAATGGCACCAGTTGCCTGTGTGTGTATGTGATGTGTGCCTCTGTGTGAGATGTGTGCCACTGTGTATGTGTGCCTGTGAGTTGAAGTTTGCCTCTGTGTCAATGTGTGCCTCTGTGTAATATGTAGCCTTAGTGATGAGTGCCTCTGTGTGATATGCGCCTCTGTTTATGATACATGTGTCCCTGTGTGTAATGTGTGCCAATATGTGTAGCCTGTGTGTGATGTACACATGCCTCTGTGTGATGTGTTCCTGTGTGTTATGTGTGCCTAGGCTCTGTGCGTGATGTATGCCTCTGAGTAATGTGCACTTGCCTCTGTGTGATGATGTATTGCTGTGTGTGATGAGTGCCCATGTGTGATGTTTGCCTTTAATGTGTAGCCTTAGTGATGAGTGCCTGTGTGATGTGTTCCTCTGTTTATGTGTCCTTGTGTGTGATGTGTGCCAATGTGTAACTTGTGTGTGATGTGTGCTTGTGTGTGATGTGTAACCTTAGTAATGAGTGCCTGTGTGTGATGTGTGGCTGTGTGTGATGTGTGCCTCTGTGTGTGATGTGTGCCTCTGTGTGTGATGTGTGCCTGTGTGTGTGATGTGTGCCTGTGTAATATGTGTGCCTGTGTGATGTGTGCCTATGTGCGATGTGTGCCTGTGTGTGATGTGGCTGTGTGTGATGTATGCCTGCGTGTGATGTGTGCCTGTGTGATATACACATGCCTCTGTGTGATGTGGCCTCTGTGTGATGTGTGCCTCTGTGTGATGTGTGCCTATGTGTGATGTGTGATGTGTGCCTGTGTGTAATGTGTGCCTGTGTAACCTGTGTGTGATGTGTGTGCCTGTGTGTGATATGTGCCTATGTGTCATGCGTGATGTGTAGCCTTAGTGATGTGTGCCTATATGTGTCTGTGTGTGATGTGTGGCTGTGTGCTATGTGTGTCTGTGTGCATACCTCTGTGTGATGTGTGCCTGTCTGTAATGTGTGCCAATATGTGTAACTTGTGTGTCATATGTGCCTGTGTGATGTGTGCATGTGTGTGATGTGTGCCTCTGTGTGATATGTAGCCTTTGTGATGAGTGTCTATGTGTGATGTGTGTCTGTGTGTGACATGTGCCTGTGTGATGTGTGCCTGTGTGATGTGTGCCTGTGTGATGTGTGCCTGTGTGATGTGTGCCTGTGTGATGTGTGCCTGTGTGATGTGTGCCTCTGTGTGTGCCTGTGTGATGTGTGATTTGTGCCTATGTGTGATGTGTGCCTGTGATTTGTGCCTGTGTGTCATTTGTGCCTGTGCGTGATGTATGCGTGTGTGTGATGTGTGTGATGTGTGTGATGTGTGTCTGTGTGATGTGTACCTGTGTGATGGTGCTTCTGAGTTATGTGTGCCTGTGTGATGTGTGCCTCTGTGTGTGCCTGTGTGATGTGTGATTTGTGCCTATGTGTGATGTGTGCCTGTGATTTGTGCCTGTGTGTCATTTGTGCCTGTGCGTGATGTATGCGTGTGTGTGATGTGTGCCTGTTTGTGTGATGTGTGTGATGTGTGTCTGTGTGATGTGTACCTGTGTGATGGTGCTTCTGTGTTATGTGTGCCCATGTGATGTGTGCCTGTGTGATGTGTGCCTATGTGTGATGTGTGCCTCTTTATTATGTGTGCCTTTGTGATTTGTGCCTGTGTGTCATGTGTGATGTATGCCTGTGTGTGATGTGTGCCTGTTTGTGTGATGTGTGCCTGTGTGTGATGTGTGCCTGTGTGTGATGTGTGTCTGTTGATATGTGCCTGTGTGATGTGTGCCTGTATGATGTGTGCCTGTGTGATTTGTGCCTGTTGGTGTGATGTGTGCCTGTGTGTGATGTGTGCCTGTGTGTGTTTGTAGCCTTAGTGATGAGTGCCTCTGTGATGTGTGCCTCTGTGTGATGTGTGCCTGTGTGATGTGTACCTGTGTGATGGTGCCTCTGTGTTATGTATCCTGTGTGATGTGTGCCTCTGTGTGATGTGTGCCTCTGTGTGATGTGTGATGTGTGTCTATGTGTGATGTATGCCTTGTGTGATGTGTGCCTGTGTGTGATGTGTGCCTGTTTGTGTGACGTGTGTGTGGCTGTGTGCAACATTATAGAAGTACTTCGTTCATTCTTTACATGTGTAGGGATAAAGGATTATGTCTTCCGTCCTCACTGAAACTAAAACTGATTCCATGTACATGTTGTATGTTCTGCATTCTTGTATTGGACCTTAATGAATCGATTTCAAGGCTGATAAAAGATTTAAATCGCACATACATGTACTGGACTGTTACCTCATTGCCATGGCAACACATCGCATACCAATAACAAGCGGTGATAAGCTCGCTAATTGCAATTGATTGACAGTTGCTGGTTAATTCAACTATAACTGTCCCTTGACCAATTCACGTGACTATTAATAATAGGTTTTTGGCGGGGAAACAGTGGTGTATTTTATCGCAACCTATTTTGGCGCCAAAGTACAACGTGCATCAGCGCAGCAAAGAGCACGATATGGTAAGCGTTTCGCTATCGGCCTTTGTCCTCCTTTCAGGTTCAAAGATTGGCGTGGAACTTATGGATCCGAATAAATTTGTTGATTCGCCACATACTGATGATAAGACATGAGTGCTGCGTAAGTGCCATTTTTGGGGTGTCGAAGATATCACAACCACTTTTCTTCCATCTACAGGAAAAGGTTGTAACGCGAACACATATTAGTAGGTGTAACGTATTATTGGTACGTTATTTAATTGTATTTCCTCTACCCAGCCACCTTTATTTTTTTTGGCTTTGGAACGCAATGAGGTATGTATGTACAAGGGTCACTTTTTTTCTCATCTGTGACTTTTTACACAAGATGAACGTTTGATGACGTGAGTGGCTCCACGTTTGTGCCAGTGTCATCGCGCGCAGATTGTCAATACCGGCGCAAATGTGTAAGCAAGTACTTCTGTGGTTCATGTGATTGATGCTATACATAATTATCTTTCAACAGAACGGAATCCGGCTTTTTGCCTAATGTGGAGACCAAGCAAAACTGACACTTGCTCTTCCCTTTTTATATGCATTTGTATTCAGTTGTATATGGTTTTTTGAAGAACTAACCCTGAGAAAAGTGAATGGGATGGTGCACGTATACGATAAAGCTGCATGGATAGAAAGTAGAAGCGGTACCGCTGTAGTACCGGTAGCCAGAAATCCAACCTTACGTACCGACGGTACGATGCGGTAAAAAGCGAACCGCCTTTAACCGTGGATTTCCCGGACTGACGGATTATAACGTTTAAAGACGTGACAGAGCGACGGAGGGGAAGGACGTTGCCGTCCACTCTCCGTCCACAGACGGACCGTTGGTATTGATATCAACGGTATCCGCCTACATCTGAGTGACGGGTAAGGTCACGTGATGAGACGTTACCGTCTCAATGTAATGGTTTCGCTGTGCAACTGCAAGAGATAGTTAAACAAGTAAATAAAAACCTTCTCTAACGAGAAAGTTGGTGGGCATATAGGATTGACAATGTTGGTGTAAAAAGCACGGAAACAAGTGTGACAGAAATGTTACTGGAAAATTGAAATAGGCCTATATTTAGCCCAGTCACATTTAGGCAGCGCACGCCTGAGAAAATGGGCTAAATATAGGCCTATTTCAATTTTCCAGTAACATTTCTGTCACACTTGTTTCCGTGCTTTTTACACCAACATTGTCAATCCTATATGCCCACCAACTTTCTCGTTAGAGAAGGTTTTTATTTACTTGTTTCATAAGTTTTTTTTTCTCCGTGTCAACGAAGCTTCATAACTGTAATGTGATGAGGAACGATGTGCAATGGACAAAATGTCTATACCTTACGAACGCTTTGTGCATTGCCCTGACCACAAGTTACTATATAACTTTAATAAATACGTATGTAAAATTAATGTTACAATAACAATAAAATTAATAGTGATAAGTGTAGTTGTTTTTGATAAAATAAATAGTTTTGCCGCCTCTTCTTCCTCGGCCTCTTCCTCTTCTTCTTCTCCCCCCCCCGGGGTAAGGCCATGCGGGTGGCGGGGGCAGTAAAAAAGGCGGGGGCAGCATTGGGGGCAGCATTGGGGGGAGCATCAGCGGGGGTAACGCTGCAGGCGGTGGGTCCAGCGCTGCTGCAGGCGGTGGCCGCGCTTCTGCTGGCGGTGGCGGAGGGTCCAGCGCTGCTGCAGGCGGTGGCGGGGCTTCTGCTGGCGGTGGCCGTGGGTCCAGTGCTGCTGCAGGCGGTGGCGGCACTTCTGCTGGCGGTGGCCGTGGGTCCAGCGCTGCTGCAGGCGGCGGCGGCACTTCTGCTGGCGGTGCCCGTGGGTCCAGCGCTGCTGCAGGCGGTGGCGGGGCTTCTGCTGGCGGTGCCCGTGGGTCCAGCGCTGCTGCAGGCGGCGGCGGCGGCACTTCTGCTGGCGGTGGCGGATCTTGGACATCCTCTTCAAAGAAGTCTATCCCTATCATTAAATTGTCTTCAGCCATCTATGTGGCAGACAGATTATTGAAACAACTCGCAAAATATAGTATTTACCTTTGATGAATTTTTTCAAGAGAGAAATGTGCTGTTCTGCATGCGGGTCATTGGTTTATACACATGTACAGCCACGTGTTCTAGCTGTGCTATAATTCTATTGGCCCAATTTCATCCGTCCATTCACTGATTGGTCGCTTATTCATGCATGACATCACATACTGAGTGGGAGGAGTGAAGTGTGTGTGTGTGTAGGTGTGCTAAAATTCTATTGGTCAATTTTCATCCAATCACATGACCTGAGGTGCATGCAGGTGCAGTGGTGTTGAAATTAGCACATCTGATACATTCTGCTGTTAACTAGCTATCACTTATGGAAATTTTTTTTTGTAAATGACAGCAGTTACTCGAACTAACTTTTCCAAGATCTGCAATGTGCAAGTCCATTGTGATGTATATACCATGCTATAATTGTTGCAAACAAAAGAGTATAAGTTGTGCAGACATTTTTACATACATGTATATCATTGGCCATGGGAGTAGGTCCCCCATATATCTCTGCATGTGCATGTTAGTTTGCAGAGATATATGTATTATCCACTCAAAGGTGGGGGTGTCATGAGCCCCTCGCTCACTCATTGTAGCCTACTTTTGGCATAGCACACATGTGTATAGCATGCCCCATTCTAACATCAAGTGGCAGTAGAATAGTAATCATTACAAAATGTGGTGGCTTCAAGTGGTCTGCTGTACACAATGCAACTCAACTGTCTGCGGCCACTTGCTAACACTAGAAATCAATGAATATCTGAGCCTTGTAACATACACAAATACATAGAATACACAAATACATGCATGCACCATATATGGCTGTGTTACAGCCTTGGTCTGCTCTGTCAGCTAGACCAGTCCAATCACAATTGTTGGACAGTCCAATAGTTGGACAAAGGACTCAGTGATAGTATTTGGTTCAAAACAAGCATAGTGACCAGACGTTTGTCAGCAATGTGTATAACCACCACTAATCAAGATTACACAAGGCACTCAAGTTAAATGCAGCATGGTTCACAAACTAGACACAGTGGTCTCTCTATGGCAGCTGTGAGGTTACAATATCAAAATGATTTCCATTTCTGTAGTAAATATACATTGATTTTCTTTCTACAATGACAGGAATGTTGGGATCAATGTGACCAGGGTTCGCTACATATGACCAATTTGAAGCCTGAGCATTAAATGAGTATACATTACACATCAGTAGGTGAGACAGTGTAAGCATTTCATTATTCGTACCATAGCTGCCATTCCGATCCATTTTTCTATTAGCTATGTATGCTTCAATATCATCTCCCCCATCAAATTCATATGATCCTATTAGAAGGTGCGATATGTGTCTCATGTGTGTAATTATGCACATTCTTACTGCATAATGCTGATCTTGGGAACCAGTTATGATTTGAGACAAACATCTGAAGAGACAATTGCCATCACCCCTTGCTCTCAATATTGTTTCAGTGTTAGGGCGATTTAAAACTATATTGGGGCCACCGATGTCAAAATTATTTGCGCTGTGAAATGTAAGGCCCAGTTGTGTACACTTTTGACGTTGCCACAGTTCGTCTGTTTGGTAATATCTGAGATATGGCCATGTGGTTTCTCTCTCTGCCCGCTCAACCCTTACATCATTAACAGTAAGATCTATAACAGAGGACTTGGGTGTACTCTGTTTTGGTGTCTGCCCTTTACCCCTTTGTGATGTCTTAGATTTCAAAGAATCAGAAACAGTGGATTTATCCTGGTCTTTGCTAGGTAGTGGTTGTGGAGGTAAAATGTCACAAGCCCGACCAGTTCGCTTAGGTTTACTCTTAATAGGGTTAGGGACTGCAGACAGCTCTATGCACGGAATGTCACTTCTAAATAGTTTACGTAACCTGTTCACTTCTTCAGTACACTCCATGCTGACTTTGATCGATTTAGGATCAAATGCTAACAGATGCAGACCAGCTAGTGTTCTCACACGTGACATGGCAACATAGGCCATTCCTGTTGCAAATATATCACTAGAAAGGTCCACAATTGCACAGTCTAATGATAAGCCTTGACACTTATGGATTGTTACTGCAAATGCCAATATTAAAGGAAACTGCTTTCTGTACACGTAGAAACGGCGTAATACTTGAAACTTACTACGCACACGTTCAATTTTAAACTGCAGTTTAGGAGTGTGATCAAAAGCAACATGAATGCAGTTCTTAGAGATGGCAGTAACAGTACCAAGTGCACCATTGACCAACCCTTCACTGGTTTTTATATTTCGTCTTAGCATGACCCTAACGCCTACTGCAAGTTTTAGCTCTGCCTCTAAACCAGCAGTCATATTACAGTCTTTGTTTAACTTTTCTAGTTCAGATGATGCCCTTTTAGTCCACTTCACCTTCCCTGCTGTTTCATCAAACTCATCTATGCAGGGCATGTTTACTATTGGTGAACTGGCTTTGGAAAGCATCTCTGCATTAAATTGATCACAAGATTTTCTTGTAGCAAACAGACACACAGGGGACAAATTTTGGCCTAAGAGTTCTTGGAACTTTTCAAAAGCTGTGCATTTTATGACAGCATTGTGCAACAATGCAACAGTTTTGTCAGATATACAATTCACCCTCACTTCATTTAACAACTGACCAAATTCTGGGTCGCGTTTTTGTCGTTCATTAATGGTCAGTTCATCATACACTATAGATTCCCTCCAAATGTTCACAGCTGTCACACAGCCAAGCCTTGCGGCAATAAGTTTATTGGATATGTTTTGGAACACCATTGAACCATTTACTGGAGGAAGCTGCAGTAAATCGCCAAAGAACAGGACATTCATAGACCCAAACCATTGATCGCTTCCAAACAACTCATCAAGTCTCAAATGAATGTAAGCTAGGGTCAGGCTTGATAGCATGCTAACCTCATCAATGATTATTAACTTCACATGCATGAAACCATTCCGCATGACTTTAAGTGATTCTTTAGGTAGTGACCAGTAAGTGGATGTCCTAGAATCATGCTCTATAGGTAGTTGAAATAGTCTATGTACAGTCACACCCTCTATGTTAAATGCAGCCAATCCCGTAGGAGCTGCAAGTGCACACCTTATGGAATCTTTGTTATCCTTCCAAAGTTCATTAACCTTTGCTCGAATCGTATGAATTAGGAAGGATTTCCCTGTACCACCCACACCACTAATAAATTTACACAAGGGCTTTAGCTTAGTACAGGAGCATTTCCCATTTTCATGCAGTTTTTGGTGGCAAAGATGGTCATTGATATCATTGAAGATTCGCAGCAGATCTGCATTGAGCTTAGCAACACGCTCTTCAACTGACTCTGCTGCGTTCACCTCGTTCAAATTGAACACATCTTCCATTGCTGCCTTAGCTTCACCACCAAAATAAGCATCTTCCTCTGCAGGAGGAACAACGACCCCTTCCTCCTCTCTTGCTTCATTGATTTTCTTCACTGCAGTCTGCGCTTTCAACAAGGCTTGCAGTTTTTCGTGGTGATCTGACAGACTGACATTGCTACCGATGAGACGATTAAAGGCTACCTCAGCTGTTTCTCCCTCTTTCATCAGATCACATTCATTTCGAAATGGAATGAATAGTAACATGAGAGAATAGAAATAGTCTTCTCTCTGGTTCTCATTGGAAGGATCAAACAGCTTGTGATTAGGAAGAAGAGGCTTTTGCAGCTTCTGGTATACCCTAGAGCCATCCTTGTCTGTCCCGCAATACTTGTACCACTGTACAAAATCATACAAGCACACATTTTCCAACTCATTTGGCCTGGTAGGGTAAAATATGTCTACCATGCTCCCCTCTAATATGTCAGTGGAAGCAGGATTCATCTTTTCAACTTCCACAAGCTGTTTATGAGTCTTAAGCCTGCGCTTTCGTTTGTGAGGCATTGAAGCATCAACCCATTTCACAGTCACTGATTTCTCGGTGAGGTGGTCACCAAGTAACAGGTCGCTTGCTTCGTAGAGGCCACACTCTCTGGAACGTAAGCTCCGAACACCAAAGGACCACAGCTTGCTGTAGATACTGCTGTTTGAATTGACCTCTTGCCACACTTCCTGCATGTTACTTTTCTCTGCTTTGGTTACGTACCCTGTAACATAATGAGCTAGGGTTAACGAAGATTCAGCAGTGAACTGAATGTCCATATTGGCCTGCCAAAGCAGAAGCAGTAGTGGATTGTAATCATTCACTCTACATTCCTGTGCAGCTCGAGGTAGGAGATAAATTTTTTTCCTCGACTTGAGGCATTCCTCCACTGGGTTTAGCACTGCATGCTCAGTCACGTCACGTGGAAAACTAAACCTGCATTTAGTAATGAAACCACTTTTGAGCTTTTGCCTGCGTTTGCAATAGTTAGTACACTTATGCATTTGATATTTAGTGACCAATGCGTGGAGTTCAGGGTTGAGGGCAGCATCTGGGATTTTACATGTGATGCGTTCCTGGATCCATGCAAGAACGTCTTTTGGATCACTCTTCCCAATCACTGGCGCATCCTGAATCCACAGCAATACATGATAATGAGGGGCTCCCCGCGCCTGATACTCTTTTTTCCAAAAGAAATGTAGGACTACACCAAGCACAGATCCTTTTAGCAGAACAGTGTAAAATAAATGGTGAAAATTTGCAGAGAATTTTCGGGACACTGAAACTGGATCTTCAATGCAAAGCTTAGATATGGGATAGCTAGGAGGATGGTCATTGACCTTCCTTAGGTACCTATCTATGTGGGTAGAGTTGTACTCTGCACAGCTAAAAGTTATGAAAAGAGTGGGCGATCCATACTCTCTCAACATGCATTTTAATTCACTACTTTTATGGAACCAGTACTGCTTAGTCCCACGCACAGATTGAAATATTGTGGAAAGATTTGCTTCTACACTTTCATCAGAATTTGAAACTCTGGAAAGGAATTCATGCACAGGCACTTTACCCTTAGATGTAGTTTTAAGAACATTGTAAATGCCTGCAGAAATCTGCCGCATCTCTTGCTGCCATAACAAAAAGAAAACATATTGAGGATCTTTTCGAAACCGAGAATCTTTGTTGAGCAGCCGAGATTTAGCATACTCCGATGCTGATAAGTGCATGTCTCGAGGGTGGAATTCACCAAACTGCCCAGAGGGAAAGAGTGTTGGAAAGCACATCACATCAAGGTGTCTCTGTCTGCTTTCGATAGGACTGTCTTTAACATTTTGCATCTTATACTGCTCAACATCCAACTTTGTTGACCCTTGCTGGTCAAGCGATCGAATAGTGTACGCCTGTAAAGCAGCCACGTCTTCAGTCGATGCTTTTTCTAACATTATGCTAGAAGCTTGGTCTACTACTTCAACAATATTTTTAGCTGCCTCGTCTAATGATGCATCGTCTACATTTTTATAAAGCCAATTTATTTCTTTGAGTTTTTGAATGGCTAATTTTACAGCATTAACATCCACTAGTGTTTGCCACACAATCTTATCCTTAGTTGGTACACCATTTACAATTATGTACAACTGAGGGTCAGGCAAAGCTACAAGACCACTACCACCAAGTTCAATTTCCGATAAAGTGTCCCATGTTTTATTTAGTGGCAGTGGCAAGAAAAACATGCAACCCCTGCAGGCTTGAAGTGCGTTATATGCCGGCACTTTACCTGAATATGTCCCAAGTCGCACAATAGTCTGAAAAGCCTTTGCTCTCTGAATCAGTTGTTTACTGAGAGCATTTAGAGATTTTAGTTCGTCTGGTATGAGTTCAGTGACAAGCCCATTAAGAACACATCTTGCTGGAATAGTATTTTTGTTTAGAAATGGGCGGCAGTACTGGCAGATGTACAGTTGTTCAGTGACACCATTCTGCAAAACATGGGCTTTCAGTCTTTGCCAGGTATCTGTTTCATATTTGTCAAGGCTAAAGTTTACACAAGACACTTGTTTGCGCTGAAACAGTCTTTCACAGCTACAACATGCAAATTCTGCATCGTCATTGAACTTGGATTGTAGCTCAGCTATGAGGTCAGCATGCGTAACTTTCAAGTCTCTCTCAATGCAGCCTAGACCAGATGATAAATGGTCTTCACTAACTACAGCATGCTCAACTCCATCCTCACTAAACAAATCTGACAAATTGTCCTTCATGCCCATAAATGGTATAAGCTCATCAATATTTCCACTAGCAAGTGCTGAATCAATAGCCAAAATAGTCATGTGACATTTGCGAGCTTTGTAAAGTAGCCTAGTGAAAGTCCGTAATGCAGGAAAGTGAGGCATAGCTGCCCTAATAACTCGCAATGGACTAGAGCATTCTGGAAGCTCACAATAAATAGGATGCCCAAGCTGATCAATAAACCCAGAATGTGATTTCAAAGTGACATCATAATGAACATGACCACACCCTGAATCAAGAGCATCGAGCCCAGCTCTGAGGTCTTCAATGGACTTTTGGAACAGTGAATTTGTTTTTAACACTATTGCTACTTCTTCACTAGTGAGCTTGCGACACTCATTTGTACATTTCCATTTCAAAGGGCGCATGGTGACCTTATCCCTGTCCTTTATCTCCTCTGCCACTACACACCTACCATTGAGGTCTACTGGAATGGCTCCATGCTGTTTTCTGTGAGTGTACGAATTATCAAAGAAGTAAGGCTCAGCCCCAGCAGTATGAAACCTATGCCCGACTAAAATATCACTCTCTTGCAACTTCTTTGCATTAACCTTACGGATAGTTTTTAGCAGTGACCCTGCCTGTGATCTTCGTACACTTATTGCTTTAGCAAGTAATGCATCTGCACTAATCTTACTTACTGCTGCACGGGCAGATCTTGTAACAACCTTTTGAGCTAGCAATGGATGGCTATTGCAGAAAGCATTGTTTACATCACTCAGAAGCTCACTATCCCTAAGAATTGCTTTTTCAAGACTCACTCCATACTCTGCTAGTGTGCGAGAGTTGGGCTCAAACAGGGAGTAACTATATGGGAGAAGATAGGGTTGCAGTACTTTTATTTTACCACACATTATGCCTTATCATGTATCAAAACATTTTACCAACTGCGCATAACGTGAATTATTTTATTTTAATACAACTCAATTTTCTGTACACACATGTGTAGCGGACCTTTAAAACAAGGTGAGAGACACAAATTACCTTTTGTACCCTTTACATGTACATGGGGAACTTTTACTTGTGGGAAGCCTTACTGTACATCTGATAATCGGCTGCATGCAAGGGTTGGATGCGTATGACAGACTTGTTAATTAAATTTCTGAAAATGCAATTACAGTAGTACACACATGTGTATAGTCCTTTATTGCACATCACATTTACAATGTAACAGACACAGATGCATGTACATGTACAAATAACCTTTTGTACAAACATTGACCTTTACCAGGGAACATCCCGTGTAGGAAGCCATACTGTACATCTGATAATATGTCATGCAGGCATACAAGAGTGTTAATGTGTGCATGACAGGAAGCCATGAGCCACGTGCATAGCAGCCCTTAGATTTTAAATGGTACATACAGCATGCTATAACATACCTTTGGGTGGTAGTGGTAGTGGTAGTTCTACGACCCTTCCAATACCGACTCATTCTAGCTGCCTTAATGGTAGCTGAATTACCCCTGTATATCCGCCTTTTAGCAGCACGGTTCTCCTCGACGCGCTCTTGATATCGCTGCCTTTTAACAGCACGGTTCTCCTCGAGGTCCTCTCCATATCGCTGCCTTTTAGCAGCACGCTTAGGTTCAATATTTGCGATGTAGTTCTCGCGTACAGAGGCCTTCTTTTTTTCAGGATCGGCCTTGTAGCTCTCCCGTACAGAGGCCTTCTTTTTTTCAGGATCGGCCTTGTAGCTCTCGCGTACAGAGGCCTTCTTTTTTTCAGGATCGGCCTTGTAGCTCTCGCGTACAGAGGCCTTCTTTTTTTCAGGATCGGCCTTGTAGCTCTCGCGTACAGAGGCCTTCTTTTTTTCAGGATCGGCCTTGTAGCTCTCGCGTACAGAGGCCTTCTTTTTTTCAGGATCGGCCTTGTAGCTCTCGCGTACAGAGGCCTTCTTGTTTTCAGGATCGGCCTTGTAGCTCTCGCGTACAGAGGCCTTCTTTTTTTCAGGGTCGGCCTTGTAGCGCTCTCGGGCTTTAGCCTTGTTCTCTTCTTGCTTTTGGAGGTATTCCGCTCGTTGCTTCGTTCTCTTCTTTCGATTACGCGAAGGCATTTTTAGAAAAACAACTTCACTAGCCAAAATAAGTAACGACTAAGCTGACACCAAAATAAATTTTGTGCCTGTTGGAGTATTTATACTGCCTAAAATTATCCATACTCCTGTATTTAGAACAAAGTAATATACCCATACCGTATATAGTACTTTTTCGTTGTAGCTTCTTTATTACCTTAAGGGGCACCGCGCCGGTAAATTCTGAAGCGATTGGTACTATCGCCGTTCTTTAAAACCATTCCTAGCGTGAGTTATACTTGACGGAGAAGAAGAAGAAGAAGAAGAAGAAGACGACGACCAACAATTTTTTTGGGCATGGGCACGAGAAACAGGTTCTTAGTTGGTCTAGAAGCGCATAGTTTTATGACATGAAACTAGCACCAAAACGTAGATCTTGGTGTTGTCGTTCGATTGCTGCAAAGAGAAAAGCTATCCGTTTCTTCGTTGTTCCTCGCGACGCAACTGAAAAATTTTAATGACATTCATGACTCCTCAATCAATCCTATATTGAACCTGCTGACGCAGGTTCAGATACTATTGGGCCTATATGTGACGTCACCACTGAGGATTAGGTCTTCTTGGTATAGAGCTTGCTTGATTGGCTACAGAATCTTCTTGGTACATGTACGAGTTCACTTGGCTTCTGTGGCTTCTTGGTATCTTTACGAACAGTTCCTCCTCCCCCTCCCTCCCTCCTTTCCCCTCGCACGACCAATTTGTTCAATTTTTTCTCTTAGTTCAAAGACATGTTGACCAAGGTACTCAACGACAAGGAGTTCTCTCGCATTTTGTGATTGTGTGATAATTCAAAAATCTTCTACATCACAGCCAGATACTCCATGGAAGATGTCAGCAGCTTTCCAGCATTATGTGGCATCCCATAAAGTAACGTACAAGCACTACTGTTTGTCAGTAGCATTGATTCAGGTACCCCGATATTAGCTGAAGTATTGCATGTATTGTGCACTCCAAATCCCCAACACAATCCTATCATGCACTCCACACATACAGATGAATATGATCTCTTCCCTTAGGTAGGTACTATTGCCATGACAACCTGTAAGGTTTATGCCCAGTAGCACAATAGTCACAGCCAGTGGTATAAGAAGTGCATGAGCTCACCACATAGAGACGTTCCAATCTCTGCAAATTCCTATGGAATACGGCAAGAGCAAATAGATGTATCGATATCCAAACGGTTAATACATGTATAGCTGCCAAACACACGATGGTACATTACACAACATACACTTAGACAAAAATATATAGTTGCATTGAAATGAACACTTTTGGAAAATAATAAAACCACATCAGTGAGGAAAATGAGGGAGGCCGGCTCCATCATCCATGCCATGTCCACTTCTCCATTTTACCCATGCAGGATCCACGAAAGCAAAGGTTTGTTGCACGTAAAATTGCAAAAGCCATTCTGGCACAAACCCATCCCATTACTTCAGAATGTGACTTCTCCCACTTCATCGCAATTTGGTCACACAGGCGCTTCATCAGGTGCTGTGCATCATGACCCAAGACCCCATCTACAGAGACTACAAAGGGTGTAAATGAAGTACGTCTTTCTTCAACAGCTGCTGTTTAATTAGTTCAAACTGAAGTCTTCTTGGCAAGAACTCGCTTGGCTTCTGAGGCTTCTTAGTAACGAGTTCTGGGATTTGTTAGTATCATACTATTGGGCTATAGGTGACGTCACCACTGAGTGTATGTAATCAGAGATTAGACGTTTAAACCGCCAGTGATCTTAGCTTCTTGGTATAGCGCTTGCTTCATTGGCGACAGAATCTTCTTGGTACATGTACGAGTTCACTTGGCTTCTGTGACTTCTTGGTATCGTACGAGCAGTCCCCTCCTCGCCTAACACGTACATGCACGTCCAATCTTAGTTCAAAGACGTGTTAACCAAGGTACTAAACGGCCAAGGAGTTCTCGCGCCCCCTCAAAGACATGCATGTTGACAATATTTACTAAGACATGTTGACAAAAGTACTCAATGACGAGGAGTTCCGCGCATTTTGTGATTGATTGTGTGATAATGCAAAAATCTTCTACATCACAGCCAGATACTCCATGGAAGATGCATGTCAGCAGCTTTCCAGCATTATGTGGCATCCCATAAAGTAACGTACAAGCACTATATTGTTGTCCGTTGCATTGACTCGGGTATATTAGCTGAAGTATTGCATGTATTGTGCACAATCCCAACACAATCCCAAGAAACATTATAAGTTCTTCTCCTTAACAGCGTTTCAATTGAGCAGTGCCACTGAATCACGCCCCTGTGTAGTACACATGTCTAACAGATGAGAAGTAACTTACTTTGTGCATGTCATCATAAATTTGTCATCATAAATATAATCTTTTCTAAACCATTGTCGTCTGATCCGTCAGGTGGAACATAAAACTTAAGATGTTTAGGTGTAGTATGGAGCTCCGAAGGATGAAGGTGATGTGCAGGAGGGAAGAATGGGAGAGGTGGATGTTTGCATGGTGACAGATACTCCACAAGGGGCGGTCACACACATACGGTACCTTGTTCATGATGATAGCATACTAATGCATAATTGTACATGTCGTACTGTAACAGAAACCACTGGATAAATTCAGCTTTCCAATGATTGTATGATGCAATAATCAATAATAACCAATCATTCACGATAAATTGACCGTCCTTATTCAAGTTGAAATTCTTAATGCAAGTTAACGCATTAGTTAAGAGTGTAACAATCAATTAATTGCACTGCAGAGTCAACTGAACATTTTTATTTTTGGGCACTTGATTGTGAAACGTTTTGCATATCCAGATTTTATTTATGGTTGAAAATTATTCAATAAGTAATCAGAATTTCGAACTAGTTATTCGTGATTAACTACCATATAATTGTGGTGATTATTAAAAAATTAAGCATTCATGCACAAGTAGAACAGCACATTTGAGTTGGCAGTAACATGGCAGGGGGACAGACCACAGCAATCTCTCGGTGGGCGTTATCATCGCTGTACTGATGACGTTGTGAACAGCCAGGGGAACGAGTCAGTGAGTTCAAAGCCGCCGTTTGATCCACCTCAACTTCATGGAGCCTTACGTACCGCGGTGTGCGGTCTGCCGTCAGAGACGGCCCTTGCAAAGCAATCTTTCCAAGGTACTTCTATAATGTGGAGACAACGACGTGCGAGCAATTTGTGTATGGAGGTTGCTTAGGAAACGCCAACAATTTCAAATCACGTGAGGAATGCGATAAGTCTTGCAGTAAGTCCGCGATGCGTGTGTGGCGTAGGCTCCCTCCTAGATAAAAAAGGGGGCGGGGTATAAACGCCACATTTTTTGAATTTTAATCTTGCCATCGTACTCTTCACCCGGGATTTTCAATGAATAATAGCTACATTGAGCGTTTTGACACACAAAAAGGGATCGAACTTTCAGGAGATAGATCATGTTTATTTATGGAAGGGTATGTAGAAAAACTAATGGAACAAGGGTCATAAAGCTACTCAAGTTAATGCTCGTTCGCCATCTTCGAACGCTCAAATCCTGCCAGGCAGGCCTGTCACACAACGGATGGTCCCCCCAATAATTGGTCCCCCCGGACCATCATGGCAACTGCAGATGGTCCCCCTGGACCATCCGTGGCGCTGTGAACGGTCCCCCTAGGACCATCCATGGCATCATAGATGGTCTCCCTCTGCCACAGATGGTCCACCCCCCGATTAGATTGGTGATGGAGGGGGAGGGGGCATTTTTAGCGATCTAAAACAAGCATCCATTATCATGCATGCGCAGCGCATAAGTGATGCGCGAAGCTAGCATTCATATACTAATTGTATGCTGCATAATTAGTGAACTATATTTGGCTGGGCGGAGCTGCCCCCCCCCCACCCCCCCCCCCCCCTTCTCCTTGCATCCGCCAGTATACATACGAATACTGCACAATACTGTCATGTCCAGAAATTGTGGACATCAGTGCATAACTCGGCTTAGAATTGGAATTTAAAAATTCTGATTTCACCGTTAAACTCACCAGACACTTTAAAGATTTATCACGTTATTAAAACAGCTAATTAATTTTAAAATATATATTATTGTTTTCGCCTTTTAATTAATTAATTGTACGTCTGTATGGTTGGGAAGTTAGGTGAGGCCATTGCTTTTACATAAATCGTGCCAAGCTAAGGTTGATTTTAGTCATACGCATGCGCGTCAGTCATACGCGTTAGATTGTAACTCGTGCCCCTGCCTTCCAGAGGTCACATTAATTGTTATTTAACTATGTTATTGTTACGGCTATGTGCATGCGTCCTGACTCAACTGACGTTCCTACTATATACTACTGGCGTGTGAACAGTTCTTCTCTTGACGGTGCGCTCCTTTTGGATTTCATTACACAAGGACCATCGTACGAGCCGTTTACTACTCTGACTAAAGACGAGAAAGGTTGTTTTCCCAATTAATATTACTCTAGTATCTATGGTTTTCCTAATAGTTGTTAGAATAATAATTGCTGGAATCATATAGGTGGCTTCGTTCTTTTGGGTATAGTACTAGTATAAGTTAACTTAGATAGGTCCATCGGGGTCGTTAACCACCCTCCACTTTGCACCTTGTCGCTAATAGTTCATAACCCTAACCCATGTTCTGTTCTGTGGCGTCCCTAACCTGTTGTATCCATTCTGTTGCAGTTTGTGTCCCTTCTGGGGATACCAAAAAACTTGGCCGCCAAACTTTCCTGCACTCCCGGCATATACGCTACGTAGGAAGATATACGAGGGTCTGGGTACATCAAGTTGGTGGTCAGCATCACCCTCAAGCAAGCTACAAACCAGAGCCTCAAAAGGAACGGGCTGCTAAAAGACAACGATATTGTCAGAGTCCTGAACATGCTCATTCAGCGAAAAGTTAAGGCCACTCAATGGTGTGTCGTACATGTACACAAAGCTACCTACTCTTACTACATTTGTACGTGGTGTGATGTGGGCGTGCATTATGCAATCACGGGACTACATGTATATACAGGTACTGGTACTTCTTGTGGGAGCTTATAGGGATCAGATGTGTATCTGTATTGTTAGAAATGCCCTAATGTGCATACGATTAGGGTCGACTATCTTTGGTCAATAGTAACTATGAGGCAATAGTGATATCAAAAGCAAGGGAAAAAGGGTTAATGATAAGGAAAAACAGAGTAGTCCTATATTTAGAGTGTAGCACACATTGTAGAACATTACGTTGTTCATGTGTTCATACTACCCTTGTTCCCTTCCTTTTTTACACCACCTTTGCCTTTAAGTTCTATATCCCACCAAGTTTCTCATAGAGAATATTTTTACTTGTGTAACTACACTGTGGATCTGGGGATCCTCCCCAAACGCTAATTTCACTAAGCAATGTTATCAGTCATAAGCAGTCAATCCTGGCTTCTGTTCTGATGATGTCCATGGAGGCATTCCATTTATTGCTAGAAAAGTACGCCCTCTTTGCATTGTCGTTGTGTTTTTCAACACTAAGCATATAAAAAAATTGCACTGCAGTTTCCATTCAGAATCACCCATCAATTGATATACACACCTTGGCCTGAAAACTTTCGTAGATTACCATACCGCCTAATGCACTCTGGTACATGGTATACCATACAGTGCATGTATGGTGTAACATGACTCTTTTCGTAACCTCCTGCAGGTATTGACATCAATCCATTGCTTTGCCTAATAGAAAATATAATCAGTAACAGTTCTCAGTACTACCTACACCTTAACGTTCTGGTGTATAGTGTCAGGATGAATTGGCACTTCAGCACATAAGGTGTTGCAAAGCTCTTGAAAGTCCTGCCATCCATGTTAATGAACCACATTACTGATCAGTCAGGCCTTCTGCTTACCTTCAAATCCCAAATGCCTTTGATATGGTCTCATAGTCTTCACAACCTTTGACGACAGCTATTGTGTGGTTGCCTGCATGTTCAGAAACAAACTTATTTTGAGGGGGAAAGGATGCAGATTTATCATTACAATGTTGTACACAGATCTAGTACATGTATGCATCCCTCCTTGGCAAGTGTGTAGTTACTGTTGGTTTGGGTCACATATGTGGCATGTACTGACTGCATGCTATATACATGGGACTTTAGAACTTGACTGTGGGCAGCCAAATTATTCATTGCCTATTGTCTCTGTAATTAATGTTTTTACAGCAGTTAGCAATCACTGGTCCCATGCATCTTCATGTGTGTAATGCAGACCTGTACTACATGTAAGGTTTTCTAACTGTCCACCCTTTCCACACACACGCATGCACACACACACACACACACACACACACATACACACACACACACACACACACACACACACACACACACACACACACACACACACTCACCAGTTCCTGATAAATATCTGCCTTGAGGGACTAAGATAGAAAAAGACAAGATCATCATGTTGCTCGTCCTTGAGAATTTAGCACCATCACCACTGAATTTTACAGGAATCTTCTCACCAAGCTGGAACAAAGTTGGACATTCCCCAAGCTGCAAATGAATGCAAAGATATACAATATGGGACAGTGTCCAGCAAAATCACCCTTCTGGGTAGTTTTTCAAGTTTTCAAATTTTTTTTTCATAAGCCTCTATCAAATTACATGTATTCTTACACATCCAAAATTGGACTATCCATCATAAAGTTATTGGGCACTGAATTTATAGTTACCCATACATTTCCATGTGCGCGTTACTTTTCTTTTTGCTAGACACACTGTCCATATATTACTGATATTTGTAAAAACACTAACCAGTCTAGTTATCTCCTCCTGAATTGCCGTTTCAACGTGCCTATAAGACCCATCAAACGTTGGGATACTAAAAGTTTCACTGTTTTTGTTGAGCTCCGATCTAGCAACTTTAACTTTGCTTGCTCTTGGAAGGCTATCGCATTTCATTGAGAGCGCTTGGTAAAATGCATCGCTCACACCGTACGTATCCAATAAATACAGGTCTTCTAGTTCTCTCCTTTCTTCTCTTTGTGCATCCGAATCAAAAGAGAAATGCGAACACTCTTACCGGATGCAGTGTGCAGTGTGCACACACAGGCATGTGCTGAATACCTTGTACTTTGGCAAGGCTATTCTAAGGAAGAGTGTTCATGGCTGGTGGAAGACGCCATGACGTTTGATGCAGACCAGTAAGGGTGTGCTAATGCATTGTCCAACATACACCCCCCCCCCCCCCCCCTCCATGTAGGAATTAAGTAGCTCAGTGTGGTCAAATTAATATCATGTGATTTTACTGCATCTCAACATCCCATTGCAGATGCTACACCCACCTTGAACTACCTCTTCGTGCACTCCTAAATAATGTTTCAACATTTTTAGCTTATGTATCTGCATCACTAAAATGTGGAGTTAATTGTTCCTTTAAGTTTACAGTACCATTTAGAACAGACGTTTACATGTTTTCGTTTGGTCGGGAAGGAAAGGACCCTCTGAGGCATGGACTAGGGTGCTGGTATGAAAATAAAGATTTCAATACTGAATACTTTCCTTCCTGGTCCAAGTGTCATGATAAGTTGGGTGATGGATGCACCATTGACTTCCCTATTCGCTTACACAGTAAGTTGAAATGGTCATCTAGGACTTTTATCAAGCAAGATGATGGAACAGTAATGCCCAAGGCAAGGAGCTTTGAGGAAGTTTTAGTAGTAAACCTAGTTAAAAAAAGATGTTAGGAACACACTCATGGTTCTCAGAACTCAATAACCATTTGTTTCTTCCCATCACTGTCCCCTCCTTCCCATCACTGTCCCCTCCTTCCCATCACTGTCCCCTCCTTCCCATCACTGTCCCCTCCTTCCCATTACTGTCCCCTCCTTCCCATCACTGTCCCCTCCTCCCCATCACTGTCCCCTCCTCCCCATCACTGTCCCCTCCTTCCCATCACTGTCCCCTCCTTCCCATCACTGTCCCCATCCTCCCCATCACTGTCCCCTCCTTCCCATCACAGTAGGTATTCCAGTTGTCAGGAACAATCTTTCTCACTAGCTCTCAGGGATGGGGAAAAGTTTACATAAAACCCACAACTAATAACCCTCCTAATTAAATAGGTGGTACAAATGAAACCACAAAGACCTGAGTTACATCTCTTTGGCCTTCTACAACACATTTGATACATAAACATACAAACTTGTGACAACACCATACATGTACAAAGCCAAATACAAATGTCACATAGTCTGCATATTCAGTAGGCATTAAATGACCACACAAAGCTTTCCATTTGAGTTTGTCACCTGGAGGGTGGCTGGCAGTCCATGCCACATTGTGGGTCCAATCCCTGGCCCATACCAGGTGGTCCCCACTGAGCCTGGAACCTGAACTGCTGGCAGACCACCTAGGTATGTACACTTCACTAACACTCAAGAGGAGTTCTTTTTAACTGACCAGATTGGGGGGAGGAGGGAATACCTTGAGAGTAGTGGGGGGGAAAACAATCTGCCATGATAACATGATGTGATGGGGAGGAGGGGACAGTGATGGGAAAGAGGGGACAGTGGTGTGGAGGAGGGGACAGTAAAATAGGAAGGAGGAGACAGTGATGGGAAGGAGGGGATAGTGATGGGGAGAAGGGAACAGTGATGGGGAAGAGGGAACAGTGACAGGAAGGAGGGGACAATTATGGGGAGGAGGGGACAGTGATGGAAATGAGGGGACAGTGGTGGGAAGGAGGGGACAGCGATGGGGAGAAGGGAACAGTGATGGGGAGGAGGGAACAGCGATGGGGAGAAGGGAACAGTGATGGGGAGGAGGGAAAAGCCGATGTGGAGAAGGGAACAGTGATGGGGAGGAGGGAACAGTGACAGGTAGGAGGGGACAATGATTGGGAGGAGGGGACAGTGATGGGAAGGAGAGGACAGTGATGGGAAGGAGGGACAGTGATGGGAAGGAGGGGACAGTGATAGGAAGGAGGGGAGAGTGATGTGGAGCAAGGGGAACGGTACAACACAACCAAATGGCTGACCATCTCTTGAGCATTGTTTTCTACATTGTCATGGTGTAGTCCTGAGTACCTTGGTGGCCCCCACCATTCTTACTGCAATGATGAATGTTGAAGGTGGGCCAGCCAACAGGATTGATCCGCTCAGTGTAGGAATACAGGTAAAGATCTGAGTGTTGGGGAGGAGGTGGAGTGGGGTTGTGGTGTTTGGCATAGCCATAGTTAAAAACAGCAGCACAAGCACATGTTGCAGAGGTACAAGATACCAACCATTACCCTGTACAAGCTTCAAAAGTCACTGCAAAGCTTAACCCCCTTACAACCCGATTCTAAAAGCTGTGTGTGCCTTCATCTGTGTTAAATTTGCAGCTGCATTGTCTCCCTCTCAGCCCAGGATACTGAGCAGTTGAAAATGTTTCTACACATGCCCAAAACCACATGCACATACATGTATAGCATACATGTACATGTACACGCATACATACATACATACATCGTATTTCCATCGTAACTCATGTACAGGTACAAGTGCAGACACGTTAGGGAGGACAAAGGCACACGTAAAGTTCAGCATCAAGTTTATTTTCATCAGCAAAATAGCGCTTCGCTATAGTCAGGGGCGGATTTACCATGGTTCACAAGTATGCCTGTGAACCCCCCCCCCCCCCCCATTTTACCTTCCGCCATATTGAATGATTAACTAACGTTAGCAATTATTGTACACGTGGTTCAACAAACGGTGATCGCGATACTCTTGAAGCGCTTTGCTACAAATTTCAATTTCAAGTCGTTCCAGCTCCATTCAGGTGATCACTTACTAGTGCTGATGCGATTTGAAATATTTCATTTGGTATGCCCAATTTAGATCCGAAAATGGCGATGAAGTCAATTGTGGACTATTTTGGGACCTCGTCCGTTGCAGGACCAAGCACAAGGTATTCTTCACATACAAGTTATCGTTTGAATCAAACAATTGATTGGATTTTAGAGATAAAAGACCTCAAAAAGACTCAGAGGAGGAGATGATTATGGTAGATAGTAGTACACTTAGTGAATCAAGTTGTGAAGAATTTGGAGATACTACTTCTTTACCAAGCCAAAAAACAAATAGCCCAAAAAGAATATGTCTATCTGATAAACCAAGTAAGCATGACCCAATTCTAAGATCTTGTGCTTTAGTATTATATAATTATTCGACAGCATATGGGCCTGGCAATGATATTGGTTGTTCTATCAGCACAATGGGTGAATTAAATGATGAAAAGAGGTTCAAGTTGCTGACTGAGCATTTTATACCAAATGAAGACTACCATTTTCCAACAACAACTTCATATGGAAGAAGTAGAAAATTTCAACTGAAATGGCTAAAGAAGTATCCTGGGTTAGTGTACTCTCCTTTTGCACAAGGAGGCTTCTGTATCTACTGTGCATTGTTTTCTACTGAGTCTGAAGGTATATTAGTACATAGACCTCTAACAAATTTTGTTAAGGCTTCATATCTGCTTTCTTTGCATTTTGAGAGCCATGATGGAAAGGGCAAGCAGAGTCACTTAAATGCTGTAATAGCAGCTGACAATTTTAGGATGGTCATGCAAGGCAAAAAGGAAAGTAATGCTCAACAAATGTCTTCAACTTTATCGGAAAGGATATGTGCTAACAGACTAATTATAAAATCTATTCTAGAAACGATTATACTATGTGGGAAGCAAAATATATCACTAAGAGGCCATAGGGATGATGCTAGCTATTTGGATACTCATTACAATTGTGGTAATTTTCAAGCATTGTTGGATTTTAGGGCGAATTCTGGTGATAATATTTTAAAAGACCACTTCAAGCATATGAAGAAAAATGCAACATATCGATCAAAAACAATTCAAAATGAACTCATAGACGCTTGTGGCGAATACATTCGGGATAAAATTCTTACTGAGATAAGAGCAGCCAAGTTTTTTTCTTTTTCATGTGATGAAGTTGCAGATTGCTCAAATGAGGAACAATTAGCTATAGTATTAAGATTTGTTGATCAAAAATGTGATATAAGAGAAGAGTTTTTATCCTTCGTTAAATGCACATCACAAACTACTGGGGAAGACTTATCGAAGTTAATTCTTGAAACCCTAACATCTAGGTTTAATTTGCTAATGGAAAATTGTCGAGGACAGACATACGATGGTGCTGGGAACATGGCAGGATGTAACAAGGGAGTAGCTACAAGAATTCAGCAGATCTATCCCCATGCTATGTACACACATTGCTCATCTCACATACTTAACCTTTGTTTAGTGAAGTGTATGGAACATTCAATGGTTAGAAATATGATGAATATTTGTGATAGGATTTGTGTTTTCTACAAGTACTCCCCTAAACGTCAAGGAAATTTAGAGGAGTCCATAGATAGAATAATAGATAAAGAATGTCATAGGAAAAAACTAAAAGAGCTTTGCAGAACACGTTGGGTTGAAAGACTTGAATCATTTTGGACATTTCTGGAACTATATGAAGGCATACATTATTCTCTTCAGTCTATCATTTGTGAACCAGATAAGTGGAATTCTTCTTCTTTAACTGATGCAAAGTGTTTAATGCTTGCTATTTCTGACTTTGAGTTTATAATATCCCTTGTTATAGCCCAAAAGGTATTAAGCTACACAGAGGGCATAACAAGCAGTCTACAGTCCAAGAGTATTGATATAATTGCAGCATATAAACATGTTAATGTAATAACAGAATCATTAAGAGATGTGTGTAAAAATATTGAACAGTACAATAAAGAGTGGTATACACTTGCAAAAGAACTAGCACAAAAGGTACAAGTGGAACCTAAAATTCCATGATTATGCAAACGGCAACTAAATAGGCATAACATACCTGCTGAATCTCCTGAAGAATATTACAGAAAAAACCTATCTATACCGTTTGTTGAACATCTTCTTTCAGAACTTGTAACAAGGTTCTCATTACAACAACAGAAAGCTATTAATGTCCTTTATCTTGTGCCAAGCAATGCAATTGTGCAACAAGAGTCACAGTTTTACACTGCTATGCAAGAAGTTGTTAATTTGTACAAGGACGATTTGCCTAGTCCTATGTGTATTCAAAGTGAACTACACTGTTGGTATCAAAAGTGGAAAAACGATACTTGTATTCCACCCTGCACAACCCTAGAAACATTAAAGGAAACAAACGCTGCTCTTTTTCCCAACATTCATGTACTCCTTCGGATCATTTGTACCTTGCAAGTCACTAGCTGTGAATGTGAAAGATCTTTTAGTGCACTGCGAAGACTGAAAACCTATTTAAGAAGTACAATGGGCGAATCTAGAATGGATGGATTAGCTTTGATGATGATCCATTATAGCATGGATATTGATTTAAATAAAGTTATTGATATCTTCGCACTTAAACACCCAAGACGAATGGAGTTAGTGGATATCTTATCCTCTTGAGATTTGGTTCAGAACTGCAATAAACATATGCTGAATTTTTTCATACCAGTCGGTGTATATTCACCGATGTCTGATGCATATACAATTCGCATTCACATTCAGTTTTGTTACGTTCAAAAGTAGAGCGACTATCAGTGTTCTTGCATTGATTCATTGTAACTACCACGTTATGTTTATGTGATTTGTTTGTGCAAAAACATCCCAAAGTTGAGAATGCTGGATGCAATCCTGCTTAATATAAAGCTAAATTAAATGTACTCTGTCTTGCTGATTTTTCAATTAAATAACGTCCACAAATTGTACTGCATCGCTGAGCTTCCGCGCTTCGCGCGGGAGGGGGCACATCCCTCTCCCGCACCCTCCCCCTAATTGACATCACATGTAAACTCTTCCTGACAGTAGTGGTGAACCCCCCCGCCTTATTTTCTGGATCCGCCACTGTATAGCTTCACGAGCTAATCGCATTCGTGGCGAGTGTCCGGTCGAAACGTCATCCTCTGCCACGTTCTTACGAAAGCATGTCTTCCTCGCTCTTTGTTCAGCTATTACCGCTCGAGTTGTCAGGTAGATGATGGCAGTCGGTCTCCATTTAGAGCGCACCTTCACGGTATCGTTCTGGTGGCCAGCCGTAACGATACTCAGATACGGTGGTAGTAATGGAGCGGGTGGAACTGAGAAAACTCAGTTCCAAAAGGCCGCCCATTAACGCGCCACGCGGATGTACATACATACATACATACATACATACATACATACATACATACATACATAAATACGTACGTACGTACATACATACATCGATACATACATACATACATACATACATACATACATAAATGTATGTACGCATGCACACACACACACACATACATTACATTACATTACATATGTACATACATGTACCTTAACTTCTACGTTTCCATCACATGGCCTAATTGCAATACTGGGAGAACGGGTCAACACTTACATGTACATCATCCCATTGACTATCTTGCATATCAGACTACTCCATTATTTGTCCAAGTTGGCATTGGAAATATGTCCCCACGGGGTAGTGGTTCTAAATGCCACTCTTGAATCAAAAACTGGACAATGCGTCAGAGTTTGTGCTATAACAGACAGCCCATAAAATACAGGGTAGTTGGCTTCAAGCAGTAGCGGATTGGGGAGATGTTGCCATAGATAATAGCTTTCAGTAGCTAGGGGGTCTGGAAGGTCGCTGTCAGCTCCTAGTAACCCGGACGAGGAGATCGCGCGCTCATAGATCCGCCACTGCAGAGGGAGCCAAAAAGAACACATCCAAGGTTGAAGGGAATGATTTGTGTAAAATAAGTTACGTAGCCACAAGTCGTCGCCTCAGATCACACGTGATTATAATTGGGCACTGTCCTTATATGGCTTGTCCCTGTCGCGCGTATTGTATATACCATTTTGTGATTGTCCGCTTCGAATTCTATATAGAACGACCACATTGACAAATGTGGATATGCACACACGCATATGGAAAAGTAGCAACAGAAAAGGAACGTTAATTTCCCAGGCCAGGGTCATGGCGCCACCACGTGGTCGAATATAAAAAGCTATAGGCCTATAGTGGCCTTACTTATACACTTAGCCTTCAGTGATGCCTTAGTTTTTCAGAAAACAAACACACGTAGTTTAACACGTATCATGTTTATCGAATAGACCTAGGACTACTCAGCGTTTGACAGACCATAAACTTCAAACGGCTTAGTATCGAACCAAAAACATGCGCTCCTATATAGTCCCAAACTAAGAACATACCAAGTTTGCGTGCAGTTAAGTTCCTTACTTCCAACGCAGCCAGAACTGAACGCCCTAATTTACTGTCACGGGCGTTTGTTAATTTTTAAATATGGGACAGTGCCCGCGAAAAGGGACCTAGTGTATTTATATAAAACGATATAAAATTTTGTTCATATAAAACTGATATAACTTCCGAACGGTACACGCCATTGACTTTCTATTTTCAACACTTCATACTACACCATTTCTCTACGGTAAAATACTTTTTGGGGTCTTGCACTTGCACCGTGCCTGTATTGCAACGTCCGATACCCCACAAGGTATGAACCCGTCATAACTTTCGGCAGGAGTAATCAAATCGCTTCAGATTCGGTATGTAGATAGAGAGGTCCTATACCTATCTATTTGTTCTGTTCGTTAATTTTTATGCAATCCGTTACGGAGATACAGTTGAACAAACTACGTGCACATTTTCGCGCTCGTTTCGCGCCAATGATTTGGGCAAATTGCGCTCCGCTCAATGTATGGGGAGGCGGGGATTATTACATTGGCGCGAATCAAGCGGGAAAACGTGCACGTAGTTTATTCAACTGTATCTCCGTAACAGATGGCATAAAAATTAACGAACAGAACAAATCGATAGGTATAGGACCTCTCTATCTACATACCGAATCTGAAGCGATTTGATTACTCCTGCCGAAAGTTATGACGGGTTCATACCTTGTGGGGTATCGGACGTTGCAATACAGGCACGGAGCAAGTGCAAGACCCCAAAAAGTATTTTACCGTAGAGAAATGGTGTAGTATGAAGTGTTGAAAATAGGAAGTCAATGGCGTGTACCGTTCGGAAGTTATATCAGTTTTATATGAACAAAATTTTGTATCGTTTTATATAAATACACTAGGTCCCTTTTCGCGGGCACTGTCCCATATATTCAACTGAACTAGGTACCCTCATGACCAAAAGTGCCCCAGGAACCCAGGGGAAGAAGCCTATGGGCATGAAAACCTGGTAGAAAGTTACCTTGATCATATTAGCATCATCTGAAATGAGTCAAACAATACCTTCCTATCTTACATTCAGAGTAACAAAAAAGAATAGTGAAAAAAAATCATTATAAAAAGCAATTTTCCATACATCTCTATGGAGGAGTACTAATCCTTATGAGGAACCTCGCAGCAGTGGCTGAAAATTCCATCAACCTGGCAGAGTGATAGCTTATCATGTTATCCATCATGGGGCTTCTTTCAAACTTAAATAGCAACTTTCCCTGATTTATGGTATTCAAAAATGAACTTTACCCCATACATTTCTATGGACGCGTGCGCGGAAAATGTGACGGACGTTTGCAAAATTGGCCAGGAATTGTTAATGAGCGTCCGAAATTTCTCGCAATGTGTATCAGGCCAGAAGCTGGCAGTAACCATATCGGGCTCTCCCTCGCTCTTTCGTATCGAAACGCTCTCGGCCTCCCCCCCCCCCCCCCCCCCCCCCCACATTGTCCTGTTATTAACAGCCTATTGGTATAGTTAAGTTCATCTTCAGCTAAATTAACTTACTGTGCATGTATTTATTCACCATTTTGTTCAATGAATATCAATATTAGTTGAATAATTCTGGCGGATGACGCAAGGCATTACGCAATGACATATTTTGATGAATAAATTATGCGCGGTATAAATTAATTTTGTGTCTTGATTTTAGTTCAAGAATGGTTCATGGAATAATTTTTTGAAGTACATATGTCATGATCAGACCGATTTATAGGACATTTTACAAGTGTTTAAAATTCAATTTGAAATAAAAAGCAAGATGACCGCCTATGTATGGGCCATTTCTGGATATGTTGCTTCTAATTATTCGCGCGATCATGCTTACTGATAGGAGTTCCATATGAATAAATTGTAGCGTGTAAGTCATGTGATAAATACCGCAACTTGCGCAACCTTCGAATTTCGTCTTCTATGCTGCATGTAACTCAAACTAATACTTATGTAGTACGTTCTGAATTAAATATTCTGTATGAATAATCATCTGCCAACTAGGGTAAAGTGGCAGCATCGTGTTATTCACAACTATGGGCCTGCAGTGCGCACAAACTTACTATATGAATAATTGTTTTACGTCACTTCGATATATATATCACAGTCAAAAGCTTGCCGCTTTCACATTGCCAGAAATTTCGGACGCTCATTACGTATTCCTGACGCGTCATTGCAAACGTCCGTTAATTTTCCGCGTACGCGTCATTGAAATGTATGGAACAAACTGCTTTTCTGTTCAACCTAAATCAGGAAAGGGCAGAAATGAAAAATTCGTTCAAGATTACAGTGAAGCACATCATAAGCTATGCTTTATTTATGAAATAAAAAATTTCACGGTCTATCTGTGACCTAAAACAACACGTCCATAGACACCTGTAGAAATTTGATAAAAATTAGGGTTCTTTCAAGACGTTTGTACATTTTTCTCAGGATCTGTGATAGTTGTGGTAAAGGTCGTTTTGGATTATGTTAACCAGATCATCGAGGCAGGTGTGTGTTACCATACAACACTCTTTTGCCTACTTCTGTGACTTCCTGAGTCACTTTTAGTGGTTCAGGTACTCAATGTCTCCATTTTTTAATCTTCACAATGATTTACGTAAGAATAATGAACGTTCGAACATGACCTACGGGCGATGGCACTGCGGGAAAACGCTTGCCCTGAATCAGACTCACTCAGGTATGTTGCAGCTGAAGTGTTTAGGTGTTCTACATGTGCGTAGCAACCATAGCTAACTGTTTTGCACTGCATACGTCATGTTCGCTCCGCAAAATAACACGTTTATGCGATGCCCAACAGTGTGCCAGTAGTCACATTACATTTGGCATCCTAAACATGCTAGTCGTTGTTCGTAGCGCTCCGTATCTGTAGTTGAGAATCGAGGGTGATCCATGGATAGAGCTGTATCGCTTGCGATATCATATATATGTTTGCCAGATCATCGCCAGGACCGCGTAGAAGTTAGCCGCACATTCCTCAGCCGCACATTCCAGCGGTTTCCACAGCGCATAAAATTAAAGCGGCGTGCGCGTTGTTTTAATATTCGCGCACCAAGTACAACCTGACGTTGCAAGTGTTTTCTATAAGCCAACTGGGACATAGAGCCATCGACAGAACCGCTATCTCATTACTGTGCGTGTTCATCAAAGCCTATTGGAGTGAAAATACCGAGGTAAAGATGAGCATTCACGAGTAAACACAGCCTGAAATATCAAATTCCAAATGAAATACAATAGAGCAATTTGTGTAAGCCCTCCTGAGTCATACTGCAGTATAGCCTCACATTTGTATCTGTTGTGTCGTCCTACCAAGTGTGTGTGAGGTCAAGATGGCTGACATCACTGAAGTGGACCGTGGCTAGTAGGGGTCCTGATGTTTCAAACTGGATGTTAGGTACCTGAGCAGTTAGTACAATCACTCCTGAGTCTTATTGCAGTATAGCCTCACATTTATATCTGTTGCATCCTCCTGCAGAGGCCATGCCAAGTGTGCGAGGTCAAGATGGCCGACATCACCGAAGTGGACCAAGGCTAGTAGGGACCCTGATGTTTCAAACTGGATGTTAGTTACATGAGCAGTTAGTACAATCACTCCTGAGTCTTACTGCAGTATAGCCTCACATTTGTATCTGTTGCACCCTCCTGCAGAGGCCATGCCAAGTGTGTGAGGTCAAGATGGCCGACATCACTGAAGTGGACCGTGGCTAGTAGGGGTCCTGATGTTTCAACTGGATGTTAGGTACATGAGCAGTTAGTACAATCACTCCTGAGTCTTACTGCAGTATAGCCTCACATTTGTATCTATTGCACCCTCCTGCAGAGGCCATGCCAAGTGTGTGAGGTCAAGATGGCCGACATCACTGAAGTGGACGAAGGCTAGTAGAAACCCTGATGTTTCAAACTGGATGTTAGGTACATGAGCAGTTAGTACAATCACTCCTGAGTCTTACTGCAGTATAGCCTCACATTTGTATCTGTTGCACCTTCCTGCAGAGGCCATGCCAAGTGTGTGAGGTCAAGATGGTCGACATCACTGAAGTGGACGAAGGCTAGTAGAAACCCTGATGTTTCAAACTGAATGTTAGGTACATGAGCAGTTAGTACAATCACTCCTGAGTCTTACTGCAGTATAGTTTCACATTTGTATCTGTTGCACCTTCCTGCAGAGGCCATGCCAAGTGTGTGAGGTCAAGATGGCCGACATCACTGAAGTGGACCGTGGTAAGTAGGGGTCCTGATGTTTCAAACTGGATGTTAGGTACATGAGCAGTTAGTACAATCACTCCTGAGTCTTACTGCAGTATAGCCTCACATTTTGTACCTGTTGCACCCTCCTGCAGAGGCCAATTGGTGAGTCCCACGTCACTGAGTGACCTTAGTTTCGATGATATAATTACAAGATTGAGAGCGCGAACTGTACCACAGACGGTAGAGATTGCTGAACGATATAGGTTTTTCAAGTGTGCGCAAAAGGGAGAAGAGAGTGTCATTGACTTTATGTCACAGTTAAGAGCATTGGCCAAAACTTGTAATTTCGGGAATTATTTAGAAATAGCATTGAGGGATCAATTTGTGTGCGGATTGCAAGATTCGCGTATACAACGGGAGTTATTGTGCGTGAGAGACCTCACCCTAGAGCAAGCGCTGGATAAGGCCCGTTCAATAGAGATTGTGTTAAAAGAGACAGCAAGTCTTCAGCAGCGAAGTACGAAGGTAGAGGGTGGTAAGGGTGAAGAAGTTGCAGATGTGCTCAAAGTAACCACCAAACAAGGTCCTAGGAAGGGATGTTTTAGATGTGGAGGGAATAATCATGTAGCAGACCATTGTTTTCATAAAGAGAAAGAATGTAATGTTTGTGGGAAGGTGGGGCATCTAGCGAGAGTATGCCGGATGAAGAAAAGCAAGAAGGGCATGATGACACACATGGTGGGAGCAATGGAAAAACAGGATAGGAAGAGTGAAGACAGTGAAACTGATGATGAGATGTATGTACATAAGATTGGTAGTAATGTTAGGCACAAAAAGTTGGTGACTAAATTACGCGTGAATAATGCTGAAATCAAGTTTGAAGTAGACACGGGAGCGGAGTTGTCTCTTATTCCCTTCAAGACATACAAGGAAAAATTGGCAATGATCACATTGCACCCATCGTCAGTAGTCTTGAGATTGTATGATGGGAGTGTATTGCCTACCAAGGGAGAAGTTTTGGTGGAAGTAAAGCAGGGTTCCCAGCAAGCTACAGGCCGGTTTGTAGTGGTTGAAAATGCTGATTTTCAGTTACCCTTATTGGGGCGTGACTGGTTAGGGAAGTTGCGTCTAAATTGGCAGGAATTATTTCAGTATTGCAAGACTGGAGATCCAAGGGTTAATGCATTATACACAGCTGACTGGATAAATAAGTTTCCAGATGTTGTTAAGGATGGGTTAGGCCGACTAAAAGGAATTGTGGCTGACATTGAGCTCAAAGGCAAGGTAAAACCAGTGTTTTGTGAGTGCAGGGCAATACCATTTGCATTGAGAAAGCAAGTGGAAGAGATGTTACAACAGCAGGTACAAGATGGGGAGTTACAACCAGTTGAACAGAGTGAGTGGGCAGCCCCCATAGTAGTTATCAAGAAGAAAGATGGGGGAATTAGAGTGTGTGCTGATTTTAAAATGACCATCAACCCATATTTACAGCACAAAACCTTTCCCTTGCCTACTCCAGAAGAAATATTTGCAACACTAGCAGGGGGAGAGTCCTTTACGAAAATAGACTTGGCGAGAGCATA
The DNA here is from genome assembly GCA_013339895.1 of Ephydatia muelleri. Lineage (NCBI taxonomy): Eukaryota > Metazoa > Porifera > Demospongiae > Spongillida > Spongillidae > Ephydatia > Ephydatia muelleri. The sequence continues at coordinate 29,885,808 of JABACO010000001.1, read as the reverse complement.
TAAACAAATGGAAGTTGCACCCGCAAGTCAACCATTGTTGACAATAACCACTCATATGGGGTTGTTTAGGTATCAGAGGTTACCCTTTGGGGTTGCAACAGCACCTGCTATGTGGCAGCGGGCAATGTCAATCGTATTTCAAGGGTGTAAAAGAACTGTTTATTATATGGATGATATTCTGGTGACAGGTGCTACGAGAAAGGAACATGAAGCTAACCTCTGTCAGGTTTTGAGAGGTTGCAGCAATATGGACTGAGAGTGAATTTATCGAAATGTCGTTTTTTTCAACACACTGTGGAATTTTTAGGGCATAGTATCTCACCAATTGGCATTCAACCAACAGACGAAAGAGTGAAAGGAGTAGTAGAGGCACCCATACCGACCAACAAGACGGAATTGAAGTCGTTTTTGGGTCTGATGACATACAATGCTAAGTTTCTTCCTCAGTTAGCAACAGTTTTACACCCTTTGTATCAACTGTTATGCAAGGATGTGAAATGGAAATGGACTAAGGTACATGACATAGCAGTTAAGGAAGCAAAGGCATTAGTGTGTAAGTCACCTATTCTAGCTCATTTTGACACATCAAAGCCTATTAAGCTTTATTGTGATGCTTCGGCAGTTGGTATTGGAGCATGTTTAATGCATGTCATTGGTGGTCAAGAGCAACCTGTAATGTATGCGTCCAGATCATTGAGCAAAACAGAAGCCAAGTATGCACAGATAGAGCGGGAGGCCTTGGCCATAATTTTTGCAATCAAGAAGTTCCATCAGTATTTGTATGGGAAAGAGTTTATCTTAGTTACAGACCATAAACCCCTGTGCAAGCTGTTTGGTCACATGGACGGGATTCCTTCTTTAGCTGCTGCCAGGATTCAAAGATGGGCACTTCTGTTGAGTGCATACCAATACCGTATTGAATATGTCCCTGGATCTGAAAACTATTGTGCAGATTGTATGTCAAGGTTGCCTCTGCCCATAGGTGGTGGTGAGGATAAGGACACTAAGGAGGCAAGCATTTTAGCTGTGGAGTGTTGCACATTGCCAGTCACAGCACATGATATTGCCAAGGCCACTCGACGAGATAAGATGTTAGCAGCAGTGTTACAATCAGTACTCCATGGCCGATGGAATATGTCCAGTCACGACTTGGATCCATTTTATAGAAGGCGAGATGAACTTAGCTGCCATGATGGTTGTGTGCTGTGGGGACAGAGAGTCATTATTCCGGCCAAGTTACAGTCAGCATTACTGGATGAGTTACATGATGGGCACTTAGGTGTAGTTCGGATGAAGGAACTCGCGAGAAGTTATATATGGTGGCCTTATCTAGATCGAGACATAGAGAAATTGGTGGCAAACTGTGAAAAATGTAGGATGATGTCTTCTATGCCACAGCTGGCCCCACATCATCCATGGCAATACCCGAGCTCTCCCTGGGACAGGGTTCATATTGACTATGGAGAGCATAAAGGGATTCATTTTTTAGTGTTAGTTGATGCTTATAGCAAATGGCCGGAAGTCCGTCAAGTATCAACAACAACAAGTCAGCAAACAGTGGAAGTCCTCGAAGAGATTTTCGCAATGCATGGATTTCCTAGGACTCTTGTCTCTGACAATGGCCCACAATTTTCAAGCGCAGAATTTGCTGCATTTCTAACAAGCCATCACATATTACATCGTACCTCTGCTCCATATCATCCAGCGACCAACGGTCTTGCAGAAAATATGGTTAAAAATGTAAAACAGTGGTTAGACAAACAAGCAAAAGGGTTTAGGTTTTCCAGGGCCTTATCAGAATTTTTGAGAACCTATAGAAATGTCCCGCACACTGTCACAAAAAGGACTCCTGCCGAGATCATTTTTGGTCGTGCATTGCGTACACATTTATCAATGGTATTACCAAATATGACTGAAAGGGTCAAGCGGAGATCTGAACACGATGGCAATACCTTTTCTCACACATTTTCTGTTGGTGATAGAGTGTGGGTAAGGGATTTCCGACCATCAGCAGTACACAAATGGATACAAGGTGAAATTACAGTGATAATTGGTGCAATGTGTTATGAAGTAATTTTGGCTGATGGCCATAAGAGGAAGGTACATGTGGATCACTTGAAGCAGGCCACACATGCACCTCAAATGCCAGTATTGCCAGTGGCCATAAGCACTCAGGTTCCTGGAAGTGGCATAGTTTCAAGCCAGTCAAACACCCGTTGTGAGCTGAGGAATACAGCAGAGAGAAGAGATGAAGGTAATGAGGGAAGGGAGCAGGATCAGCTTACGAGCCAGCCATGTTTGCAGCAAACACCTATCACAGTTAGTGTACCTGTTGAAGATGAAACCACCAGACGTGAGCATAGAAGTCAAGAAGGAGTGGAACCTACGACTTCAAATGGCATGTCTGTACGAGCACCTGAAGTTTCTGTTGATGCAAGTTCCAATCTGGGTAGTGGAGGTACAATGTTGCCTTGCCGTCGTTCTACTAGGATATCCAAGGCTCCCAAACGTTTCAGTGAAGAGTTTACCTAAGGAGAAGGCAGACTGTAGTATATTGATACCGTGTGTTATTCGTGTGTTATTATGTAAGTATGTAGTGACTAAGTATAGATTGCGCATGCGTGTTGGAGGTGTGTTCTTTTTGGAATGAGTTATCGTTGAGTACATTTCATGTATCTATTGCACCTTCCTGCAGAGGCTATGCCAAGTGTGTGAGGTCAAGATGGCCGACATCACCAAAGTGGACCGTGGCTAGTAGAAACCCTGATGTTTCAAACTGAATGTTAGGTACATGAGCAGTTAGTACAATCACTCCTGAGTCTTACTGCAGTATAGCCTCACATTTGTATCTATTGCACTATCCTGCAGAGGCCATGCCAAGTGCGTGAGGTCAAGATGGCCGACATCACCAAAGTGGGCCGTGGCTAGTAGAAACCCTGATGTTTCAAACTGGATTTTAGGTACATGAGCAGTTAGTACAATCACTCCTGAGTCTTACTGCAGTATAGCCTCACATTTGTATCTATTGCACTATCCTGCAGAGGCCATGCCAAGTGCGTGAGGTCAAGATGGCCGACATCACCAAAGTGGGCCGTGGCTAGTAGAAACCCTGATGTTTCAAACTGGATTTTAGGTACATGAGCAGTTAGTACAATCACTCCTGAGTCTTACTGCAGTATAGCCTCACATTTGTATCTGTGGCACCCTCCTGCAGAGGCCATGCCAAGTGTGTGAGGTCAAGATGGCCGACATCACTGAAGTGGACGAAGGCTAGTAGAAACCCTGATGTTTCAAACTGGATGTTCGGTACATGAGCTGTTAGTACAATCACTCCTGAGTCTTACTGCAGTATAGCCTCACATTTGTATCTATTGCACCTTCCTGCAGAAGCCATGCCAAGTGTGTGAGGTCAAGATGGCCGACATCACCAAAGTGGGCCGTGGCTAGTAGAAACCCTGATGTTTCAAACTGAATGTTAGGTACATGAGCAGTTAGTACAATCACTCCTGAGTATTACTGCAGTATAGCCTCACATTTGTATCTATTGCACCTTCCTGCAGAGGCCATGCCAAGTGCGTGAGGTCAAGATGGCCGACATCACCAAAGTGGGCCGTGGCTAGTAGAAACCCTGATGTTTCAAACTGAATGTTAGGTACATGAGCAGTTAGTACAATCACTCCTGAGTCTTACTGCAGTATAGCCTCACATTTGTATCTGTGGCACCCTCCTGCAGAGGCCATGCCAAGTGTGTGAGGTCAAGATGGCCGACATCACTGAAGTGGACGAAGGCTAGTAGAAACCCTGATGTTTCAAACTGGATGTTAGGTACATGAGCAGTTAGTACAATCACTCCTGAGTCTTACTGCAGTATAGCCTCACATTTGTATCTATTGCACTATCCTGCAGAGGCCATGCCAAGTGCGTGAGGTCAAGATGGCCGACATCACCAAAGTGGGCCGTGGCTAGTAGAAACCCTGATGTTTCAAACTGGATTTTAGGTACATGAGCAGTTAGTACAATCACTCCTGAGTCTTACTGCAGTATAGCCTCACATTTGTATCTATTGCACTATCCTGCAGAGGCCATGCCAAGTGCGTGAGGTCAAGATGGCCGACATCACCAAAGTGGGCCGTGGCTAGTAGAAACCCTGATGTTTCAAACTGGATTTTAGGTACATGAGCAGTTAGTACAATCACTCCTGAGTCTTACTGCAGTATAGCCTCACATTTGTATCTATTGCACCTTCCTGCAGAGGCCATGCCAAGTGTGTGAGGTCAAGATGGCTGACATCACTGAAGTGGAACATGGCTAGTAGAAACCCTGATGTTTTAAACTGAATGTTAGGTACCTGAGCAGTTAGTACAATCACTCCTGAGTCTTACTGCAGTATAGCCTCACATTTGTATCTGTTGCACCCTCCTGCAGAGGCCATGCCAAGTGTGTGAGGTCAAGATGGCCGACATCACCGAAGTGGACCAAGGCTAGTAGGGACCCTGATGTTTCAAACTGGATGTTAGGTACCTGAGCAGTTAGTACAAGCACTCCTGAGTCTTACTGCAGAGCAGCCTCACATTTGTATCTATTGCACCCTCCTGCAGAGGCCATGCCAAGTGTGTGAGGTCAAGATGGCCGACATCACCAAAGTGGACCGTGGCTAGTAGGGGCCCTGATGTTTCAAACTGGATGTTAAGTACCTGAGCAGTTAGTAAAAGCACTCCTGAGTCTTACTGCAGTATAACCTCACATTTGTATCTGTTGCACCCTCCTGCAGAGGCCATGCCAAGTGTGTGAGGTCAAGATGATTGACATCTCTGAAGTGGACCAAGGCTAGTAGAAACCCTGATGTTTCAAACTGGATGTTAGGTACATGAGCAGTTAGTACAAGCACTCCTGCGTCTTACTGCAGTAAAGCCTCACATTTAATTTGTATCTTTTGCACCCTCCTGCAGAGGCCATGCCAAGTGTGAGAGGTCAAGATGGCCGACATCACTGAAGTGGACCATGGCTAGTAGGGGTCCTGATGTTTCAAACTGGATGTTAGGTACATGAGCAGTTAGTACAAGCACTCCTGAGTCTTACTGCAGTATAGCCTCACATTTGTATCTGTTGCACCCTCCTACAGAGGCCATGCCAAGTGTGTGAGGTCAAGATGGCCGAGATCACTGAAGTGGACCAAGGCTAGTAGAATACTGATGTTTCAAACTGGATGTTAGGTACCTGAGCAGTTAGTACAATCACTCCTGAGTCTTACTGCTGTATAGCCTCACATTTGTATCTGTTGCACCCTCCTACAGAGGCCATGCCAAGTGTGTGAAGTCAAGATGGCCGACATCACCAAAGTGGACCAAGGCTAGTAGAAACCCTGATGTTTCAAACTGGATGTTAGGTACATGAGCAGTTAGCACAATCACTCCTGAGTCTTACTGCAGTATAGCCTCACATTTGTATCTATTGCACCCTCCTGCAGAGGCCATGCCAAGTGTGTGAGGTCAAGATGGCCGACATCACTGAAGTGGACCAAGGCTAGTAGAAACCCTGATGTTTCAAACTGACTGTTAGGTACATGAGCAGTTAGTACAATCACTCCTGAGTCTTACTGCAGTATAGCCTCACATTTGTATCTCTTGTACCCTCCTACAGAGGCCATGCCAAGTGTGTGCGGTCAAGATAGCCGACATCACCAAAGTGGTCGGTGGCTAGTAGGGGCCCTGATGTTTCAAACTGGATGTTAGGTACATGAGCAGTTAGTACAATCCTACCTGAGTCTTACTGCTGTATAGCCTCACGTTTGTATCTCTTGTACCCTCCTACAGAGGCCATGCCAAGTGTGTGAGGTCAAGATGGCCGACATCACTGAAGTGGACCAAGGCTAGTAGAAACCCTGATGTTTCAAACTGAATGTTAGGTACATGAGCAGTTAGCACAATCACTCCTGAGTCTTACTGCAGTATAGCCTCACATTTGTATCTGTTGCACCCTCCTGCAGAGGCCATGCCAAGTGTGTGTGGTCAAGATGGCCGACATCACCAAAGTGGTCGGTGGCTAGTAGGGACCCTGATGTTTCAAACTGGATGTTATGTGCTTAAACAGTTGGTACAAACACTCCTGAGTCTTACTGCAGTATAGCCTCACATTTGTATCTCTTGCACCCTCCTACAGAGGCCATGCCAAGTGTGTGAGGTCAAGATGGCCGACATCACTGAAATGGGCGCTGATTTCCATGGACTCTGATAGTTTTGAACTCACACAAGGTCCACATTCTATTAGTGTTTGTAATTTTCTTCCAACTGCTGTATAACCTGAGTGTCTGGCTTTTCCCTTTGCAAGGTTGATTTCAAGTGTTGACCATTCATGGCATGCAGTCACTGACTTCAGTGCAGTTTACATCACTGTTGTGAACCATAAATCGTGACTTTTTGGCTTGCACATTGGAAATTTTTCATACTGTGTTTTCTTAAAAAATTTATTCTATCACCTTATCTGTCAATGGTGGTGTTGATGTTGTCTATTAGGGGGGGGGGGGGGGGGGGGGGCTCGAGCTCTCCTATCAAGCCTTTGTGTACCTCCCTCTTTTTGCATTACTGGTCTCTCAATTGCTGTCACGTGGCTTTGGCACTTTTTTGTCAAGCCATGGTAAGGTTGTTGTAGCTCTTTATGCTATAGGGAACTTGGTTAATCGTCATTGATGCAGCCTAGGTGAAAGGAGAAGTATTTATTTTAGCTTGCAGCTATCCTAAAGGAGAACGGTTTACCTCAACCAAACGCATCACGATTTCCATCTCATGGGTATTGGTACTTGGTGGCTCGATCACTTTCAGGCCTTAAATACCCATCATCGAGGTACATTAAATTGATGCAGTGTAACGATTTGGTATGACCATAAAGAAACCCTTTTCAGTTCAATGGGTCCAGAGAGTCAGTCGAGATGGTTTCAGCAGAAGAGCTTAGCACACTGAAAGTTTATTATATTAATAGTATTATAATCTATTTCACTGCACCACAGCAGCACAAAACAAATATCGTTGAAGATGAAAGTTCTGAAACATCAGCATGTACTGTTAGAGAAGAGATTGAGGTAACAATAATGTTACAATTATTTCCGATGTATGATAATTTGTCATCATATATATGATCTTTTTAAAAGCCCCTCACAGTCCAGTGTGATGAATGCCCCATTCTACACTGAAGGTTATACATATTGATGCATACTATGGTTCTGTAGGTGAATGCTTAACCACTATCATGGACTAGGATCAAAGCCTCAGGGTTTGAGTGAGTATTGAGGAAAGCTCAAAGATATGATGCATGCTTTTAGAATCAGTGAATGCTACTTGGACTTTTCGTGCATGGATGCAATCGGACCATTGAACTTGGCCGTTTTTCGTACTGATGAGATTCATAGACACAATAGTAGACCACAACTTTGTAAACCAATAAATCTTTTGCAATTCATGCGGGCCGCACAGCTTTCATACCGATTAAACCGCTGGAATGTGCGGCTGAGGAATGTGCGGCTAACTTCTACGCGGTATCGCCAGGTACGAAGTACATAACCAACTACAATTCATTGCGTACGTATCTACATTTCTGTTGTTCTATACAAAATATCATTTTGAAGCTGACAGACACAGCGACAGGGACAAGCCATATAAGGACAATATTGGCCAGCATCAATCACGTGATAAGCGGCACAATAGTTTTATGTACAGTAGGAGCTGACAGCGACCTCCCAGACACCATAGCTATTGGAAATCATCACGTTCCCAAATTGTATGGTCTCCCACTGCTGATGCCTCTATGGAATAAGGACTATGTAGTATTAGAATGTGGTGTAATCGCTGCATTAGAACATAGGACTTTATGGTGTAGTGGTGTGCATTATTTGCCAACCTCATTATATAACTGTCAGTCTATCTAGCGTTCGGGTCTATTTCCCTACAGCCTCTCTTTAGAATAGTACCTATATTAATCCCAGTGTGTGTGTGTGTGTTTTTGTGTGTGTGTGTGCGTGTTGCATGCACGCATGTGTGTTGTATGTGCATGTGTGTCGTATGTGCGTGTATCGATGTGTGTGGATGTGTATGTGTGTGTGTGTGTGTGTCGTATGTGGGTGTGGAACCTTATGATTCCTGATCTGAAGGGAGTTTTAAGGGTGATGGCAGGGTAGGAGTGATGTCATGTACTTGCTTATCTATTGGTGTGGGACTGGTATCCTTCTAAAGGTTTGGTTGTGTTGGGGAGCAACAAAACACTGGGACCTCAGTGCTGGACTGAGTGTCTGCACACTGTACATGGGACCCTTGGGTGAGACCATGCGAAGCATTATGCACTTGAATTTTGCATTTAGTCATGCATGTCAGCAAAATGTGCAATGATAATCTTGCTGGATATCTTTTCTACATTTAACCATACCCACAAGGTGACAGTGATGTAATGTATGTTTATCAACTGGCTGGCAACTGCTGCAGGCGGGATTAACCTCATCACAATTTTCCACATCAGGAAGAGATGTCAACAGTAAGTGGTTTGCCCACTATCCAGTAACCCTATATTGATGTGTCCACAGGTGCATAGGTGCTGTACATGTGCGTAACAACCATAGCTTGACCTGCATACCTAGTATTTATGGCCTACGTATACCGTAGATGTACTCTCTGATCGACGTTTGTGGCTTTATCAGCTTTACTAAAACATCAGCATGCATAGTGACTTGGCCTGGTAGTCTGTAGCAGTAGCCAAACAACCTTTTGGTTTTTTCCTCTCACCTCTTGTAACTCCTCATCTCTCTCCCTCTTATCTTGCTGATTTATTTCTTCATTACCTCCTCCCTGTACTCCCTCACACCAGCAGATGTTGGACTGGCACCCTTCCAAAGTGTTGGGGACCAATGTCTACCAGCAGCCAGTGAAGCTCTGGGACCTCAGGGCTGGACTGAGTGCCTGCAAGATGTGTCCCTATGGCGCCCATCCCCATTTGGCAGTATTCTGGGTGTGGCCATGAGCATTATGCATGAGAATGTGGTCATAGCCAATAACTGTGCAATGATACTGATATTTTTGCTGGATAGCATATGAGAGTTCAGTTTCACTTTCACATAATCCTTTCTAAATTTAGTGTGTGAAATGGAAACTGGCTGACAAGCATGCTGCCAGGGATCACCTGATCAGACATCAGAGGAGATGTCAACAGCCACAAGATGAAGTCAGACCCTATATGGATGTCTACCTGGTGAGGGAGGGAGAGAGGTGTGTAATGGCCTGGTGGGGAGTGTTGGAGAGTGAAAGGTAGCCGCTGATCGAGCTTCAACTAGTGAAGCAGCTACAGGCATTCACAGCGAAACCATTACATTGAGACGGTAACGTCTCATCACGTGACCTTACCCGTCACTCAGATGTAGGCGGATACCGTTGATATCAATACCAACGGTCCGTCTGTGGACGGAGAGTGGACGGCAACGTCCTTCCCCTCCGTCGCTCTGTCACGTCTTTAAACGTTATAATCCGTCAGTCCGGGAAATCCACGGTTAAAGGCGGTTCGCTTTTTACCGCATCGTATACCGTCGGTACGTAAGGTTGGATTTCTGGCTACCGGTACTACAGCGGTACCGCTTCTACTTTCTATCCATGCAGCTTTAACGTATACGTGCACCATCCCATTCACTTTTCTCAGGGTTAGTTCTTCAAAAAACCATACACAAATACAAATGCATATAAAAAGGAAGAGCAAGTGTCAGTTTTGCTTAATTGGTCTCCACATTAGGCAAAAAGCCGGATTCCGTTCTGTTGAAAGATAATTATGTGTAGCATCAATCATGAATGCATGAACCACAGAAGTACTTGCTTACACATTTGCGCCGGTATTGACAATCTGCGCGCGATGACACTGGCACAAACGTGGAGCCACTCACGTCATCAAACGTTCATCTTGTGTAAAAAGTCACAGATGAGAAAAAAACATACCTCATTGCGTTCCAAAGCCAAAAAAAATAAAGGTGGCTGGGTAGAGGAAATACAATTAAATAACGTACCAATAATACGTTACACCTACTAATATGTGTTCGCGTTACAACCTATTCCTGTAGATGGAAGAAAATTGGTTGTGATATCTTCGACACCCCAAAAATGGCACTTACGCAGCACTCATGTCAGTATGTGGCGAATCAACAAGTTTATTCGGATCCATAACTTCCACGCCAATCTTTGAACCTGAAAGTTGCTATAGAGGAGGACAAAGGCCGATAGCGAAACGCTTACCATATCGTGCTCTTTGCTGCGCTGATGCACGTTGTACTTTGGCGCCAAAATAGGTTGCGATAAAATAGGTAACATCCATCGGCTACACCACTGTTTCCCCGCCAAAAACCTAATATTAATAGTCACGTGAATTGGTCAAGGGACAGTTATAGTTGAATTAACCAGCAACTGTCAATCAATTGCAATTAGCGAGCTTATACCGCTTGTTATTGGTATGCGATGTGTTGCCATGGCAATGAGGTAACAGTCCAGTACATGTATGTGCGATTTAAATCTTTTATCAGCCTTGAAATTGATTCATTAAGGTCCAATACAAGAATGCAGAACATACAACATGTACATGGAATCAGTTTTAGTTTGAGTGAGGATGGAAGACATAATCCTTTATCCCTACACATGTAAAGAATGAACGAAGTACTTCTATAATGTTGCACACAGCCACACACACGTCACACAAACAGGCACACATCACACACAGGCACACATCACACATAGGCACACATCACACAGGCACATATCACACATAGGCACACATCACACAGAGGCACACATCACACAGAGGCACACATCACACAGGATACATAACACAGAGGCACCATCACACAGGTACACATCACACAGGCACACATCACACAGTGGCACACATCACAGAGGCACTCATCACTAAGGCTACAAACACACACAGGCACACATCACACACAGGCACACATCACACCAACAGGCCCACATCACAAAGGCACACATCATACAGGCACACATCACACAGGCACACATCAACAGACACATATCACACACAGGCACACATCACACACAGGCACACATCACACAAACAGGCACACATCACACACAGGCATACATCACTCATAGGCACAAATGACACACAGGCACACATCACACACAGAGGCACACATCACACAGGCACACATAACACAGAAGCACCATCACACAGGTACACATCACACAGACACACATCACACACAGGCACACATCACACAAACAGGCCCACATCACAAAGGCACACATCATACAGGCAGACATCACACAGGCACACATCAACAGACACATATCACACACAGGCACACATCACACACAGGCACACATCACACAAACAGGCACACATCACACACAGGCATACACACGCACAGGCACAAATGACACACAGGCACAAATCACACAGGCACACATCACACATAGGCACAAATCACACATCACACAGGCACACACAGAGGCACACATCACACAGGCACACATCACACAGGCACACATCACACAGGCTCATGTCACACACAGACACAGACACTCATCACGAAGGCTACATATCACAGAGGCACACATCACACACATGCACACATCACACACATGCACACTCACACAGGCACATATCACACACAAGTTACACATATTGGCACACATTACAGACAGGCTCACATCACACAGAGGTATGCACACAGACACACATAGCACACAGCCATACATCACACATAGACACACATCACATATAGGCACACATCACTAAGGCTGCAGGCACAAATGACACATAGGCACATATCACACACAGGCACACATCACACACAGGTTACACATATTGGCACACATTACACACAGGCACACATCACACATAGGCACACATCACACAGAGGCACACATCACACAGAGGCATGTGTATATCACACACAGGCACACATCACACGCAGGCATACATCACACACAGCCACATCACACACAGGCACACATTGCACATAGGCACACATCACACAGGCACACATCACACATCTCACACAGGCACAAGCACACATCACATAGGCACACATCACACACACAGGCACATATCACACACAGAGGCACACATCACACACAGAGGCACACATCACACACAGCCACACATCACACACAGGCACACATCACACACAAGTTACACATTGGCACACATCACACACAAGGACACATCATAAACAGAGGAACACATCACACAGGCACTCATCACTAAGACTACACATTACAGAGAGGCAAACATCACACACGGGCACTCATCACACAGCAATACATCACACAGAGGCAAGTGCACATTACTCAGAGGCATACATCACGCACAGAGCCTAGGCACACATAACACAGAGGCACGTGTACATCACAAATCACACACAGGAACACATCACACAGAGGCATGTGTACATCACACACAGGCTACACATATTGGCACACATTACACACAGGGACACATGTATCATAAACAGAGGCGCATATCACACAGAGGCACTCATCACTAAGGCTACATATTAGGCACACATTGACACAGGCACACATCAACACACAGGCACACATACACAGTGGCACACATCTCACACAGAGGCACACATCACATACACACACAGGCAACTGGTGCCATTTATAGTTATGGAGTCCTTGCTGTAAAGATTCTTTACTTGATGAAAAATCTGACTCAGAGCCGGAGAGGTATTCAATATGCTCTCCTGTCTGCCATAGTACCGGTACCCAGTACGTCTGTATAATAAAAAAGGATACAATTAGCTACCGCTCAGCACTAGCTATATCTCGCGAATCGAGTATACGCATATGCAGCTGCGCATATGCATACATAATCGGTGCACGTGTATGATATACGATACATACCTTCCGCAGGAAGCTGTTGTTTAGCTTGAAGAGAACTATCAGCTTTGGATGACGACTCTACTAGCATTTGGTGTTCAAAAAATGTAGATCCACACACGTATTCCCCGCAGTGGTGACAGTAACGTCACTTGCCGCTCATTTTTTGAATTCGGAAGGAGTTACTTGTATCACGTGACCATGCGTCAATAATAGTGGAGGACGCGGTACCGTGCGGTAGCGTTCGTCGATTCACGTTCATAAATACACGGATACCGTCACTAAACGTTTCCGTGAAATTTACGTGGAAGTCCGTCTTGATCGAAAGTGACGGGGCACCGTTGCAACCCGTCTCCGGATAGCGGTTTCGCTGTGATTTCTTTTTCTATTGGTATTGATTACCTCCCTTGAGTGTGTTCAGTGTTTGTGTTTGTGTGTGTGTGATAATGTAGTCTATTCACTGCTGTGTAATGTGGGGCTGGGGACGAGACTAGAGACATACACATGCACACACACTTACACATACACACTTACACATGCACACACACAAATGCACACATACACACATACATACATACACATACAAGCACAAACACACACTTACATGCATACACACACAAACACACACACACAAATACACACACAAATACACACACACAAATACACACACACAAACACACACATACATGTACATGTACATACACAAACAAACACACACAAACGCGCGCACACATATGCACACACACATACACATATGCATACACAAATGCACACACAAATGCACATACACATGCACACACACACATACACAAGCACATACACACATAAACACACACAAATGCACACACATACACACATACATACACATACACACATACATACACAGACAAACACACAAACGCAAACACACATGCACACACACATGCACACACACATACACATTCATATACAGACAAATGCACACACAAACGCACACACATGCACACACACATGCACACACATACACACACATACATACACTGTACACACATATACACACACAAAATACACACATACATACACTGTACACACATATACACACACACTTTACACACACAAATGTACATGTACACATACAAACATACGCACATATATACACGGTGAACCTATACTAAGTTGTGATTTTCAATTCAGTTCCATGCAAGGTCTTGGAGTGTAATCACAGTATTTATATTGATCAAGAGGCATCTGTACACAAGAGTCACAACGAAATAATGTGATTTTGTTTAGGGAGTAAACAATGTTTAATGTTTTGATGAAGGGCGAATGGTCATGCACCACCCCTTCCAGCTTTGATAGGGCATGGGAAGCATACAGTATGTTGAAAGGGGGCTTTGTCTAGGGTTAGCAGGTCAAGCCTGCCTCTCTGTCTGCAACCCTCCCCTCTAAACAACCTATCCCCAAATTAGATTGTCTCTGTCTGGTTCCAGGTATTGTATGTATATATATAAATGGTGTTCTTGGGAAAGCAGCCATTCAGTCTCATAGCCTGCCTATTGACGACCTGAATATTGCTGACCCACCCACCACTCCGCTTGTGCATTGATTGTACCTTGTACACTGATTTTCATGTCATACATCAATGGCAGGCGGCACCCTTCGGGCTTCTACCCTGACCAACCACGTCAAACCCATGACCACGTCATGGTGTGGCACACCTGGTCGCACCCAAGGCAAGCCAGCGCTACCTTGGTCCCAGATTTGGCCTGATGGGTACACCCTGTCACCAGGTTGCCGCCTGACCCCTTTTGGGCAAAACTGTTATCGTCAATTAGTATAGATCTGCATGACAGGGGTTGAGGGAACTCAGCGATATGGTTCAGCATTAGGGAGTACACATATGCATTAGCACGGAATGAGCATTCATACAGCATTAACATGCTTTTTAGATTGATTTGATAAATCCCAAAATCCACAATCAAGGCATCCCTCTATGGACGTTTGAGTATGACCCTTGTCCGGGTCAATGTGAAGGCACTGCTGTCAAGAGCCAACACTTTGGATGGTAATTGAAACTGAACGGTACATGTAGACTTAGTTCAGTAGTGTTTTAATGCGTATTACGTTATTACGAATATTATCATGTCTTGAGTATTTCATTGTCTTGTGTATGTTTAAGTCTTGTGTATGTCTTGTGACAGTTTTGCCTCATTATTTAAACATCATTCCTGTTTTAAGATCATTCTCCAAACTAACTGGGGCTGGCCCCACAGGTTTGCGTATTCAGCACTTCATCGACGCAGCTGATGTTCCTTTATCATGCTCGATTCTCCAATCTTTAAAGGGTGTAGTCAACATCTTTGTGGCTGGTAGAGCTCCACCCATGATAGCATCCTTTCTTGCTGGAGGTAATCTCACTGCTTTGGTTAAGTCTATGCAAGATTCTTCGCTTGATATTCGTCCCATTGTAGACATGGTACGTAACATACTTACCGCTTAGCAGTAGCTGTAACATCAGCTTCAGGGACCCAGGAGGACTCTTCCCTTCGGTATCCCTCCCAAAGGACTAGATACTCAGTATGCCTCTATTGTGAAGAATGATGCTTTTTACAATGACATCAACGGAAACAAGCCATACATGGCTACAACACGTTCAACTGGATAGAATGCGCCACTTGCACTGCCGCCATTCATTTCACCACAAAACTAATATTAATGTTACAAAATTAATAATCATTAATGGTTGGGTATGAGAAAGAACTAGAAGAGAACACTATGGGAATTGAGGAGGTAGTCTGGGCCCTCAATTCCCATGACCACCTTCAATGCACTCTAATTGGGGCGATTCTGCCAGGTCAGGGAGTGTTTGATTTTGAACGGTGTGTTTTTGGAAGCTATGGCAAGGAGCTGACCTGTAAATGGAAAAGAGCATATAGTGATTACAAGCTGGTGACGAAGCTGATTCAGTACATACACATGCCTCTCTTGTTAAGTAAGGGTGCTTATACACACATTGACAAATGCACAAACAGAGTGTTAAGAACTTAGTCTCGTACCCAGACATATAAATGGTATGAACCATTTGTACGTCTGGGTACGAGACTAGTAAGTACTACAGAAGGAGGGGCTACACGAGTCTGGGGACTAGAAAGTCAGACATTGGAGTGATGTAAGAGCCATTTTTAGTAACGCGATGACTCTGCCGCAAGCACATGCGCAAAAAATCAATACACGAAATCGAATGTAAAAGTTAAAGAGATATATTTGTATATTGAACTCTTTACTCATACAGGTACTTAAAAATAATTTGTTTTCCTGATTAAAGTTAATTGATTGATTTAATAATTAGCGGTTTTTATGTTTTGATAAATCTTTGCTTTCAATATAAAATTTAACGGTGAAAGCAGAATTTGGTAAATCAATTCCTAGCAAGATTTATGGGTCGATGTCCGAAATTTCTGGCAATGTATTATTTGTACACTAACCAAGGGTACAACGTCTTTCGCTCGAGGGGAGTCACTTCGCCCGCGATCCGAGTTAGATGCGCTGACTATTAAAAAGCATGAATTCGTCTATACAATACCGCTGAAAAAACAACTAGCTTACATGTACAATCCCTCATTGTAGTTTTGAGTTCATTCACGGTCTTATCGATCTCATCAATACGGTCGAAGAGCCAATTCCCTTACTTGCGTCCTTAATGCAGACCAATCCCCAGCCGACTTTCGAGACTGTTGGATAGACATTGCACACGTGCATGCGTTGCAAAAACTATGAGTCAGCATACACGTCAGTCACGTTTCACAATGCACAAATGCACATTTAATGAGCTTGCAATCCCGCCTTTTTCAATGCGATACCCAAGCAAAATGCCTAAGAAAACTATCTCCATTCGTGCGATTGTGCAAGGTGCAAGCGACGGTATACCTTTTCGTACTCGACTGTACGAAGACATCGGATGATTTACGGTGTGGAAAGTGAGGCTTTCAGTGCCAGAAACAGCATCGATAACTGCATGCGCTAACGCAACGGTGGATTCTAATTCAAGCACTTCTGTGATTGCTGATCGTAAAGTTTTATATATTTGAGCGCGCTTGCGTGTTGATAATCACTGATGGTATCCAGATAAAAGTACGATTCACTGTTTATGGCAACCAAAGTAGCCCTATTAATGGCATCTCTACCCATTTAGCTTCTACATACAATCATCACTAAACAAATCCTACGGTTTCATTTTCGACAGCTTAGGGCAGGCTGTACCATCTCTCATTAGGAGTTTAACCACTGCATCCTATTCTTCTAATGAGCTTCACCGACATGGTAATCCACATTAGTGGGTGCAAAGTTCTATTTCACAAAATGGGTTCTGAGAGAGATGCTACGAAGGCACGTTCTCGCTATAGTAGTAGATCTGTTAAGAAGAGTAAACGGCAACTGAAAATGGAGGAGGATCGCACCAAAATGAAGACAATTAAAGGAATTTGCAGCATTTTCCCACAATGTAAGTTCTGCCACCGTCGTTTTATTGTAAAGTGAAAAACAGATGTAGAGGTTCTAAACAGCCATTAGTACAGCATTTGAGTATGCAATAAAATCCTAGCAACTCGAGACTTCACAGTGGATGGTCAGTCAGTAGCCATGATTACAGCTGTAAGAATAGAGGAAGTGTTGCAGTATGCCTCATTTGAGGGAAATTTTCATTTAGGTTGGGCACATTGTGGAAAGAATCAACATCCACATCTGAGCAGAAGAGTTGAAGAATTCAATGCTGGAAGGAAGATTTAGGACAGGCTGTAGAGGGAAGTGCAATTAAAAGCAGTCATAAGGTGTTCGCATGCAAAGGCTGTGGAAGCCTGACTTGTTGCTCAATATACAGCTGGACATTGTTGCTATCAGAAGTTACAGTTGTTGGCCAAATTAGAGTGGTGTATCAAAAGACCGATCAATGTAGGTACAGTTCTGAACAAAAAGGAGGACGGAGTTCAGATTGTACTAGTCTCTGGTCTAGGAGACCAATTGTTACCTAGTCTGAGGATGATATTAATTGGTCTTCTGATGACTATAGATGAAGAAGCTCAGAGTCTTTTTGCAAAAACAAATTCAGAAATAAGAGAGATTTGATCAAGCGAATACAAGAGTATCAAGCAACAGCTTTATAAAATTGTCCTTCAAACTGGATACAAAGTACCTATCAGACAACTTTGTTGCATCACACGTTATCTATGTAGTGCATAACAATGTATTGCAAGAAAAGTTTATTGTAAAATTAGGCAATCCAAGGTGACCTAAACTATGCATAAACTGGACATAATAACATACACATGCAAGTTAAAGGAAGAAAGCAGTCTAAATGCGAAGGAATATTTATAGCTGGACAAGTATCGGAGCTCAGCCGCTCCATTGGTCGTTCTGCATAATACATCCTTAACTGTGATATAGATGCAATAAATACTCCAGTCAGCGCTCATGCGCAACATATTGAATGATAAATCAGCAAGATGCGGTGTGGGCTTTGACACGTTAAAGTGTAAGGCTATGTACTAGCATCAAATAAAATGCTTTGTATTTCTGATAATGCTGCAACCAAAAAAGGGTCGTTTTTTGGGTCATCCTTCGGACCGGTATACTTTGGAAAAATGCAGGTATTGAGCCGTAAACCTGTAGTGAGAAAAAAAAAAGATGCAACCCTTCATCCAACTGATTGATAATCACTCAATAACAATGATTGTAGTTTTAGTTTTTAGTTTAGTTAGACACATTTTAGTTTTTGCAAATTCCAAAAAATGGGCTAAAAATGTACCCGTTTTCTCATGGAACCGGTGTTAAGATTAAAATCGAAAAAGAAAAAAGCGCTAAATAATGAACTTTGAACTTGGTCAATGATTCATCACTCTTACGGAGGTGCGGATCCAACGATGATAACTTTAGAAACGTATCACCGCGCTGCCAAAAGGACCTGATTCGCCGGTGTACTAAAAGAGACGATACGCAAGCATTAACAGCTCTGATGCATTGTCAAAAAACTGGTTGTGTACCGCAATTGACGTGTGAAATATCTAGCACTCGAAAACCCTGTGGCCGCGAAAAAGTGAGTGACCGTCGAAAACAGGTGGCCCGCGTAAACCAGTGACTCTTGGCACGGATTCCACACATAGGTAAAGGGTTAGCATTACGCGTCGTATTAACTTTGGTTCCAGCCTTATCTGGCGCACCATTTTCTTTTGCGTGGTGGTATGCATATCTTCGTGAAGACCCTGAGTGGTAAGACCATCTCCGTGGAGGCGGAACCAAGCGACACCATCGCCAGTGTAAAGGCCAAGATCCAGGACAAGGAAGGCATTCCAAAAGACCGACAGCGACTCATCTTTACTGGCAAACAACTGGAAGACTGTCGTACTCTGAGTGACTACAATATTCAAATGGAATCAACTCTCCATCTTATTCATGATGATACGGCGATGACCCACACAAGCAGGAGTATCCCTTCCGATTTTGACAATTTCATGGCTGACAAAATTGATCTTTTCTTAGTTGCTGATCATGACATAAAGAAGGCTTTGAACAAAGTCATAGCCAAATTTCAGGACATTTTAGATTGTTTGCCGAACAAACAGTCGAAAAAGGATCTTACCTTGAAGGATTACAACATCCAAAAGGCTTATTCAATTGCCAATTTTGTCAAATTTAATCATCTCAGCAATATCACTGTCCAGCAAAGTATCCCGATCTACAACTTCCAAAAAAATGTTGTTTTGCGTATCGGTAGTACGATAATCTTTGTGAAGTTCCCCACTGGCAAGACCATCACCTTGGAGGTTGAACTAAGTGACACCATTGACAGTGTGAAAGCCAAGATTCAGGTCTTAGAAGGCATTCCAGCAGACCGACAACAACTGTTATTCGACAATGTACATCTGGAAGGTCATCAGACTTTGGACTATTACACCATCCAGCATCGTTCAATTCTTGATCTTCAATTGCAAGAGGGTGAGCATGCATGTTTATATGTTATGTGTGTATATCAAGTATCAATAGCATGTATCAATTATGTTTACTATCTATGCATGCATAGATTTCCCATATTGAAGGAAAATTCGAACGCAATTCACCAAATGTAGTTATACAAATGCACCAATCATTAGTAACCTAATTGTTCAAAATGGATGTTTACAAATGTAAATATGCAAAACTACTCGTAAACAAATGCCTCAAAATCAGCTATTACACCTGTAGTGAATAAAGGTCATAACTATGCTGTTCATTAAACATTATAACTTGAATCAGGTTGGTCATCATCGACTCCCTATTTTCAGCACTTCATTCTACACCATTTCGCAGTGTGAAATTTTATTTTGGTGCCGTGCACAAACATAGTTAGTGCCAACATTACGAGGTCTGATACCCCATAAGGTTCAAATACCTCCACATCTTTAGGTACAATGGTTCAAATTTCTAATTTGGTGATGCCTGGTGTTGTCACAAAGTGTGTGTGACAAGAAAGACGCTCATTGAAGGGGCCAGCGACAAAGTAGTTTTTGTGGGATAAGAACCTTATTTAATTTGTACTTCGTAAGAATTTGTTGTGGGTGCTATGTTAACTGTTCACATCCCCCACCCCTGGAAAGGTCATAAGGATGATATAGTACGAAGTACAGTCCTAATGCCAGTATATGTTAAAATACATACACGTACACCAACATCTTTGCTATTGAGTATGTAAGTCATAATCACCCAATTTCAAGCCATCGATCTGTTAATTGATGAGTGAACAGAGCTGTATCATGGCCATCTATATTTGGTGCTGCTGGCCATTGAATAATTATGTAACAGTGCTTGGACCATCGCGTAATTAACCCTCACAATCTGATTGGTCTAATGCAGGTATCTGATTTTCGTAGAAACTTCATTACATCGTCTTAGTACCAGTGGCCGGGTATTCTAAGTGCCAGGGGACGGGTATTCTACGGTAGAATACCCGTCCTCTGGCACTTAGAAATTGAGTTAGAATAACCGCATTCTGGCTTTTGCCGGCTATAGCTCTAAATGTTGCATAACGAATATCTGAATATGCATGCATGAATAGAACGAATAAGTACATCGTGTTGCTAGGTCCATATAGTATATCAAAGACTACTGATGTGCAAGAATTGAATAATATATTCCTTCATTCCTGGTATAACTTTAATTACAGAGTTCTGCATCGTACATACTATCTGTGGTATTACACCATACTTCTAAGATAAATCTTTGCAGCCAATACTGAAGTTCACTTTGAGAAAGGCCCGGTTTCTATAGGAGTCACTACAGTATCGCGCGCTTGCTCATTGTCTCCATTTATTCTGAAAGCGAACCGGCGCGGTCATTTGTGTCTATACGCTTGACAGTTGTACGCTAGAAGCTATGGCATTTTCTATTTGTCTGTCTTCGGGACTGCAAACGTTGCTATAGTCTAAATCAGTTAGACACTGTCACCTTCGGGATCCACGTGATTTAAAATACCTTTCGGCCCTTATTAGCGCCCCAGCTATCGCACGGGGAGCTACAGCCGCAGCATATAAATGCAATTATCATTCAGCAAACCATATATTCGTCATCATAGTACTGTGTTAACATTTCATAGACACATGTATACATTTTGACTCGGAAAAAAAACAATCAGGCTGTGTATATATATATTATTATTATCATTACGATAAATGATCCGTTTGAAACCCGCATCGGTTACCGGATTGAAGTAATATTGGCCGGAATCCGTTATTTTGTGACATGCAAACCCTAGAGGGATGCGAGCTGCCATCGGGTATTGTAAATCACGTAAATCACTTGGTTTCAGTGTCTAACTATTATGTAGTCAGAAACCATTTTATAGAATGGAGCACACTAGAAAGATAGGTGCATATACAGTGTATGTGATCACATGCACACACATACATATACTCTGGACTTGGTCATTGCGGCTTATTTTAAGGCAGCCATGCATCGTACAAGATATATACACATACACACACTTATGGCTTCGGTCGGCGCAACACAATAAAGGTCTATTGTCCACAGAACACATCAGTAGTACTTAAACATGTTGCCTTAAATTGTATGATGAATGGTGCCATGGATGAGTGTGTCCGATGTATTATTCAATCCTGAAAAATTATTTCAAATGATTCCTGCCAGCATTCTAAACTTTCTGACTCGTCTTTAGCCAATATTACTTAGAAATGCCTTGTAGGGTTTACTCGTCATCTAGCTGCTAATTGCGAGTTTATGCAACTTGTTATGTGATCGGTTAGTATGTGGGGTGCGTGATCATCAACTTCAGAACCATTTGCCAACTGAGCATCAACTAAACTAAGGCACTCAAAATGGCTCAGACATTTGAGTCCGTTGAGCCGAAATGTTATTCAATCACAATCTTTGCCTGCGTTTCCTGCTGCATTTAATTCCTCGGGTAAGAAATTTTCCAGTTCTACTCCACCTTCTGTTACTACGTTTCTGTCTGCAAACTTGTTTGTAGTGGCAAGCAAGGACAGCTAGCCAATGTTTTCATAATAAGCTTACCTGAATTCACTGACAAACAATAAATGCAATAAAAGGAAAGATTAATTGTAAAAGTAATGCATAGCTATTCGGTATAATGTGATCAATCTGTAAAGTATCTGGAGTTTAACAGTAAAACCAGAATTGTTTATCACAAATCTGCATGAGCCGAATTATATGCCAACCTCCACAATCTCTGGACAAGAAGCCCTTTTCAGGCCCTATTAGCCTTTCCCAGGCAGATGCAGGCCCCAGCAGCAGATGCAGACCCCAGTGGTAAGGCTTGCGTATATGCTGCACCGGCCTCACACCTAACAGTTACATCAACTAGGTTTTGGCAGCATGGTTTCCAATTTGGTTGATTTTCAATTTATGAGTTCATCCAGTAGTGAAGGTAATAAAACCAATTTATCAATTAAGTTATTGTTCTTATAAATGTATTGAAGTTTTGACCTTTTGTGACACTTTTTGAACTTTGCACATAAATATGTCCTAAAAGTCCTGTTTATCATACCCTAACCAAATTTATATACAGAATAGCTCTCAGTAAGGACTATCTGTACATAAAACGAAATGTTATGAAGGTAAAAGGTAAATTATTGTTAGCAATAATAGCACTGAAAGTTAATTTTCTCAAAAAGGTCCTTTCAAAAATTGGTTTTTTTTGTGCTAGCAATTAGTCCACATTATTAGTAGCCTATCCAAAAGCATTTACAGTAGGGCAACTTTTAGTTTTTTTTGTAATGCCTTATTGTATCAGGAACTGCAAGTGAATCTCTGAACC
The DNA here is from genome assembly GCA_013339895.1 of Ephydatia muelleri. NCBI lineage: Eukaryota > Metazoa > Porifera > Demospongiae > Spongillida > Spongillidae > Ephydatia > Ephydatia muelleri. The sequence continues at coordinate 29,862,651 of JABACO010000001.1, read as the reverse complement.
ACACAGTAATACAATTATTGGTGCTAAGTGGGCGCGTGCATAGCCAAGCAATATCCACTGCTCCAAAGTAAACAAAGGAAGGATGAGCCCAACGTACAGACAATTGTAAGTAACAATCTGAAAGGAAGTAATTAATTTTTATTTCCTCTCCCGTCTGGTGGTGAGGAGCTCATTTGATTACATGTCTATAAAGCTCTAGACATACTGCAACTAACATTACAAGCACATTGATCACGCATCTCCTTCACTCTGTCAGCTAACATTCAGACATTATACACGTTCCTCGCTCAGAATGCACTGAATAAATTTCCTAATCAATCAACAGAGGCAAAACGCCGCTAAGAAATGCTAGTCAATGCATTTTGGATGTTCACACAATGCCACAACATCTTTTAGAGCTTTTGAAAACCTATTCAGAAATTTTGGTGACACACACCTTTAGTAGACACAGGTGCAGGTATCTAAACACCATATAGCCTAACCCCATTTCGCTACACTTTTCAACAGATTGAATTGCTTGTTTGAATTGCCATAACATCGATTTGAATGGTTAATGATCGACTTCCTATTTTCAACAATTCATACTACATGTGTCTGTGAATGTATTTTTGGTGTCTTGCACAAGAACAGTGCCAACGTTATGCAATAGCTTATAGGGTTCAAAATCTCACATCTTTAAATAGGAGAATTCAAATTGCTTCAAATGGGTTCTATCCTTTATTTATTATTTTTCCTAACACTTGAAAGAAGGAAAACATGGCCTAAATGCACTGGTATATTCCCTATTAAAATATACATAAGTCAATGCACAACATACTACAAAGTAAAGCGATCAACTAGCGATCAACTAGTTTATTGACACTTTTTTAAACACATGATAAAGTCATATACAATTCTGCGATATTGTAGAGATCGAAGATGCAGTCTATGGAAACGTTCCTCTAAGGTTTAGATGGAAATGAAACCCTTTTAAACACAGCACAAGAAAAGAATTGTTGCACACATTCAACACATTTGATATCATGTAGAAGACATGGATAATTGTATTCCAACATTGGAATAGGACCAATATAAGTTTTGAAAGCAAAAATGAGTAAAGCTGCATCAGAACTTTGTGTCCTTTAAAAGGACAGAGGCATTAACAAAAGCTTTAACAGTCCGCAGTGAATGTCCGGTTTTAGTTCAGAAGAAATGCAATACCAAATCAATTTTGTTACACATGGTAGCACTATATCCCACAGAGAATAAACTGGAGAAGGAATGCCATTGCTGGGACCAGGCATAGAAGAATGATAAGGATGTGAAAACAACTGTTGCTCATACTGTTTCCGCAATATGAACAGAACAGTAGAGCTTGTAGTGTCATCTGAATAAATCATGGATTGAACAGGGGATGTTAGGCAATTGGGAGATCATTAATAAATAGTAAAGAACCAAGGGCAGAGCTCTGAGGGATGCCACTGTGAACAGGGAGAAATGTATATAAACTGATTGCGAATGATCGTGAAGAAAATCATGTAGAATCGCTTCATATTCAGCCATGTAGAGGGTCCTATCACTATTGATTTGTTCTGTTTGTTAAATTTTACTTTATCCATGACATAAACAAATAAGCTTATTGTACTTATAAATTTTTCTTTACTTATTGTGTTTATAAGCTTTTAGACTCTTAGTGCATTATGATGTACACTATATGAATATGGAAAATGTATGTAAAAATGCTCTACACCTTTGTAATGTTTAATATATTTTACCAGATGGTTGTTATCCATGCATGAATATGCATACTGATTATAACCAGCCACCATTGTATATATGACAGCTTACCTGAACGTGGAGTGCAGTGTCAAAGACATCTACACAATAGCTGGATATGACTTTGATTGGAAATGTGTCGGTCGAAGACTTCTTAATTGTCAAAAGGTTAGGGATATTGATGTTGAGGGGAAAAGTGAAGGAGACAAGAGGGAAAGGATGTTGTTGGAATGGAAGAGGAAACAGTCACATGATGCTACATACGGAGCATTAGTGAATGTGTTGAGAGAAATAGAAAACAATGCTACTGCTGATCGTGTTGAAGAGCTGGCGAGGATGTGCAAATCACCAGGTATTGCATAATGTACAATGACTTCACATGTTCACATGCATAGTTTTACAGGTAACTAGAAAAACATTAGAATGCAAGCTCAACATAGTTAAAGGCTGTTAACCCATTAAAAACTACATGTCGACAGGTCATATTGTGGTGTTGAAACCTAAACATCCCAGAAACTAAAGACGGTGTGTTAGAAATCACACCTGGAATCTAAATTTGTGTAGGCAATTACAATTCTGAGTGTTAATCTTGCTGTTGAAGTAATGTTGGATAGAAGAGAGAAAGCCCCTAAGACAAGGACTATATGTCCCAAGTAGACTGCGTAAAGTACACTGTACATAGAATAATTTTTAACTATCTTTGTGTGTTTTGGCTTAGACGGAAATATGGTTGTTGTAAAACGAAAAAATATGTTAATCGTGCGGATGCTATCACCGTCTGTCATGACTTTTTGGACTATTCTATTCTTTAGTAAACCCGTCAAATTAAAAACCTGGTAGTTGAAGTAGTTTTATCTATGTTGAAGAAGTCTATAAACTGTTCGTTGACGTGGATGTGCGTGTACTGTGTGTTTTATGTTTACAGGAGTGTGTGCATGGTACTGGCAATGTTGCACTGCATCCATGGTTTGTTGACACAACATATTATTTCGTATCATTGTGCTTG
>JABACO010000001.1:29676886-29858890 GCA_013339895.1 Ephydatia muelleri | reverse complement strand
CCGCCTACGAATCTCCTCCAAGGTTTTCCTGACCCCCATATGACCCCCTATTTTTGAATCATGCAACCCAACCATGATCCCTGGTATGTGTGTAGGAGGGATAACTAACTGCAAGTATCGATCTTGACCACCTCCTGGGATATCCTCCCACTGTCTGTAGAGAATGCCATCTTTCAACAGCAGGTTTTTGCACTGAGTCCAGAGAGATTGGAGTTGCCAAGTCGAATCCTTTGGACATTGTTGGGGTACTGATCCTGACTGCAACCAGGTAATAACTTGCTCTAGGTCCGTATCTGCTCTCTGAAAGTCTGCCATCTCTTGGTTTGTCCAGGCCGGCAACAAGGAAATTTCACATACAGGAAACATCTCATCAGTCTCCAATTCAACCTCCAAACCACACTGTCGGCACTGTCCGCGAGAAAGTGAATCTGCATTACAATGCTGCTTGCCAGGGCGATGTATAACTTCATACTGGAACTCAGCCATGGTCTCCAACCACTGAGCCACCTGGCCTTCAGGCTCCTTAAAATTGTGAAGCCAGCGTAGAGAGTTATGGTCTGTTCTCAAAAGAAACTTCCTGCCATATAAGTAAGGCCTAAAATGGCGAGATCCCCACACCAATGCAAGCATCTCCCTCCGAGTAGCACAGTATCTTTTTTCAGTGTGTGTGAGTGTTCTACTTGCATAAGCAATTACGTGCTCCATGCCATTGATGGTTTGAGAAAGAACTGCCCCCAAACCCTCTCCACTGGCATCAGTATCAAGGACAAAAGACTTACTGAAGTCAGGCAACGTGAGGACAGGGGCAGAAATGAGCATTTTTTTTAGCTCAAAGAATGCTTCTGTACATTCAGTTGTCCACTGCCAGGGTTTTCCTTTGTGTATTAAAACATGCAAGGGAGCAGCCACATGTGCAAAATTTTTAATGAAACGCCTGTAGTATGATGCCAGGCCCAAAAATGATGATAACTCCTTAGAGGTTGTTGGAATGGGCCAGTTGGAAACACATTTCACTTTCCCTGGATCTGTTTCAATGCCCTTAGCTGATACTACATGCCCAAGATAGTGTACACTTGTCTGCAGTAGGTGGCATTTGGAAGGTTTGACCTTAAGCCCAGCCCGCCTCAGTCTAGAAAATACATCCCTTAGCAATGCCAAATGCTGTTCAACAGTTTTGCTAAATATTATTATATCATCCAGATACACTAAACAGGCTGTCCAATGTAGACCACTTAATACCCGCTCCATTAATCTTTGGAAGGTTGCTGGGGCATTACAAAGGCCAAATGGCATGACCCGAAACTGGTATAGCCCATAAGGTGTTGTAAATGCAGTTTTTTCTTTACTTTTAGGGTCCATCATTACTTGCCAATACCCACTGGCCAAATCTAGAGTTGAGAAAAAACATGCACCACCCAAAGCATCCAATGATTCATCAATTCTGGGCAGAGGCTGTGCATCCTTGCGTGTGCAGTCATTAAGTTTACGAAAGTCCACACAAAACCTTGTCTTCCCATCTTTTTTCCTTACAAGAACCACAGGCGATGCCCAAGGACTGTCGCTAGATTCTATTATCCCCCTGGATAACATGCTATCAACTAACTCACTCACTTCTTTGTGCTGGTGAAATGGGAGCCTTCTTGCATGTTGACGAATCGGTTGGTTATCTCCAGTGTCAATTGTATGGAACGATAGGGAAGTTTGTCCAAGGTCATCGTCCGATTTTGCAATGACATCCTCAAACTCCTGCAGCAATGCCACTCCCTGCGATTTGTGGTAGCTGGAGAGGTGTTCTGTATTCTGCAACATCAGCTCAATGAGGTGTGCACACTCGCTGTGGCCTACATGTCTGTTGGACTTAGTGGATTCAATACTACAGACAATATCAGAATCTGTGACTGGCTTGATCACGCCCACTCTAACATCCTTGTTAACAACCACAGGAGCCGGACCAGGGTTGAGGACCTGAACTACCAGATGATTGCAACTCACTTGCGACAATGACCGTGCCACCAAAAGCCCATGATCTTCCATGAATGTGTCCAGTGGCTCCAACAAAACAGCACCTGCTTCCTTTTTGTCAAGGGCAGAGGCAGAAATGTACATCTGACAGCAAGCTGGTACAGTCACCGTTTCCGATACGCTCACAAAACACACATCTTCTGCTACCCCTGTATGATTAAACTGCACTATTTTCCCATCAATGACAAAGGTATGTTGTCGTAGATCTACTACACACGCATGTTTAATCAAAAAAATCAACCCCTAGTATACACTCTTGAGTGAGATGCTTCGTAACGAGCACCATGTGCCTTCTAGTCACCCCTCCTATGGTTATACTTACTTCACCTTGCCCCACCAACTCCAACTTCTCTCCATTGGCTGCAACAACAGAGTGAACCGGTGCTTTGATTGTCTTTGGAGATTGTTGCACCTTTTTCCACACGTCTTCACGAACCAAAGTGACAGCCGAACCTGTATCTATCAATATCTTTACAACAAGCTTACCAAGCCTTCCTCAACTGACAAACAAGACCCCACGGCTGCAGTTTCGACTGAGGTCTTTAGTTTTGCACAATTTCGTTTAATATGACCACGCTTGCCACAGTACCAGCACACGACGCCATCGCTTCTTTTCCGCGATACAGCGTCGTTCGGGCGTGATCTCGGATAGGTTCTTCCATTGTTCGTAGCTGCCAGCTGTAATTTCAACGTCTCAATCTGCTTACCGAGCTGTTCCACTTGGGTTGCCAGACGACTTGGTCTTGTAGCATTAGTTATAGCAGCAACAGCCTCGCTCTCGCTTTCGGAGTCATCTTCTTTACCAACCGCCATCGTCTCCACCTTAGCTGAAGCACCGTGTAGTCTTTTTTGCGACTCTTCCACTCCCTGATATTGGCCAGCCAGCTGCAATGCTTCGTTTAGTGTCTTTGGTCTTTCACGCATTAGTCTCAGCTGAACGGTAGAGGAACGAATACCACGAATAAATTGATCTCTTACGAGTTCGTTCAACTGTTCTCCCGGCCAATTTGGATAGGCTTTGTCGGCCAAGGCTCGAAGCGTCCCCGCGTACTCTGGCAGGCGCTCTTCAGGTTTTTGAGTACGCTGCTGAAATTTAAACTGCCATTCCAGATCGTTACCCTCCGAACCGCCAGTAACCGAGGCAGCAGCCAAAAATCCCAAGACAGATGGTGCGGGAAGGAAGATAAACAGTTGTATACGTATTGCGGACGTACAGGACATACTGAAAGCGTATGCCGTAAGAAGCCAAGGGAGGAAGAGAGCGAGGGACCAAGATGCTCCAATGTAGGAAAATGGGTCACATTTCTCGTAATTGTCTAGAACGAAGGGTACTACTTTGGCGAGAGAACTCCGAGAAACGGAGTAAGAGATCCGGAGCAAGACAGAACGGTATTTGTCTGTCAGGTACGGTGGAAGGACAGAAAACCAAGATCCTTCTGGATACCGGATGCTCCAGGACGATGGTCTCCAACCGGTTGGTTCCTCTTGAGAACTACTTGGAGGGCAAAGGAGTATCAGTACGTTGTGCGCACGGTGATATTAATTTTTATCCTTTGGCCAAAGTGGAAATAGGTGTGAGGGATCTGAAGCTCATCGTGGAAGCAGCGGTGGCAGAGAACCCAACTTTTCCGGTGTTGTTAGGGACAGATGTCCCTGAACTGTTCAGTTGCTGGGTCGGCACCCGGAGGAGACGTGTCCCCAAGACGTCTTGATCGTGATGACGAGGGCAAGGGCGCGACAGCAACTAGAGGAAGAAATTCTCAGAAAGGAGAAGGAACGGGCAGCGGGAGCACGAACGCGCCCGATAGAGGAGAGCAGCAATGGTTCTCCAACGTTAAGTTCCGAAGTTTCAAAACGGGAAGACCCTGTCGTTGCCAAATCGAAAGGTATTTTGGACATTTCGGCTGACGAACTACAACGGTTGCAGGAACACGATTCCACCCTGGCTAACATCAGACAGATGGTCGCAGATGAAGCTCGGAAGGGTGAGGATTCCGAATATTTCAAGAGAGACGGGCTCCTACGTCGGAGATGGGCGCCTAATGGTCGGAAGGAATTTGAGATCGAGCAGTTGGTTCTACCCAAGCAGTTGCGGAGGACTGTGTTGGAACTAGCTCGTGAGATACCCCTCGCAGGACACTTAGGTAAGGAGAAAACACGTCGGCGTGTGTTGCGCAGGTTTTATTGGCCTAACGTGTTCGGAGATGTGGAGTTTTGTAGAACCTGTGCAGTATGTCAAAAAGCATCACATAAGACAGTGGGGATGGCCCCTTTGCTGCCATTACCAGTAATCAGTGAACCATTCAGCAGGGTGGCCATGGATATTGTAGGGCCATTGCTTACGAGTCGGGCGGGTAATCGATATGTGCTCGTGGTTTGTGATTACGCCATGCGTTACCCAGAGGCAATCCCGTTAAAAAGCATTGACGCCGAACATGTGACTGAGAAACTGGTAGAACTATTTGCTAGGGTGGGAATTCCAAGAGAGATCCTTACGGACCAGGGCAGTAATTTTATGTCGCAACTCCTAGTGGAATTGTATCGTTTACTGCATGTGAAACCGATTAGGACAAGTCCGTATCACCCTCAGACAGATGGCCTGGTGGAGAGATTTGATCAAACGCTCAAGAGCATGCTGCGTAAGGCCACAGCAATCGATGGGAAGGATTGGGATAAGTTACAGCGGCGGATTCAGGATTTCACAAGCGGGGGTGGGTACTGGAGGGGGCGTGCCCCCTCCAGTACCCACCCCCGCTTGTGAAATGTGTAGAAGCCTGCGTGAGTCAATGTGGTCGTGGATAAGGATAGCGAATAGAAAACTCTACGCAAAGCCATTGTGACCGTATTCTGGTCTAAACGACACACACGTTTTACCTTTAATAGTATTATATATATACCTACTTGATTTAGCTCTACCTGTTGCCTGAGGTAAACTATCTTCTTATATGATCGCTTTCTTCTTGCTCGCACCATTCCATCGCGCAGCAGTAATACTAATTAAACACGCTTGGAGGGCCGTGGCTTTAGACCCCCCCACACACACACACACACTCACACACACTTTGGGTCGAATGCTAACTCGCTAATCAGTTCACTCGCGTTCACTAAACGCTTCGTTTTTCAACTCGTCAATCATGTATTCATAAGTTAATTTATTCATAACTGGTCGGGCCGAGGGGGGGGGGGGGGGGGGGTCTTTAGACCCCTTAGACCCCCCCCCCCCCCTGGATCCGCCACTGAGTTAATCCCATATCTACTATTTGCATATAGAGAGGTACCCCAGGCGTCGACAGGGTTTTCCCCCTTCGAGCTCCTATATGGTAGGGATGTGCGGGGACCCCTTGATATTTTGAGAGAGACCTGGGAGGGAAATGAAAACCAAGATGAGAGTGTAGTTAGTTATGTCCTCTCCATGAGGGAGAAGCTCAAACAAATGGTGGACTGTGTGCATGAGAATCTAACAAAACAGCAGGATAGGCAAAAGAGGTGGTATGATGCCAAGGCTAGGATGCGGGAGTTCAAGCCTGGAGATTTGGTTTTAGTGCTATTACCTACCTCCACTAACAAATTACTAGCTCAATGGCAAGGGCCATATCAAATAGTGACCAGAATGGGGAAGTTGAACTACCTGCTAGACATGCATGACCGGAGGAAGCGTCAACGCGTGTTCCATGTCAACATGCTGAAGGGTTACCAGGTACGAGCTATAGTGGAAGAAGTGGAAGACAATCGCTATGCTGATGAGCTGGAGGAAGATATTCCAGTGTGGAACGAGCAGAGCAAGGGAGTGGCTCATTTTGGAGAAGAACTAACCAGAGAGCAGATGAATGAACTGCAGGCCCTACTAAACAACTTCAGCAGCGTCTTCAGTGATAAGCCGGGACGTACAAACATGGCGGAGCATAGTATAATCACTGAACAGACACTTCCGGTGAGGAGACCCCCATACCGATTACCTCACGCATACAAGGCGTTGGTGAAAACAGAGTTGGATGATATGCTGGTAAATGACATAATTGAGACTACAAGCAGTGAGTGGGCATCACCAATTGTAATGGTGAAAAAGAAAGACGATTCACTGAGGATGTGCGTGGATTACCGTCGGCTTAATGCAGTGTCCCACATAGATGCCTACCCCATGCCACGCATCGATGATCTAATTGATGATCTTGGAAATGCAAGGTTTATCAGTACGTTAGATCTGACTCGTGGTTATTGGCAGCTGCCTGTTGCGGAGAAGGATCGACATAAGACAGCATTTACCACACCTTATGGCCAGTTCCAGTTCAAGATGCTACCTTTTGGGTTAAGTGGAGCACCTTCATCATTTCAGAGGTTGATGGATAAGCTGATCAAGGGTTGCGAAGGTTTTGCTTCTGCCTACCTTGATGATCTGGTGGTGTTCAGCAATTCATGGCAAGAGCATTTGTCACAGTTAAGAGCGGTGCTGAATTGCATCAAGGAGGCTGGACTAACAGCAGTTCGGTACAAGCAAATGTGTGTACCTTGAACATATGGTTGGTAATGGAAGCGTAGAGCAAGAGCTGAGTAAACTTCAAGCGGTGAAGACATTTCCACTGCCGGAAACGAAGCGTCAGGTGCGAGGGTTTCTAGGCCTAACTGGGTACTATAGAAGGTTTATCCCAGACTACGCCAGTCAAGCAGCCCCTCTGACAGACCTGACTAGGAAATCAGCTCCGAACACAGTAAAATGGACACAAAAATGTAACGAGGCGTTCGAGACATTGAAACAATGCCTGTGTTCTGGACCAGTAACGAGAAGCCCTGACTTCCGACAAGACATTTGTGTTGCAGACGGACGCATCTGACAGAGGTGTTGGAGCAGTCCTGAGCCAACTTAGTGACGATGGCGAAGAGCATCCTATTGGCTACTACAGCTAGCAGGAAGTTGTTGCCGAGGGAGGAACGCTACTCAACCGTCGAGAAAGAATGTTTGGCTATACGGTTGGCAGTGGCGGCTTTCAGAGTCTATTTACTGGGACGCAAGTTTGTTATTCAGATGGACCATCGTTCTCTCGAGTGGTTGGAGCGTCTGAAAGAAGGAAATCCAAAGCTATGCAGATGGAGCTTGGCGTTGCAGCCGTATGAATATACCGTCGAACATCGAGCAGGGACGGCGAATCTAAATGCTGATGCGCTTTCGAGAGCAACGAAGGAATTCGTTGCCGGGGAAGGATAATGGAGTGTGAAGGCTGAAGTCCACTGAGCTCATGAAGTGTCGACGATGAACGTATTCAAGTGTTGTAAAAGGTCTTTGAACTCGATTCATGCATTGTACTTGTCTCGTGTTGTTTACCCCTGTGTATATAAGGGGGGCATGTAATGTTCTAAAGTGTGAAATAAGCTCGGTTCATCTATACTGTGTTGTTGCAGGAAATTACGTACTGCGAGTGATAGGGAGCCGTGACAGCAGCATAGTTTGACCAGGAACTGGATCAGCCGAAGGATCACTGTCCGAGCGGGAAGGAATGACTTCGAGCGTTGCCATTTTATTACGCAAAAGGTCCGCGAACGTGACACAATGTCTCTAAGCAACAGCTGTGGCTTTTACTCCGGACGTGACGTTTATCGTACTTCCGATCTTTAATGCAAAGGGTCCATTGTTGAAAAATTTGAATTTCTTTATATTCCCTCCAGAAGCTAGAAATCTTTGGTAATCGCTATGCATTGACGCGAGCGTTTGCTTCACAAAATGTGCTCTCAAACCACAACCGCTCTCAAGATCATCAAGCGTTACCAAGCGAAACAAACATGGCTGCTTCCCTATTTTGGGGCAAGTAACATATATTGATCTATTCTAAGGTGCATGTACCTACCACTTGCGCCAGACGTGTCGTATAGTGCACACACAAATTCTTACTCTCCAGACATGAAAACCCTTATGTTGTAGCCTCTGTAAGCATATAACAATGGTGAGCATTATTTGGAATCATATGCTTGATTTTTCTTACTTCCATTGTGATGCATCTGTCAAGGGCTATATGAAGGTTGGCGATAGTGTCCTGTGCTTCAAAACAAGCAAACACGCCAGTATTATAAATGGAGTTGGGTGCGCTGGTATTAACAATTTGAAAGTTCATTTTGAAAGCACCACCACCCTTATCTAGTTCCATACTTCATTGCCTGGTATTACTCCATGCCATGTTAGAGTATCTTCACTGTTAAAGGCATTCATATGAATGCACAAGCCATTTTACCAATTAGAAATTCCCTGGCAATGGCTCAACAGACATTTTTAGTCTTCAGTGGTAGCTGAAAAGTGAGTATAACTTTTTTGACATAGGGTCAATCTTAACCAATTCAACACACATGTGTCTGAGTTTCAGAAACAAAATATATCCATGAACTAAACATACTTACATACGTAAGAATATAAATTATTAACTCTTGACTTCAATGATTTCATGCGTTATGAGTTGACCACAATTCTAACCACTTATGTAAACAATGACTATTATCTTTTTCTACGTAAGAGCCTTTGTGACCTTTTTTTTAACATGCACAGCTGGCATCTATAGCTACCTTCCTATCTTTCAAATTCTGCTTAGGAACAGAAAAGTAAGTGCCAATATCAATTTGAAGCCTAGATTTTACTACCAATTATAAACGGACACTTTTTCCTCATTTTTTCTTGAAGCAATATCAAGTACTTAGTCTTGGTGTCCTATGTTCAAGATTGCTAGATGGAATGCCAAGGTGTTATTGAATTGCATTGCGCTGAAGTACAAATGTAGATGACTCTTAAGAATCCTTACAAAGGTGATAATTAACCGCTAGCAAAACATATAAGTGGGTGTGGCACTATAGTATGTCATTGCCCGCTCAAGCCCGCCGATGCATTGTTCTCATTCGGTGCTTGCTAACAAAGGTTCTTTGCGCGCAAAAACGCACCATGAACATACACGTTATGGGCTGGCTTGCATGCAGGCCGCGCGCCAGGTATTATTTTGTTTTTTGCCCGAGCTCGTTTTTTGCCACTAAGAAATGCCGTCTAAGTTCCGTCTGCACTGCTGCGATCCATTGAGCTGTCACAAGAGAAAACGAACGTCTGGAGGATCCTACAATCTACGGTGCGTTCCAATCAGTCTGATTGCAAAGTTTCCATCGTTGCAGCTGACTATTAAGCATAAGATCTGTCCTTCTTGTCGCATGAAACTCTACAAACTGCCTGGCGAAACTCAATCTGATGGCAGTTTTTCTGGACATAACAGCAGTGTTGCTGAAACTCATTTCATAGAGGATACATGTACACCTGATTTTACAGCAACCTTGTCTGTAGAGACCATTCAGAGTGACTCTCCAATTGAAGATGCCCCAACAACATCTGGAGCCCCAACAACATCTGGAGCCCCAACAACATCTGGAGCCCCAACAAAATATAGAGCCCCAACAACATCTGGAGCCCCAACAACATATAGAGCCCCAACAACATCTGGAGCCCCAGCACTTCATGAAATGAGTGCTGAAAATGAAATGCTAAGCAGTGAAGACTATTGTGATGATACAGACAGTACCTTACAAGATGAAATCGAAAGCAGCAATGGTAGTGAGTTCCTTGGCCAAGATCCAGCAGGTGAAATCATTTCACAATTGAAAGAGAATTTTCACTTCACAGTTCGCCGTAGTGAGAAAGTAAAGATTCTTACTGCACTGCCCAAAAGCTGGAGTGTAAGGAAGATTATGAAGGAGTTTGGGGCATCCAACTACATGGCTAGACAGGCAAAGAAGCTGGTGCTGGAGAAAGGCTTTCTCTCCAGTCCAAATCCTAAACCAGGGAACCCTCTTCCGGAAAGAATAAAGCAGTTAGTTTCAGATGTGTACCTCAGTGATGAAATCAGCAGAATGCTACCAGGAAGGAAAGACTGTGTGTCTTTTATGAATGCAGAAGGAAAGAGAGTAACTCGTGTAGTGTGTGTATGTGTACATCTCATCATGTTAGGTGCAGTTCATGGGAAAGTTGTTTTAGTCCTTTTCTAGTATAGGTTTCGCTGACCTAGCTTGTGATGTTGTATTATGTGCAATGTTTGAGGTGCGGGGTATATAAGGTTGGTTGGAATATTGAATAGAGAGTTTTTGATTGTGGTCCCATTACATTGGTAGCAGAGAGCGGTTTAACATTAGCGCAGAGGAGGCAGAATGGCGGAGCAACGACACGTAAGCATACCAAAGCCGTTCGCGAGTGGGGATGCGGGGGAATGGTTCAAACGCTTTGAAATTTGTTGCAAGGCAAATGCATGGGACGAAAAGGCCAAGGTCTTGAAGCTACCCACTCTGCTGGAGGGCGAAGCGCTTGCAACATGGATGGAGCTCAGTGAAGATGAGCAAGGAGACTACGGTGCTGCAAAACAAAAGATGATTGAAAGGATGGTGCCGGTGTCATAGGGTATACGGTCCGGCCCAATTTTCGGTCCGGCGGACCGTATTCCCTAAGGGAATACGGTCCCCCCCCGGACCCAACTCCCTAGGGAATACGGTCCGTCTAAAATATTGTACATCCAGGGAATACAGTCCGGGGGAGGAGGCGGACTCAATTCCCTGATAGAATGGAGATTTGATTTTGACGACCCAGTTTATAGCGTGTATAATTAAAAAGAGAAATCGATTCTCACCGAAATCGACATGTACAGGACAGAAGTTCTAACTGATAATGAACGTATATAATTAAAAGGAGAAATCGATTCTCATCGAAATCGCAACCGTTATGAAAACAATTTAAACACAGGACAGAAGTTCTAATTGATAATGTTATATAATGAAAACAATTTAAAACCAAGACAGATGTTCTTTCACGACATCATGTAATTTATAGCTAATTTATAAACACAAGACAGAATTTATATAATGAAAGCAATTTAAACTCAAGACAGAAGTTATATAATGAAACCAAGATAGAAGTTCTTTCACGACATCAGAAGTTTAATGTAATGAATAGCTGATTGTTCGTACGATGTTTCTGGACTGTGGTTCATCCAGACAGAATTTATATAATGAAAGCAATTTAAACTCAAGACAGAAGTTATATAATGAAACCAAGATAGAAGTTCTTTCACGACATCAGATGTTTAATGTAATGAATAGCTGATTGTTCGTACGATGTTTCTGGACTGTGGTTCATCCTTTGCAGGAGCGTGATCATGAGCTACAATGTAAAGAATAGCTAGATTCCTATTTGTCACCTCAAATGAATTAGACATCCTTTACCTCAGGGTAGAGGACATCCCAAGCAAGGGTATTTGCTTGAGGGCCCTTAAAACCTTTATCTATTGCAATCCCGAACAAGAAGTGTTGGACTGCCTCTACCTGTGCGATAAAAAAACATAAGAATTTGTACAGTGCTCAGTCTCAGACGTTCATAACATAACCTATATCACAGTCTTAGTACATGTACGTGACGCGCATGCACGTGATTTATTAAGATATGTTTTCTGCCTTTTGCAAACCATGCACCATGTATATTGACAGAACGTGTACCACAGATTTAGCTCGGCAATGTGTATAATTCATAATATTTTTAATTGGTGATGCCGTAGGAGTTGTAGGCACCAATTTACTAAAAGTATGTAAATAAGGGATTTCGTATATTCTCGCAATTATCAAATATTATTTGACACATGCTGTGCTTAATTGGTGCCTACAATTCATACATAACCACATTTCATTTCTCTCATAGCTTGTCTGTGAGTGCATTTGTATATGTGTATCAGTACATGAGTGCTAGCCATGCAGCAATTACGATGGTTCATGTCGAAAGCTTTCATAGAACATATACTGACATGTGTGTACACTGGAACACATGGTTGGGATTTCATTTTGTAACCGAACACTATAGCTAGATGAGCCAACATCGCTTGCGCGTCCTAATACCAGTTCAGATACTACGACTAGATCTCCCCTATCACTGTAGTGTCTGCTAGTATCGGTCAGGTAGGATCTTGATGCAACTGAACTAACAGTCATACTGTTGGGGTGGATCACTGAACCCCAATCTTTCCTTCTACTGTCCCCTGTATAGATTCCTGAATCATGGGCGGGATAAACTGTATGGTGTGGTGCAAGGTGCTAATTAAGATTGACTTGTAAGTGGTATAGAAGCCGTACTATGGTATGGGCATAAAAATTATTCAGCAATGGACCAGTTGCGCGTAAGGCTAAGGAATTTAATTAGTGTTAATTACACGTGACGTCACGGCTGGCGGCTGTTCTGTCAATGAGAAGTCAATGGAAGCACAATCGTGTTGCGAATTTCAGAGCTTCGTATCTAACGTGCTCTAATTAAAAGAACTTTGATAAACCTAACAGTGTGATATACCGTTTGTAGCGTGACAAGAGACCGAGTGGTTGCGAAGATCTAGCAATAGAAAATGAGCGGCATTAGCAACGCTGCGTGTGAAGTTACTCTTACCGAAAATGATATTCCCGGAGCCAAACTTTCGAAGCCCTACAATAAGCATACCATATCTGCCTTACGGTGGTGGTTGTTATGTAGAGGCATCGAAGCTCCCACTTCTTGGAAAAAGCAGCAAATCTTGGATAGGTTTGTGATACAACTAAAAACTGATGATTAGTGCTTTAAAATACTTCTTCACTTGACTCTACTTAAGAGTTCTCCTTTCTGAGCAGGAGCAGGAGAAGATTGTGGATGTTGATGGCTCGTATACTCACAGGAAGTATGAATGCTTAAAAGAAGCTGGAGAGCAGGTGCTGATGCCATCAAATCCACCCCCTCCTCTTACTGGCTGGAAGCAGGTCACTGATGCTAACTTTAAGGACATAGCTCGTTCTATACCACAAGTTACATCTGGTAAATACTACAATTTATGCTTTACATTTTATATTGTTTAAATAAGTACATGTATGAATGTAGGTCTTGTGTATACATACTTGGCTGGACACGTTGGGCACTTTGGGGAAGAAGGGGCTTTTAGAGCACTGGAGCGTGGATATGCACACTGGGCTTCTGGACGGCTACAGGAGTTGCAAGTGAATACCAATCAATTATTCTGTCATGTCAAATGTACCACATCACCATCGATGAAGGGTGGCATATACAAAGTTTATATGCTCCTTGGAAAAGAGGGAGATGTAGCTACTATTTGTTCAGCAAAATGTGATTGTGCTGCTGGGTAAGCCTTCTTTGCATTGTTTCAACTTTGCTATGTAAATGATTGCTTAATCATTGATATGTGTAGGATGTCAGCAAGCTGTACTCATGTATCAGCACTCCATGCGCTAGCAGTTCTAAGCTCTACATCATTCCAGCTTCAACCCAACCTTCCCTCAGCCAGTTCAACTGAAACAGAAGCAACAGAAACAGAACCAACCCCTGTAACATCATTGCCATGTCAATGGAAAGCTCCAAAGGCCAAAGGATAGTACATTGCAGATAGCATCGACTTCCTTTGAGCAGCATGAGTATAGAAAGCCAGTGAAGAGAAAAATAAAGCTGTTGGAAGACTTTGATCCTCGACCACCTCAGTTTAGGGGTCAGATTCAAAGCAGGATGCCAGCATTTTTGTAGAGCGTGAAAGGGGAGCAAATGTCTATATCCTTTTTACTTGACTCCACACTGCAGCAAAGTCGACCATCTCCGACATCCATTAATTTGGATGATCAAGCTCTTGCTACTTCACATGTTGCCTTCAAAGAAACGTTATAGGTCAGCCGTGAAAGGATCCAAGATATAGAGAGAAGCACACGCGAGCAAAGACACTCCTCACTGTGGTTTTCTGCCCGACGATACCGGATCACGTCCTCTGTCTTCGGATCACGTCCTCTGTCTTCGGATCAGTTTTCAAACGCAGACCAGATACTCCTCCAGACAACTTGGTTCTCAGTATAATTCAGCCAAGGAATTTTTCTTCTGCTGCAACCCAGTATGGAATAGAGAATGAGTCAAATGCAATAAGAGAGTTTATAGCATACCAGCAGTCACATGGACATCCCCTACTAAGTGTTTCTGCATGCGGTTTACTTATCAGCTATAAACATCCCTATCTTGGAACATCTCCTGATGGTGCAGTGTATGACCCCTCGAATTCTCAGCACCCATTTGGTTTTGTTGAGGTAAAATGTCCATACACTGCTAGAAACATTCTACCATCACAAGCTTGTAGTGATTCTAGCTTTTGCTGTACCTTTGACTCTCAAACCGCCTCTATTATGCTCAAGAAAACACACAGTTACTACTGTCAAGTTCAAGGCCAAATGGGGATTGGGGAAAGATCTTGGTGTGACTTTGTAATTTACACCAAAAGAGGCATTCATGTACAAAGAATATGGTTTGATGAGGCATTCTGGAATCTAGAACTTTTGCCCAAATTGACTTCATTCTATGATAACTGTGTTGTGCCTGAAATAGTTAGCCCTCTGCATGCTTTAGGACACCCTATGAGAAACCTGTCAATGCAATGATCATTAACCACTTGTCAATGGTTTTTATAGTGAAGCATGAAACTGTATGTTGAGCACATTTGTTTAGCTATGAGGCAGAAAGTTGACTTGCTCAACATTCAATAAGCAAAACTGGAATACATTTTTTCACCATGCTATACATGTACATCTAGTAAACCAAACAAAGAGCCTGCTATGCATCACATTCACTACTTTCAGCATTATCAGAATCATCATCTAAGTCTGAAAGTTGTTTGAAGTAAGATTCAACATCACTGTCATCTGGCTCATCCGGGATAGGAATCAAAACTGGTTGGAAGTTGGTGAGAAAGGCACATATAAAAACAATCTGGTTGTAAGACGAAACAGGTATTGTGCTTTTTAGAATATGATACAATTTCATTCTACCTACTCGAGAACTTGACCAGAGGTTCTCTTTCTGAAGGTGAAGAGCGTCTGTCCACTTAGCTCGCATAATTGGATCCTTCGGAATTCTATGAAAAGAGACGTTTGGATCTGTTGCCTTGGTAATCCCACACACTGCACATCATCTCCAGGCATTTCGCTGTCCGTAACTCTCCGTACCACCTCTTACAAAGTTTTTTAGAAAAAAGATTCTGCCGCCAGCTGTGACGTCACGAGTAATTAACGGGCTAATTAAATTCATAGCCTTACGCGCAACTGGTCCATTCTCCTCTGGAGGCATGGAAAGAGAAGCGAGTAAGCTCTATACTGGCGCCGCGTGAGGATTGATATCGACGATTCGTAGCTGTATTTAATTATCACAGGTACAGGTAAGATTAAAGTACTATTTGTAGTGTTAATCGTTTCATGACCGTTACCCCGGTAGCGCTCTACTCAGTTCGGTCTATTAAACGCTCTTTCCTTACTTCGCAATCAATGAACAGACTACGGTGAACTGACGAGTGTGTTGGTCACTTAGATTTAGCGATAACATGAATTGCTGTGTTTTCTGGCAGTCTAAGATTCTACTCGGCTCTTAACTAGTTGCGTCAGGTCATGTTGCAAACCCATATACCAAGATTTATCTTCATCTGGTCCCATGGGTACTAGTAATAGGGGGAGCATGTAAAACTGTTCTTTCAGTGTGTCTCAAAGGTGCATTTTTACTGATGCACAACTCTCGGAGGAAGACTGGTGACAATGTGTTTCTATTGGAGAGAATCTGTGTGTTAATTAAAGGTCAATGTACATGTAACATGTGTGTTTGCACTTACTCTCAGATGATATATCATTCTTATAGGGTGTAGATGCACACCTCTCCAAGGTGATTGGAGACCATGCATGTATTCTCATAGGTCAGTGTGCTTGCACTTACCCTCAGATGACATACACCTGTATGTATATGCACCTCTAAGACAAGGTTTGGCGACTGTGTGTTTCTACTGGAAGGATTCAATTTATTTAAGGTCAGTGTGTTTGCACTTACATGTACCTCAGATGACGAAATGTAGGCACGTCTTTTTACCGCAAAAAAAACATGCACACAAAGACAAGCCAGACAGCTTAAAGACATGTGAGGATATAACAAAGAGATGCTGTCCCTACAAGATATGTGATTTTTCGTTAAAACCTACACAAAGACATCCAGCCCATACAACACCACTAAAACAGTAAGTTATTCCTAATCCTTAACTTCCATGAGCATGGCTTTTATCATATACAGCAACAAGTAGCTATCTTGATAATGCTATGTGTCTAATACACAGTGACACTCGAGACTAAAAACACACAGGGCACACAAGCAATATTAACGGATGCCGCCAAGCTTATATTTGTCTGTGAAATTCACTTTTTGGCTGATTTTACAGGTACGAAATTGAGTACACTCAATATATCAGCATGTCTCTTATGTTCATTTGACTAGTATCCCCCACTCATTCCTCTCTCATCCCATTTCTTTTTCTCCTCACACAGGACCTGATGTATAGAGGAAGTATGCAGTCACACTTAGAGTGTGCCAGGTCGATTTAACTGCTAATTAAGTACCAAGTTGTTGAGGGCCTATGCAGCTTAAAGCTATGTGTCCCTGTATCTCTTCTCACTTTTCTTCTCATCTCCCTTCCTTTTCCTACCTCCTCCCCCTCTGCAGAAAATCTCTGGGCACACGAGCAGCGTTATTTGTCTGCGAAATTCACTTTTTATCATGTACATGATTGAAAAACACTTATGCATCATTCTCTAAACAATAATGGCTGAAGTGTACTAGTTTTATTTTATTTTTTTACAGGTACGAAATTGACTCTCTTATGTTCAGTTAACTATTATATATTTTTATTTCTTTAATCTTTATTTCTACTTTGTGTGCACTACGATTTGATAATATAAACAGTGTTAATTGTGCTGCGTATATAGTTGCCGACCTGCACGCGATCCTTTCGAACCAAATGGAAACATATATAAATAGTAACAAGACAGACCGAAGAAAAAGGTTAATCAGTTGTTACAGAAGCTGCATACATGTACATAGTTGGCGACCTGTGATCATTGTGGCTTTTGATTTTCGAACCAAATGTGCTGTTACAGACCGAATTGAAACTGCATACATAGTTGACGACCTACAGCTTTTGCTTTTCGAACCAAACGTTACGTGCATGCAAGGTTGGAAATACATGCATATATTTAAAACCAGGGAATACGGTCCGGGGGGGGACTCAATTCCCTAGGGAATTGAGTCCGGTTAATTGGTTTTGTACAACCAGGGAACTCGGTCCGGGGGACCGTATTCCCTAGGGAGTTGGGTCCGGGGGGGACCGTATTCCCTAAGGGAATACGGTCCGCCGGACCGAAAATTGGGCCGGACCGTATACCCTATGACACCGGCAAGCTTTGTGTCAATGGACGGATTTCTCAAGCGCAGACTTCGATCGGGAGAAGCACTATCATTGTACCTTTACGAACTCCAACGGTTATTGGACCAAGCGATGCCTGGTCTCGATGCAACTGCACGCTCTCCGCTATTGCTACACCAATTTATGGAAGGACTACCAACGGTTGTTTCAAAGCAGTTAAGAGCGGCGGGTGACGTAAAGGATTTGGATACGGCGTTGGAGAGAGCAAGAACATTGATGACACTAGAGGAAGGGAGCACTACTGTTGCAGCGATGGAAGAGAAGCTGAGAGAGGAAACACAAGTGCAGAAACTCGCTCACCAAATAACACTGTTAACAGAACACGTCGCTGCGTTGTCGGTAAGAGACGAAAGGAGAGTCAGGTGTTTTCGTTGCGGACAATCAGGACACTTTGAACGACAATGCTGGAAAAGAGAAGGAAATGCAAAATGTTTTTCGTGTGGACGACTGGGGCATATGGCTCGGAATTGTCGTCAGCAGGGAAACGACAACGGGACGTCCGTAGAGGGCAACAGGCGTCCCCATTAGTTTGTGAAGGCCCCGCTGTAAGTAAGCTAGTTACAATAGCAGCCATTGAAAGTAAAGTTGTTACATTAACGGGGAAGCTAGGCGGAGCAACAGTGAACATCTTGCTGGATTCGGGCTCTTCAATCTCATTGGTGAGAAAGGCGGCGTTACAAGTAGCAGAAAATGTCCGTGTAATCACGCCCACGACACTCATTCAACTCGTGACAGCTGCCGGTGAAAAGCTTAAGATTGTTGATTACGTAACAGCACCTATTCAAGTGGGTGACAGAACAATAGAGCACAACTTTGTCGTAGTGGATAACTTGATTACCTCAGTGATCCTTGGGGTCGACTTCATGCAGAAGCATGGATTGGTTTTGAACTTCTCCCATTCTCCTGTTCAGGTTCTCTACAACAATAACAATTGCAATAAGCCAGACGGATTATCAACACTCCTGCCCATCATACAGAAAGCAAAGAGTACTTCTCATTTTGCAGCAGCGACAAGAAGCCAGGATGAAGATGTGGTTGATGAATGTGCTGTTCCAAAATTTGGAAACTTGGTGGCCTCCTTTGAATTAACAGAATGTCCGAGATCTGAGCTAAAGACGGTTGTGGGCAAGTTCAAAACCTTGTTTAGAACACTGCCAGGAAAAACGGACTATGCAGACCACTATATGCCATTGGGCATTGGCAATACAAGAATATGATTTCCAGATTGAATATAAGAAAGGATCGCAGAATGGAAATGCAGATGCCTTGTCTAGGCGCAGTGTAGGAGCTATTACCCATTCTGGACAACCATTGGATGATATGCGGAAGGCACAGAGAGATGACCACGCCATTGGCATAGTTTATACAACATTGCTGAGCAAGAAAACCCCCCCCCCCCCACTCATTCTGGAAAGTGGAGACAGCACCCACTCAGGAGATATCGACAGCTCTGGTCACAGCTGCAATTGATCGACGGCATAGTATGTAGACGATATGCTCCAAGTCCAGCCTTGGATGTGATTTCAGTACCAGTGCTTCCAGAAAGTCTTCAAAGGGAAGCACTACAGAGGAATCATGATGCTCCATCTGCAGGTCACCAAGGAATAGAGAAAACCTTGCAAAGATTGAAGCAAGAAGCGTTTTGGGCTAATATGGCAAAAGATGTCAATCAGTACTGCAGCAAGTGTGTTGTCTGTCAACAAGCAAAACTTCCAACCCCAACCCCAGCCCCAATGACCAACATACCTATTGGCAGACCATGGAAGATGATAGCAGTGGATGTGTTAGCAGTTCCGAGGTCAGTCAACAACAACATATATTTGCTCGTGATACAAGATTATTTTACAAAATGGGTCGAGGCTATTCCACTTCCAGATCAGACTGCAAATAGGATCACAACTGAGATTATACGTCTTTTTGCAGTGTATGGAATACCAGATATTCTGCACTCAGACCAAGGTACCAATTTCGAAAGTACCATCTTTCAACAGACATTGGAAGCATTTGGAATCAACAAACGTCGTACCACAGCTTACCACCCACAGTGTGACGGCATGGTTGAACGTGTGAACAGATCACTACTGCAGCTGTTAAGAGCATATGTAGAGAAGGACTATGAATGGGAGCGTTATCTACCACTGGTGCTCTATGCTTATCGTACAGCAGTACACACGTCAACTGGAGTCTCACCATTTGTACTCATGTTTGGTAGAGAACCAAGGAGTAACGATTTATCGCCTCATATTGCATTTGACACAAACTCATACCAGGGCTATCTGCAAGCAAAACTAGCAGAACTATCGTGATTTTGTGGATGCAAATATGGTACAGGCTGGAGCTGCTCAGAAAACTTCTTTTGATTCTCATGCCAAGCTGCGATTTTTTAAAGAAGGTGACACTGTTTGGCTGTCAGTTCCAAAATCTAGTAAGCTGGGAAGTAAATGGGAAGGCAAGTGGATTATAAAATCTGTCAAGAATGACATCAATATGGAGATCACAGATGGAACAAGAACACGGATTGTTCACATAAATCGACTGCAGCACAGGAATCAGCGTCAATACAATGAAGTACCACCAAAGGACTATCCCACAATTGATGTCTGGAATGCACCCCAGATTGACCACATAATTACTTCTCCTGATCTGCCAAGAGAAGACCTGCCAAGAGAAGACCTGCCAAGAGAAGACCTGCCAAGAGAAGACCTGCCAGAAGAGCAGAGACGATACCCCACAAGACAAAGGAGACAACCAGATAGGTACTAAAGCTTGAGGGCAAGCTTAAAGAAGGCAGAGCATATGTAGTGTGTGTATGTGTACATCTCATCATGTTAGGTGCAGTTCATGGGAAAGTTGTTTTAGTCCTTTTCTAGTATAGGGTTTTGCTGACCTAGCTTGTGATGTTGTATTATGTGCAATGTTTGAGGTGCGGGGTATATAAGGTTGGTTGGAATATTGAATAGAGAGTTTTTGATTGTGGTCCCATTACACTCGACAGAAAAGACTACTACTGTGCAACCTCAAAGAGGCATATCAGCACTTTAAAAGTGCACATCCAGATGCTAAGGTTGGTTTCTCAACGTTTGCATCACTGAGACCTAAAGAATGCGTATTAGCAGGGGCAAGTGGGACGCACTCAGTGTGTGTGTGCACACTACATCAGAACACAAAATTGATGTTTATTGGCAGTAAGCTTCCTTCCCTTAGTGAACAACAATTTGTGCATTACAGGCATTGTTTAGAAGCTATTATGTGTGACCCCCCTAGTACAGACTGCTACTTAAACAAATGTACCCAGTGCCCTGGGACTGATCATCTTGAAGAACGGCTGCACAAAATAATGGATGATAATTTGATAGATAATATTCAATACACCAGTGGACACAAACAGATCGCTCAAGCCTTATCACTGTCGTACAGCCAGTAGAAGAATTTTTAGATTCATTTATTGATAACTACAAACTTTGAAGTGCCATGATTATATAGCAAAAGTTCAAAACAGTTTTTTAAATCAATTAAAGACAGCTCTTAGACCTGAAGAATATATAGTGATTGCAGATTTTTCAGAAAACTATAAATGTATTGTTCAAGATGCTGTTCAATCTTATCATTGGAATTCAACGTATGGTACTCTTCATCCGTTTTTATGCTATTACCAAGATAATGGCCAACTTCATCACACTTGCTTTGTTGTAATTAGTGAAAACACAGACCATAATACAATTGCAGTGTATTTATTTCAGAAAAAGCTAATTGAGTTTCTCTCTAGCACATTTAGAAAACCAAAGAAGATATTTTACTTTTCTGACGGATGTGCTGCACAATATAAAAATAGGAAAAACTTTATTAATCAATGTCATCATGCTGAAGATTTTAATGTACTAGCAGAGTGGCACTTTTTTGCCACATCACATGGAAAAACTGCAGCTGATGGTGTGGCTGGTACTCTTAAGCGAATGGCTGCTAAAGCAAGTTTACAGAGGCCAAATGAAGATCAGATATTGAATGCAAAGAAGCTTTATGAATTTGCATCAAATGAAATTGCAGGGATGAGTTTTTGCTTTGTTACGAATGAAGAGCATAATGAAGAAGAAAAGATTTTGCAAGCAAGATTTCTGAAATCAAAAACTTTACCTGGAACACAGAAATATCATTGTTTTAAGCCATTAAATACTACAATGGTAGAAGTGAAACAGTATTCTGCTGCTGAACAAAAGTACAACAAGCGAATAATGAAAAATGCCGCATCTTAAGCTAAATGTTGCTCTGTGCTGTAAAAATGACTTTCTTGTGTTCTTAATTCTTTTTTGTTCATTTAAACTATCCTATATAATACACATTTATAACATAACATTCATTAAACATCATTCAAAGACAGTTTAAAGGATAAGGACGTTGGGGCAAAGGTTCCTAATTATAATTCGTGTCACTATTTTGATGGCTTTATTTCTACTGATTGCACACTTCCCCCCCCCCCTCCCCCCCCCCCCCCCCCCCCTTCCAAGTCGGTCATTGCACCACGTGCATGCCAATCACATTCGTCCTTGAATGCGCTGAACATTTCTTATTTTAGGAAGGAAGTTGCTAGCACTAAAGGAAATTCATTGTTTGTACATGCAGGCATTGTGGTTAATTGTCACCTTTGTAAGGATTCTTAAGAGTCATCTACATTTGTACTTCAACTTCAGCGCAATGCAGTTCAATAACACCTTGTCATTCCATCTAGCAATCTTGAACATAGGACACCAAGACTAAGTACTTGATATTGCTTCAAGAAAAAATGAGAAAAAAGTGTCCGTTTATAATTGGTAGTAAAATCTAGGCTTCAAATTGATATTGGCACTTACTTTTCTGTTCCTAAGCAGAATTTGAAAGATAGGAAGGTAGCTATAGATGCCAGCTGTGCATGTTAAAAAAAAGGTCACAAAGGCTCTTACGTAGAAAAAGATAATAGTCATTGTTTACATAAGTGGTTAGAATTGTGGTCAACTCATAACGCATGAAATCATTGAAGTCAAGAGTTAATAATTTATATTCTTACGTATGTAAGTATGTTTAGTTCATGGATATATTTTGTTTCTGAAACTCAGACACATGTGTGTTGAATTGGTTAAGATTGACCCCATAGTGGAGTGGTCTCATTTATAGTAACCAATCCTTCTTTTGTGTTGTATTGCTGCATGACTCTCTGAACCCTTATTTCTAAATTGTAAAACCTTTTTTTTACTGATGCACCTGACAACACAAAGATGAGAAATGAGCAGCAGTGATGTAGTGAAGCTTCAAAAGGGGGCAAGTAGCTCAAACAATGTAGGTGCCGCTAGATAGTATTCTGTCATAGTAATAGATTGTAGGACATGTATGTAACGTTATATTCTTGTGTTCCAAAATCGTGTACAGCAAAGACTAATATTGGCATTGTAAACAGAAGAAAGAATATTGGGTACAAGAGAAGAGGTAACATCTCACGCAGCGCCTAATTGTGCTGTTTGTCATATTCAGAAAGAAGAGCATTCCTCCTTCGACATGTTCGATGACAAAGTATGGTTCCCATGACGACCATAAGCAATGAGACAATCACGAGGACTGCAAATATTATAATGAATATGATCTCTTCCCTTAGGTAGGTACTATTGCCATGACAAGGTGTAAGGTATATGACGAGTAGCACAATAGTCACAGCCAGTGGTATAAGAAGTGAGCTTACCACATAGAGACGTTCCAATCTCTGCAAATTCTTATGGAATACGGCAAGAGCAAATAGATGTATCGATATACAAAGGGTGAACATCAGCTTGATGAATGATGACCCCATCAGTAGTGAGTCTAGCACAATAACAGGCATTATGAAAACCTCGTAGGTAACATTGTCATTCAGTGGAATATAGGTAACAAGCATATATATAGATGCAAATGATCGAAAATTTAATCGCGCTCAGAACTTGATACATAGCCATACGGTAGACTAGGGTCTTGTGTAACTTTTGTTTGCAAACAACTGTGACGGCTGCCAGACATAGTAGCACAGAGACGAATGAGATACAAAGGTAAATTATGTCAAAAAACTGTAGACTAATAATTAGTTCGCCGAGAGTGCTGCAATTGAAGGCATTGTCCATTTTCTGTACAACTACAGTTATTTACGTTACATGTTTACATGTTGGATATTTGTGCTATTACATTATTTTGACATGAATTGTGCTTTGGATATGCATGTGTACAGTTTGGTGTGTGTACTGTATTTGTTCTTGTGTGTGTTCATGTGCGTAGGTGTTTTAATGTGTTTGTGTATACATAAAGTACGTGCACGTGTGTGCACAGGATACAGAAGTGTACAGTATATGTGTGAGCCTTTGTGTGTGTTTTCCAGGTGGATCAGGTGTGTGCATGTGTGCTTATGCAAATGTTGTGTTTTTTTGTGTGTGTGTGGTGTGTGTGGTGTGGTGTGTGTGTGTGTGTGTGTGTTGTGTATCTCATCTAATATTCCAACTGTTTTATGTTGTTTATTGACTTCTTGTTTCCATGGCAGCTATTAATCTATTTTCATGGCACATCAGAATGGGAATGGGACATGAACATCACCTACCTTTACCAATAACACAGTTTTGTACTGTTACCTCTGCTCTGTGTGAAGTACTGCTGATTTAGCGTGTAGCTGTGGCTTGTTGGCTTATCACATATGAATTATTAAAGAAAACTGCATGGCTTGTTGTTCAAAGTGATCTTGTGAATGTAGTGGAAAGTTTGGGGCGTGGAGGTGTGTGTGGTCACTGTGGAAATGTTGTAATGGAAGCATGTATCCTGTGGTCAGCCGATATGGCACAGGATGGTGATGCATATGGTAACACTGTAACATTCAATAAGTGTTGCCTCAGTCATGTTTGGTGCCAGAGACGGTCACGCAGTGGGATTGGCAACACACACACATCAGCTTTTGCCTCAGTAAACACTTGGCATGTAATTCATGTGGATGTTAAAAAGGAAAAACATCATGATCATGGTTTCCCACAAAGATGGAAAATTCACCAAAAGTAGTCATAGAAGAAAATTGGATCTACTCGCAATCAAATCAAATAAACTCCGCAACAGAATTAGTTAATTTTACTGTGTGTATGTTAAATTTATAACAGGTTCTGGTTGGTCACCAAGAGTGGAATGAAATGATCAACTAATTAACTAATTGAAATGTAATACAACTTTATTTAATTTATTGGCTGAGTTTTTCATCTGATCGATATAGCATAATTGCATAATTGATAATGCAAAATTGAAGATTATTTTGTGGCGTAAATATGTGCGTGATTATTGTTATTTCTAAATTGTAAAACCTTTTTTTACTAACGCACCTGACAACACAAATGAGAAATGGAAAGCAGAGATGTAGTGAAGCTCCAAATAGGAGCCACAATCCCCAAAAAGATGCCCACAGCTCATATTATGTTATTGTAGTAAGTAGTGCTATAATATTCTGATGCTATATCGTATACAGCAAAGCCAAATAATGGCATCGTAAACAAAGAATATTTGTGTTTGTTTTGTGTTTTTGTTTTTAACATGGCGGTATTCTGTGTGAAGTATTGCTCATTTAGCGTGTAGCTGTGGTCAAATCCATCCATGGGTATTCAAAGCAAGTTCTGAGCACCACTGAGAGATGTGTTGTTTCTAAACTGAGTACTGTACAGAGGTTCTTATCAATTTGTGTTAACTGACTCAACTGATTTGGCATTGTGGAATTTTCATTCACGTACGACTTGTATCCAAAACACGCGACTTTAATTCGATATACACATAACTTCTTACCACAAAATTAAATATGTCTAGGCATAACGTAGACACAAATACGATGTGTAGTCATCCCTCTTAATGGAAAGATACATTTTCATGTCCCACTGTCAGGCGTTTTCTAGAGAAAAATTGTTTGCCGTTGGAGTGCTTCATGTAAGCCAAAATATAGGACCGCAGAAACCGTGACCTGCACAGCGTTAGTAGACAGAAAAATAGCGCGCCTCGACAGCTAGTGTGCACTGAATATTTTTTCTAGTGCTGAAATGATCAAAAGTGGAAAAGCTTTAACATTGTTGATATTAGCGTAAAGGGTTAGGGTTAGGGTTAGGTTTAGCTTCTAGAACATTAACCGAGTGCAAGATGGCCAGCTGTATTGAGTGGTTTGCAGAAAATCAAAGAATGGGGATGCACTTTGTCTTTATATTAAAGACGCAAAGACAAGGAGGTAGATCATTAATGGTTCAGTGGCCAGCAATGAAGGTTATATATGACAGACAGAACACATGTGCCAAAGTATTTCTGACCAGGATTATCTCATAATCGCACTTACTGAGTAACCACCTTATGGAATAACCACACTCACTGAATAACCACACTCACTGAATAACCACCCTAGTGAATAACCACCCTAGTGAATAACAATTCTAACTGAATAAACACCTCACTGAATACCCACTCAACAACAATTAACCTTCACAGAATAACCACCCTACCGAATAACCACACATTGAATAACCACATGCCACATGCCACATCCACTGTCACTGAACATGTATCGTGCATCCCGTCCATACCATTACATATCACATTCCCTGTGGTGTGTGCGGAGTAGGTGATGGTGGCCTCCGCTCATCTCCAGACCTAGAACTGGTCAAGCAACAGCAGCTGGTCAGTGCTCCATTGTAGTGTTATGGGATGGTGTGGTGTAGTGTGGTATAGTGTGTGCCGTGATGTGGTGTGGTGTGTGGGATGTGTTCTTGCCTAATGGTGGCTGTGTCTTCACTGATCATACCTATCATCCATTGGGTCCACCTTTCAGGTACCCAATCACTCTAGATCCTTGAATTAGGCCTTCAGCCTTCCTTCCTCCTCCACCTCACATTCCCCTATGTATACATAGTCTCGGTCACGCCCACCACATAATAGTAACCGTGGTTGTCCTTGATGCATTATAATATCATATCCGTGTGTTGACCATGATATATGCGCATCATGGGTTTTGAAAGATGGACCATGTGTACATGTGTGTGTGTTTGTGTGTACATCTGTGTGTGTGTGTGTGTGTGTGTGTGCGTGCGTGTATTCGGTAACCTTCTCATTTCCTCCTCCCCATGCCAACCCTATCTCTGTAAGATGGACAATCAGCCGCCTCCACAACAGGCTGTTGCTGTGGTAATGGACAATCGTGGTCGCTCCTACTTTGGCAACACCAACACTCTCACCTCCGGTGGGAACTACCCGGGAAATTGGTTGATGTGCCCAATCACATTCCTTCTGTTATCCTGCATTGTTCCTTTGTGGTGTGTGGGAGGAGATGGTGGGTATGGGGAGAAGGAGATGATGGGTGTGGGGATAAGGAGATGGTATGGGGAGGAGATGATGGGTATGGGGAGGAGATGGTATGGAGAGGAGATGATGGTATGGGGAGGAGATGATGGGTATGGGGAGGAGTTGATTAGCTGATGGTAGGGGAAGGAGGTGATTGTAGGGAAGAGCTTCTGGTTTGGGGAGGAGGTGATGGATCTAAGGGTCATATTCTGTCTTCCCCAGACCTGGAGCTGGTCAAGCAATAGCAGCTGGTAAGTGCTCCATTGTAGTGTTATGGGATGGTGTGGTGTGTGGGATGTGCTCTTGCCAAAAGTTGGCTTTGTCTAAACTGACCAAACCACTCTACCTTGCTTTTGGGCGTGTTTCTCATTGCCTCAGCCACGCCCACCACGCAATAGTAACTACGCCCACCAATAGAGTTGTCCCTGATGCATAACAATCTAAAAAGATGACCATGTGGGTGTTTGTGTATGTGTGTGGTGTTTGTGTGTGTGTGTGTGTGTGTGTGTGTGCATGCGCATATATGCATGTGTCCTCATGGCTTCTCCCCTTTGTGGGTGTGGCCTTGCAGGTGGGGGATGAGTTGCTGGAGATCAATGGGAACAGTACAGAAGGGACAGGTCATGCAGATGCCATCACCATCATCAATCATGGAGGAGATATTGTCAAGCTGACAGTGAGAAGATTGCCTGAGAGCCTGTCTGGATGTAAGTGTGTGTAGTGTGTGGGTGTGAGTGTGTACATGTGTGTGTGAGAGTGTGTGCGGTGGGTGGATACATGTTGGAATGTGTGTTCTTACATTATTTTGACATGAAGTGTGCTTTTGATATGCATGTGTATAGTTTGGTATGTGTACTTTATTGGTTTATGTGTGTGTTCATGTGTGTAGGTATTTTAGTGAGAAATCAGCACCTGTTTGTCCGAGTTTCATGTCAGTAGTTTGTTACTCTTTCTGCATTTCTGGCTTTGTGTGTTCACTCATATTTTGTCCATTCATCATTGGGTCACTTTGGGTGTATACATATAGATACAGCACTGTAATAACTATCTGAGCTGTCTGTGCTATGATGTGTTTACATCAGTGAGTACATGAGTACACATAGTGTGCACAGCATATAGGTGGGTGAGCTCAGTAGTTCACACATTGCACATAACACACTCACAGCTTTAACATCAGTACATCTGTGGTGTGTGAGTACAGTGGACATTTCTGGTGTGCATGTCCTCTGCTGGAAAGGTGAACACACCCATGTCTGTGTGGTCATCACACCTCATGGAAGTTCCTCACAACACACACCTATGTGTCCACACTGCGCATTCAGCTACATGCAATGGGACAAAGATCCTAACACAATGCTCAGTGGCTCACACAGGTAAGGGGTGTTTGCACACTGCTCTGTCCATGCCACATGCCCTCATCACGAAGACCAGGTCCCCATGTATTATTTGTTGGGCATTGTGTACACGTGTACAGTGTATGTGTGTATTTATAAGGGTTCTGTTGCTGCCCAATCACATTGAATTTCCTTCTGTTATCCAGCATTGTTCCTTTGTGGTATGTGGGAGGAGATGACGGGTATGGGGAGGAAATGATGGTATGGGTAGGAGATGTTGGTATGGGGAGGAGATGGGAGGAGGTGATTAGCCGATGGTAGGGGAAGGAGATGATTGTAGGGAAGAGGTTCTGGTATGGGGAGGAGGTGATGGATCTAAGAGTCATATTCTCTTTTCCCCAGACCTGGAGCTGGTCAAGCAACAGCAGCTGGTAAGTGCTCCATTGTAGTGTCATGGGATGGTGTGGTGTGTGGGATGTGCTCTTGCCTAATGGTGGCTGTGTCTAAACTGACCACACCCATGATGTCCAACTGTCGACCACTCTACCTTGCATTGGGGCGTGTTTCTCATTGCCTCAGCCACGCCCACCACGTAATAGTAACCACGCCGACCAATAGAGTTGCCCCTGATGCATCACAATCTAAAAAGATGTGTATATGTGTGTATGTGTGTGTGTGTGGGTGTGTGTGTCATGAAGAGTACTTGTAGCCAGAGGTGTGCAATACCCTGATGTTCCTCCTCCCCATCCCTCTAGTGATGACGAGGACATACTGCACATAGAGATCCACAGAGATGGCACTGGTTTTTGCTTCAGCATCAGAAGAGGGGCTGAATACAATGCCCCCCTCTGCGTACCCCGGGGGGGGAGCAGCTGAGAGAGATGGGAGAATGAGGGTAAGCACCCCACCCCCCAGTGCATGTGTCCTCATGGCTTCTCCCCTTTGTGGGTGTAGCCTTGCAGGTGGGGGATGATTTGCTAGAGATCAATGGGAACAGTACAGAAGGGATGGGTCATGCAGATGCCATCACCATCATCAAGCATGGAGGAGATATTGTCAAGCTGACCGTGAGTAGATTGCCTGAGAGCCTGTCCGGACGTAAGTGTGTGTAGTGGGTGGGTGTGTGAGTGTACATGTGTGTGTGAGAGTGTGCGCTGGATGGATACATGTTGGAATGTTTGTTCTTACATGTACATTATTATGACATGAAGTGTGCTTGTGATATGCATGTGTATAGTTTGGTGTGTGTACTTTATTGGTTTATGTGTGTGTTCATGTGTGTAGGTATTTTAGTGAAATCATGTAGTTATGGGTACCAACTTGTCCAGGTTTCATGTCAGTACTTTGTTACTCTTTTTGCATTTCTGGCTTTCTGTGTTCACTCATATTGTGTGTATCCATCATTGGGTCACTTCGGGTGTGTAGCTACATGTACTGCACTGTAATAACTATCTGAGCTGTGTGTAGTGTGTGTCCCTACCGGCTATGATGTGTTTATATCAGTGAGTACATGAGTACACATAGTGTGCACAGCATATGGGTGGGTGTGCTCATGTAGTGCACACTTAGCACATAACACACTCACAGCTTTAACATCAGCACATCTGTGGGTGTGAGTACAGTGGAGACATTTCTGGTGTGCATGTCCTCTGCTGGAAAGGTGCACACACCCATGTCTGTGTGGTCACCACACCTCATGGATGTACCTCACAACACACACCTATGTGTCCACACTGTGCATTCAAATGTGTAGAGTACACATAGGTGCCTGTGTTGTGGGCAATTGGACAGCTACTTGCAACTGGACAAAGATCCTAACACAATGCTCAGTGGCTCACATATGTTTGCACACCACACAGCTTTGTCCATGCCATAAGCCCCCATCACGAAGACCAGGTCCCCATGGGCCATGGCTGACATAAACCTACACAGCCAGTTTGTCACATGTGGGTAAAAAGTTTAATGTGTTTCACAACTGAAATGTTCATTACATTTGTGATGCATGCGTGCATATCATACTTATCATAGCCCAGCCATGTCCTACATCATAATTACACATCAAAATAATGATACTACAATCATTTACATTACACTAATATTGTTCACATCAACACACTCTATAATACTAAATAGTCTTTGTCGGGTAAACATCTACATCTGCCCAGAATGGCCCTGGCAATGGATCGACAGACATTTTTAGTCTTCAGTGGGAGCTGAAAAGTGAGTTTGACTTTTTTGACATAATAGAGTGGTCTCATTGATAGTAACCGATCCTTCTTCTGTGTTGTATTGCTGCCTGACTCTCTGAACCCTTTTTCTAAATTGTAAAACCTTTTTTTTACTGATGCACCTGACAACACAAAAATGAGAAATGAGCAGCAGAGATGTAGTGAAGCTCCAAAAGGGGGCAAATAACCCAAACCACGTAGAAGCCAACAGTTCATGATATATATATGGTATAGTAGTATTGCCTAAGTATGTAGTGCTATATTCGTGTGTTACAATATCGTAAACAGCACAACCATATAATGGCATTGCAAGGAGAAGAAAGAATATTGGGTACAAGAGAAGAGGTAACATCTCACGCAGAGCCTTCTTGTGCTGTTTGTCATATTCAGAAAGAAGTATATTCCTCCTTTGACATGCTCGATGACAGAGTATGGTTCCCATGACGACCATTACCAATGAGACAATCACGAGAACTGCAAATATTATAATGAATATGATCTCTTCCATTAGGTAGGTACTATTGCCATGACAACCTGTAAGGTTTATGCTCAGTAGCACAATAGTCACAGCCAGTGGTATAAGAAGTGAGCTCACCACATAGAGACGTTCCAATCTCTGCAAATTCTTATGGAATACAGCAAGAGCAAATAGATGTATCGATATCCAAACGGTAAACATCAGCTTGATGAACGATGACCCCATCAGTAGTGAGTATAGCACAATAGCAGGCGTCATGCTAACCTCGTTGGTTGCGTTGTTGCTCAGTGGAGTGAAGGCGAAAACAAGTATATATATAGATTCAATAATCCAAAGGATTGAAAATTCCATCGCGCTCAGAACTTGATACATAGCCAAACGGTAGACCAGGATCTTGTGTAACCTTTGTTTACAAACAACTGCGACGGCCGCCAGACATAGCAGCACAGAGATGAACGAGATAGGAAGGTAAAACTCAAAACCCCCTAGACCCGTTATTTGGTCGAGAAGGCTGCAATAGGAGGCATCGTCCATCTTCTGTCCTATTATTTACGTTACCGTATACCACGGTTGTTTTGAAACTGTGGTCAAAAAAACTATACGCCCTTTCATACGAAATGTTTTCGTAGCAACTAACCTGTTGATAGTACTAAGTAATAATTAATTAACTTTTCAGAACTGTAAGTGCCAAGGCTCATTACATGTAGGTCTCGTCCCCAACCCCAGTTTGGAGACACCCTGGGTACCGCATGGCACTTGAATATGGCTTATCCTTCTTTATCCGTACAACGTAAACTAACTATGAGTTGATATTGCGGTCAGGCGTCCTTTGAGGACTAAACAGTATAAGTTTCATCTTTGTTGTATTTACATACGCAGGGCCGAGACTAAATGCGCTTTATTTTGAATTGTTCGTGTCACTAGGCTTTTTAGAGAAATCCGCTAGGCCAACTTAAATAACTCTTTTAGAAACGTGTACTCAAGAGATGGCTGTATTTGGTTCTATTAAGGGTGTACTCAGTAATGGGGCTTATTTTCTGCGCGTCGTGGCAACGCTTTGAACATGCAGGGCAGATTTCTTACGTAAGCGAAGTGGTCCTCTCATAATGTACATGTGAGACTTGTTACTTATTTACACACATATACGTGAAAAAATAAAATCACACACTATTCTTTGCGTTTTCTTTTCGGCTTTGCTTTTCTGGCCTCAAAGACTTCAGTCTGGGACACACACTCAGGTAGTGTTCTTGCATAATGCACTTTAGCCTCTGTACTTTCATAGGCGGCGGAAGGTGAATAAACCTGGGGGGGGCGGAATTGTAGCGTAAAACGGAGGTGGAAACTTTAATTATTGCCGATTTTTCCTTTCGGCGATCTATAACCCGCACGCTCTCTCGCTTTCTTTACAATGTACATTTACATGTACATGTAAATGACTGTGCAAGTACTCTCGCATGCAAAATATAATTTTCATTTTTAACATGTACATGCGTATGTATTACGAAAATTCGTCTTTCTCCTCTCATTAGCTGCAATGAAGTCTTGGGCTATAGCAGTCAAATCAATTGCATCAGTCATCTCTTTGTGACAATGGAGTAAGAGAATGTTATTCAGTTGACATTGAGTCATTGTTGATCTCAAGTAGGTTTTCAACCTTCTTAATGACGAAAAAGATCTTTCTGCAGTAGCAGTTGTTATCGGAATTATCATAAATATTTTAACTAACTTTACCACTTCTGAAAATACACCCAATGTTAAAGGTGAAGACGATAGTATTTCAGCAATCGTTGAGGCACTGCTAATAATTTTAAGGTGCATGAATGAGGGCGTAGATTTAAGTTCCTTTATTAAATCAGGAAGCATATTTAACTGCCTTTGTAATTTAGAAGGATCGAGACCTCTTTCATAAAATTTTAGCAGTTCACTGTCAATTTGTAATGAACCAGGTACATCCCAATTCGCAGCTTCTAAAATAAGTCTTTCAATTGCAAGTGGTATATATTTGGAGGGATGGTTGGTCAAATCTTCTATTTAATTCATTGACTACAACATCGACGATCACTTCAAAGTATATCTTCCTATAATATTAATTCTAAAGGGGTTTCAAAAACATGAGGTTCACTGTCACTATCAATTCTTCTTGGTGGCCTCCTAGCACGAGGCAGACATGGTGGATTTGTTAATACGTTTGAATCGTTTAGGCAGTTTTCATAAAACAAATTGTATGCCTCATCTCTCCAAACATCTACGTGCCACATTCACTTGTCCTACAGCATCTTGCAACATGATATTTTTGCTTTGAAGAAACAATACTTCTTCTGTTATTGAAAATACAAGATGACACAATCTGAAACCAAAGTATGTTTGAAGTAATTCAAGCTGTGTCATAACTCGTCTGCCATAATCATCATGGCTAGTAGTATTGATCTCTCCAAATGTATGAATTAAAGTTTCATAATTCTTTAGAATTGAGTCCAAAGCACCTGTAGGACACAAAGGTCTAAGCCCAGGAGATTCAGGTGAGAATTCCTTTTGGCACTTCTCAAATACAAGATAACGCTTTGGAGAGTATTTAATTAATTGCAACATTTCACCTACTAAACCCAGACAGTCTCTAACAATTACGCATAATTTTGCTGCATCTTGTAAGCAAAGGTTCAGGCTATGTGCAAAACAGTGCACCTGAAGTGCTGTTGGTTCTATCTGCCTAAGCTGTGTAGCAACTCCAGTTAAATGTCCCATCATCACTGAGAAACCATCATACCCCTGACCTCTGCACTGTGAAATAGGCAATGAGCACCGCACTAAAACATCTTTAATAGCACTGCTAATTGATGTTGCATCAGTCTTTTCAACATGGACCATTCCAATAAAATCTTCATGGATTGTAAACCCTGAATCAATCCAACGAATGCAAACACTAAGTTGTTCTTGGTTACTAATATCCCTAGTTTCATCAGCCATTATGGAAAAAATACTAGTTTCACGTATAGAGCACAGCAACAGCCTAAGTAATGTATTTCCTAGTAATAAAATGCATTCATTAACAA
Source organism: Ephydatia muelleri (assembly GCA_013339895.1). Classification (NCBI taxonomy): domain Eukaryota; kingdom Metazoa; phylum Porifera; class Demospongiae; order Spongillida; family Spongillidae; genus Ephydatia; species Ephydatia muelleri. Next base: position 29,825,164 of record JABACO010000001.1, on the reverse strand, counting down.
TGTCATGGGATAAATACTCCGAATTTTGTAACCAAATCTTTACATCCTTATCATCTTCGGATCTCAGTTGCAATAACTGTTCAAAATTTCCATCAAACGCATCATGACCTCTTATTGCTAGTCCCTGTCACAATAACATTCTCAGAGATGACAGTTGCTTTAAAAAACAACAACCTTCTCATTTGTTGTAATTTTTTTAATTCAGTGTTAATTTGCACATTTATACTTGGAGCTACACACCGACTAAATTTGAAAATGGCTTCCTTATGACCAGCACTTCTTTGATGCACATCAAATCTTTGCAGAGCTTTCTTCCAATTATTAAAACCATCTCTGATGAATGCTGGTTCTATGTTTGTGCTTAAACATAATTCTTTCTGTTCATAATAAAGTCTACAATAGAAGCAGAATGCCTTCTTACTTGTAATACACAGTGTGAGCCAAGGATAATCTTTGTACCACTTAATTTGGAATGATCGATATTCATTTTTCCCCCCAAACATTTGCCATAATGGAAAAAATACTAGTTTCACGTATAGAGCACAGCAACTGCCTAAGTAATGTATTTCCTAGTATTAAAATGCATTCATTAACAATGTCAACTGTCTGCTAACTGTACACCGTTGCAGGGAAACTTCGTATCACTGTACAGCAGATCGATGCCCAGACTAGAGGCATTAATTTTATTATTACAAATTCTACAGCGCCAATATGTACTAGCATACAAGCTCAGTTGAGAAAGAGAATTAGATGACTAAAACGATCAAGCATGCACTGCAGAGCTGCTGAGAACGGAGTAAGAACAACGTCAAGATTCGAAGTAGTGTGCCAATTGCCGGATTATACCGTTAATTAAAATACCCTGCCGATACGCAATTTTAATTTGATGCAGTCACGAGTTTTCCAGTCAGCCTAAAAATCTGGGGGGGGCGGAATGATGCTTCCGCCCTCCCTATGGCAAAGTGGGGGGGCTAAAGCCCCCCAGCATCCCCGGTTCCGCCGCCTATGACTTTGTTACACAGCGAAACCATTACATTGAGACGGTAACGTCTCATCACGTGACCTTACCCGTCACTCAGATGTAGGCGGATACCGTTGATATCAATACCAACGGTCCGTCTGTGGACGGAGTGTGGACTGCAACGTCCTTCCCCTCCGTCGCTCTGTCACGTCTTTAAACGTTATAATCCGTCATTCCGGGAAATCCACGGTTAAAGGCGGTTCGCTTTTTACCGCATCGAACCGTCAGTACGTAAGGTTGGATTTCTGGCTACCGGTACTACAGCGCTACCGCTTCTACTTTCTATACATGCAGCTTTATCGTATACGTGCACCATCCCATTCACTTTCTTCAAAAAACCATATACAAATACAAATGCATATAAAAAGGAAGAGCAGGTGTCAGTTTTGCTTGGTCTCCACATTAGGCAAAAAGCCGGATTCCGTTCTGTTGAAAGATAATTATGTATAGCATCAATCATGAATGCATGAACCACAGAAGTACTTGCTTACACATTTGCGCCGGTATTGACAATCTGTGCGCGATGACACTGGCACAAACATGGAGCCACTCACGTCATCAAACGTTCATCTTGTGTAAAAAGTCACAGATGAGAAAAAAAAGTGACCCTTGTACATACCTCATTGCGTTCCAAAGCCAAAAAAAATAAAGGTGGCTGGGTAGAGGAAATACAATAAAATAACGTACCAATAATACGTTACACCTACTAATATGTTTTCGCGTTACAACCTATTCCTGTAGATGGAAGAAAAGTGGTTGTGATATCTTCGACACCCCAAAAATGGCACTTACGCAGCACTCATGTCTTATCATCAGTATGTGGCGAATCAACAAGTTTATTCGGATCCATAAGTTCCACGCCAATCTTTGAACCTGAAAGTTGCTATAGAGGAGGACAAAGGCCGATAGCAAAACACTTACCATATCGTACTCTTTGCTGCGCTGATGCAGGTTGTACTTTGGCGCCAAAATAGGTTGCGATAAAATAGGTAACATCCATCGGCTACACCACTGTTTCCCCGCCAAAAACCTATTATAAATAGTCACGTGAATTGGAGGGACAGTTATAGTTGAATTAACCAGCAACTGTAAATCAATCAATTGCAATTAGCGAGCTTATACCGCTTGTTATTGGTGTTGCCATGGCAATGAGGTAACAGTCCAGTACATGTATGTGCGATTTAAATCTTTTATTTGCCTTGAAATTGATTCATTGAGTCAGTAGTACCATTGAAAACATGCGCCTAATAACAATTCATTATTGGAACATAGCGGGTCACGTCACTTCTGACCTTCATTACGGAAGGGGGAGTTTTTGACCCCTTCAACCCCCCAGCCCTGGGATTAGGGGAGTATAGTAGGGGAGGTGGGAAGAAAAAGAGGAGGGAATTTTTGTAATCTATTTGTTTGGCTCACCTGCTGATCAAGTTCTCCTTCCCTCTGGCATCGTGTGATATGTCATACATCTGTTGTGGATAGCTGCATTGGCATACTATCTGGTGCCAACCAGCTGCTGACAAAACTCCTTGTGAAGAACCTGCAGCTGTTGGTGCTCCACTATATACAAGCTTGGGAGCAGCTCTTGACGGGTACTGCTGACTGCCATAAGGGTGAAATGCAGGAGCCCTTAGAATGACATCAGAGTGGTCTAGTACAGAGGACTGCGATGGATCTAAGGAGGTAGTGAGCGAACGAAAGGGAAGGGAGACAGATAGAGGAAGCAGTAGGGAGAGCAAATTGCAGTGAAGAAAGCCCCTGCGGTTACCCCCTCATTTTGTTCACAGAGTCGCCTTCAGCAGGGACTATAGACAGTGAACAATGGCAGACCGGTTTCCGTTCCGTGGTGCCAGAAGCGTGGAGACGAACGAGTGGTAGACCTATTCGGCTGTACCCGTCACCACAACCTGGTGAGATCCTTCGATATCAATGGTAGCTGCGAGAAATAAAGCCCGGTATCAGAAGGAGATGGCAGCACAGAGATGGATTGGAAATATGGGGGTGGTCTTTCCTTACCAGAAATAGCATTCTTTAACGCAAGAAAAGGACAGTACTAGTAACCGTAGCAGAAACGTATGTTAAAACAATCCATGCTGGTATCGATGGTCTGAAAGTAGACACGCAAGTTCTAAAACTGTTGCGTATTCTCTTTGTAGAGCACTATAAACATACCTTGGTAATATTTTTAAAAATTCGTTTTTAAATATTATTAGGCAAAGTTAGAATGACATATATGCGTCGGATATGCGGTAAGATCAGAAATTCGCGCAGCACAGGCTGTGGTCAGATATGTATAAATGGATATGCGGTAATTCAGAAATTCCGCGCAGCACAGGCTGTGGTCAGATATGTATAAATGGATATGCGGTAATTCAGAAATTCCGCGCAGCACGCACGAGCAATGAAGCGCACAACGCTGTGGTCTTGTGGTGTTGCGGTGTTTCTACAGGGGACGTTGCGATAATTTTGGCACGAATAACATTCCATACTACACGACGCACACGCACACACGGGTCCAAGTAGGCCTACATATACTTACACGCGCCTACACCAGACTATCTAATCTCATCCATCCGAGAATGGGTTTCGGCTTACTAGAACGCTAGCGTATCGGGTGTCATGCAACGAATTACTTCACCCCTCGTTTCCTTTCCACGCCCCCAAAGTACGTGTTGTGAAAAAAAAAAAAAAAAAAAACTCCGACGCAATGTTCTATTGTTAAAAACATTTAGGTGGCGGCAACGGCGTTCCATATGGTTTACAGTTAAAAAAAAAAAAAAACGGTTATATATTTTTTATCTGTCAACGATAACAAGTATTAATTAGCTTTTCATTTTGAACTGTAAGTGCATCTTTTAACCATAATGATGGTAATTTAATCTCTTGCAGTCATCAGTCATGCTGTTGAAATTTTTATAGCACAGTGTGCATAATTTAATAAGATGCTTTGTACAGTTGTTATAAATAACTTGTACAGGGTGCCTTGTAATTTTAAAAGCAACACCCATATATCCAAGATACCAAAATAGTCAGTCATAACTAGTATTAATAAACTCATCACTTCAATTCCCTTTTTTCCGATGCAACTACCGTGACAAAGGCCAGATTGCAAGCTATCTCTGCGCCTCAAACCCATGCATGGCTTAAAGTGCAGCCTTCACCAAAGTTAGGTCTTGCATTGATGCCTGATGAAGCACAGGTCATTCTAAAATGGTGGCTAGGCCTTCCTTTAACACCTGAGGGCACACCATGCCCACTTTGTCATCACAACATGGATGCTTGGGGACATCCATCACATGCTCACTTGTCGCTCTGGGGGAGATGTAATAACCAGACACAACCAACTCAGGGACTGCATTGCTGACTTCTGCCACAAGGCATGCCTTTCCCCACACATTGAGAATGGAAGTGGCATTCTTCCTAAAGACCAATCAAGACCAGCAGACATTGTAGTGCCAAACTGGTCCCTCTCACGCCCAGCTGCATTTGGCATAAATGTCATCAATCCGCTTAATTTGCAATTTATACAAGAAGCGGCTCAAACCTGTGGTCATGCAGCTGAGATGGGAGAAGAGGCCAAGCACTCTAGAAATGATGAGGCATGTGCCCTTAGAGGATGGTCATGCATCCCTTTGGTTGTAGAAGTATTTGGGGGATGGGGCAATGAAGCTATCAATGTACTTTTAACCATCCAAAAAGGTAGCCACGCATCTATGTCGACCTCTAAATGAGGTTATATCAACCATCTACAGTCGCCTCAGCCTCACCCTCATGACCAGGGCAATTTCGGCCAGATGTGTCTCACCAAACGCCTGCTGTGACTTTTAGTTATTTGTTATGCATGTATTCTGTTGTACCGTTTTTATTATAAGCCTAATGAACAGTATTATATTTAAAATAGGATTAAGAGAATGAATTTTATAGTACATACAACATTTCGATACGTGTCAGAGTCATCTATGGTCAGTTTCTATAACGTCTCAAGATATTAGTGATGTGAATCTCTGTCACTATCTTTCATCGTATACGCATGCAAATCCAGAGTACGATTCTCGGCCTAAGAGGATAAACGTTGCTATGCCAGAGTTCCCGCCCTTACAAAGTATCTTGAAAGTTGGCAAGTTGTTCATTCATATTCCAACGTGAACATCACCTGCCTTTACCAATAACACAGTTTTGTACTGTTACCTCTGCTCTGTGTGAAGTACTGCTCATTTAGTGGCTTGTTATCTCATATATGCATGGCTTGTTGTTCAAAGTGATCCTGTGAATGTAATGGAAAGTTGGGGGCATAGAGGTGGGTGTGGTCACTATGGGAATGATGTAATGGAAGCAGGTATGGCTCCACACATATGATGGTGCATTATCCTGTGGTCAGCCATTATGGCACAGGATGGTGATGCATATGGTAACACTGTAACATTCAATAAGTGTTGCCTCAGTAATGTTTGGTACCAGAGATGGTCGTGCAGTGGGATTGGACACATCAGCTTTTGCCTCAGTAAAGACTTGGCATGTAATTTATGTGAATTTAAAATGAACAAACTCAGAGCTTTAACATCAGTACATCTGTGGTGTGTGAGTACAGTGGAAACATTTCTGGTGTGCATGTCCTGTGCTGGAAAGGTGCACACACCCATGTCTGTGTGGTCACTACACCACATGGATGTACCTCACAACACACACCTATGTTGTCCACACTGCGCATTTATGTGCACAGTATGTGTGGAGTATGCATAGGTGCCTGTGTTGTGGGCAATTGGACAGCTACATGCAATGGAACAAATTAAAGATCCTAACACAATGGTCAGTGGCTCACACAGGTAAGAGGTGTTTGCATAACACACTTCTCTGTCCATGCGACATGCTTCAATCACAAAGACCAGGTCCCCATGGGCCATGGGTGACATATCCCTACTCAGCCAGTTTGTCATGTGTGGATCATAAGTTTAATTTGTTTCACAACTAAAGTGTTCATTACATTTGTGATGCATGTGTGCATATCATACTTATCATAGCCCAGCCATGTCCTCCATATTAATACACAAAATATATACATCAAAATAATTCTACTACAATCATTTACATTACACCAATATTATTCACATCAGCACACATTTTGTTGGCTAAATGAGGCTACCCAGAATTGCCCTGGCAATGGCTCAGCACACATTTTTAGTCTTCAGTGGGAGCTGAAAAGTGTGTATGACTTTTTTGACATAATGGAGTGGTCTCATTGATCGTAACCGATCCTTCTTCTGTGTTGTATTGCTGCCTGACTCTCTGAACCCTATTTCTAAATTGCAAAACCTTTTTGTTACTGACAATGACAACACAATGGTAAGAAATGAGCAGCAGAGATGAAGTGAAGCTCCAAAATCGGGCAAGTAAATAAAAAAATATAGGTGCCTCCTGATAGTGTTCTGGCATAGCAATAGTTGTATTGTTTGTAACGATATAGACTGGTATTCCATAATCATATACTGCAAAGACAAATATTGGCATTGTAAACAGAAGGAAGAATATTAGGTACAAGAGAAGAGGTAACATCTCACGCAGTGCCTTCTTGTGCTGTTTGTCATATTCAGAAAGAAGAGCATTCCTTCTTCGACATGCTCGATGATAGAGTATGGTTCCCATGACGATCATTAGCAACGAGACAATCACGAGAACTATAAATATGATATTGAATATGATCTATTCCCTTAGGTAGGTACTATAGCCATGACAACCTGTAAGGTTTATGCCCAGTAGCACAATAGTCACAGCCAGTGGACACTACCATTGTTTATTGTGATGTGTATTGCATTTCATAATGAATTTATAAACCATGTACATAGAATAAGATCCATATAAGGGATTTACATCGTTGGTACTGCGCACGATGGTAACATACAGACGAAAGGTGATGCATATGGTAACACTGTAACATTCAATAAATGTTGCCTCAATAATGTTTGGTACCATTGCGCATGCGGGGGTGGGGGTGGGGGGGGTGGGGGGGGGGGGATTGTGTGTGGGAAATGAAATCTATTTTGAACCCTCTAACGAGGAATAAGTGAAACTTGTTTTTTTTTTAACCCTAACCAAGAATACCAGCTGATTTGGTCAGGACAAGATAACAGAGGTTCTAAAGGAGACCCCTGCAGGATCTTATACAAAGATTCCCCAATAGATGATGCAGGAACAATGATAACTGACATATGCATATGTGCAGCAAAGGTAAGACATTGAGTATCCATGGCAACCATTCTTATTACTCCTCATTTATTGACTTCTCGTTTCCATGGCAGCTATTAATCTATTTTCATGGCACCAGAATGGGAATGGGACATGAACATCACCTACCTTTACCAATAACACAGTTTTTTGTACTGTTACCCTCTGCTCTGTGTGAAGTACTGCTCATTTAGTGTGTAGCTGTGGCTTGTTGGCTTATCTCATATTGAAAACTGCATGGCTTGTTGTTCAAATTAAGTGATCCTGTGAACGTAGTGGAAAGTTGGGGGCATGGAGGTGGGTGTGATCACTGGGGGAATGATGTAATGGAAGCATGTATGGCTCCACACATATGATGGTGCATTATCCTGTGGTCAGCCATTATGGCACAGGATGATGATGCATATGGTAACACTGTAACATTTGCCTCAGTAATGTTTGGTACCAGAGGCAACACACACACATCAGCTTTTGCCTCAGTAAAGATTTGGCATGAATTCATGTGGATATTAAAATGGACAAACATCATCGTCATGGTTTCCCACAAAGTTCACCAAAAGTAGTCATAGAAGAAAATTGGAAACTACTCACAATCAATCAAATATTAAACTCTGCAACAGAATTAGTTTATTTTACTGTTAATCTATTACTGGTTGTTCACCAAGTGGAATGAAATGATCAACTAATTATCTAACTGAAATGTAATACAACTTTATTGAATTTATTGGCTGAGTTTCTCATGTATGTAATATACACTAGAGGAATGCATAATTGAAGATTACTCTATGGGATCGTTGGGGACTAAACATGTTTTTCAAGGATTTTAAATTCTAGAATTTTGAAATGTCCTCTACTTATTGCTTCTTACGCACTGAGAGTCTGTAATGGAGTTGTAATGCTCTGAAGTTTTAATAAACCATACATTTCAATTCAAGCATTACTTTTCTATTGTGTGTATTAGAAATTTTATAACGAATGCATTAGGTCCCTTTTTGCAGAAACGATCCCATATAATAGTAGTAATAATAAAGTAGCAAGCTGAAATATATATGATGGTGTGATGCTTCCACAACAACAGACTTAGAGATACATGTATCTCGGTAGTATCATTTCATCACACATCTTTCAGTCCAGCTAGGTGGAAAGTAGTCACGGGATTTAGCACAGATATTTCCCAGATAAGGCCAGCGGACATGCAGACATCCTCGTTATGGATTGGTATGGGAGAAAGCATGCAGTTATATGTACCCGTGTGTCCAGGTTTCATGTCAGTACGTTGTTACACTCACTCTTTCTAAAAAGTGTGCCGCTGTTCAGGGCCCGGGGAAGGACGCTCACGGGGGCCCCCTTGGCCCTGTAGGCTGAAACTATCAGAGATAATCTATGCGATATCTCTGCTAGTATGCATTGTTCTAAAACATGCAGGCTGAAAGATTAATGGACTAAATTTAATCGATTTTATCTCAGTGCGAAACGTTCGTCCGGCGCCGCGACTTTAGAATATAATCGACAAATTAATGACGATTAAAAGCCTACATGTACATGTACATGCATTACCAATGAAAAAGCTCCAATGAAAAGTACAAATACAAACTATAGACTATAGCGGTGTTCAGTGACTGCCGACAGACTAATGGACTAGTGTACTGCGATATGTCGCATTGTCACCAGGGATGACATGCACATGCACTCACAGTGCCGCTTTTCTATCCTTCCTGGCCGCAAATGTGTTGACCAATGATTGAATCGTAATCAATTGTCTTTGTTAATTCTGATTCAATGCAAAGCAGGGCTAAGCCTTGAAATCGTTCCTGTGCCATTGTCGATCTGCCGTATGATTTTATTCGCTTCAGTTGACTAAAGCTTCTCTCTGCAGATGCCACGGTGACTGGCAAGGTGCAAAATATCCGCAGGCTGATGCAAACGTTAAGGAACAAAGATTCCAGGCGCGCGTCATGCAGCTTGTTCAGCAACTGTAAAGGGGACAGCTGTACGTCTCCAAGATTGGCAAGACTGATCTTCTTCAACAAAATCATCTCTTTCACAAGATCCTTAGATACATCACTTTTTGTACATGGCACAAAAACTTGTGACAGCAGGGTCAAGTCTTCATCTGACAAGACAGGAATTTATATAGGAAGCCAAACAGGCTGTAAATGCGTTTAGCAGCCTCAAATCTAGTAGTCAATCCCAGTACGACAGCATCGATCAAACGGTAAAAGACGCTAATGCGAAATTCACAGACTTCTGCGGGTTCATCAGCAGAATTATCACTTTGCTCTAGTTGCGGCCGCTGTGTATTGTACATGTATCTAACCATGACGATTCAGATGCAGGGACAGCTCGAAAGAAAGAATCGAGTCTTGTTGATTTCTCAATCTCAGCTTTTGCAGCATTCAGTTTCTTTCGTTTGGCAGCACCACTTTCGTATTGACGCATTTTCTGTGTTTTATATTTCGCGCGTATCAGACCATGCCGGAATTCTATTTATCATTAACCATTAAAATATAATCAATTCTCTACTACTTCCCATGTGTATCAGGATTGTGCAGTACAGACTAACAATGGCAGACTGGCAGTGAGTGAACAAATCAGTGCTCGATCGAAAACGAAAGGGTCGTCGCACAGAATTGGAAAAAAAAAATAATTATTAGGGATCGTGGGGCCCCCTTTGTGCCGCGGGGCCCGGGGTAGTGTACCCCCTTACCCCCCCACCCCCCCCCCCCCCCCCCCCCCCCCCCCCCTCTCGACGGCACTGCCGCTGTTGTGCTATTTGGTGCGCATCCTATTCTGCCCTATTATTCATTTCGAGTGACATGCATCCATCTGTTTTTGCTGTGTACATGTAATCGGTCGTATTGCTAGATTGGACGTGCATGAATGTACGCTGAGTGAGATTCCGTGAGATTTACAATGAAACACGTCCCCTTACTCTGTCGTCTCACCACCGCCGCCTCGTCTTTCCAGTTCAGCTTGATTCGGCTTGTCTCCTCTCGCCTGTACGTAGCAATTTCTTTCCCTCTCCTGCTCTCTGCGCCGTTCCTCTATAGCTTGTCTCTCTTGACTCTCCGCCAGGAATTTCAGCACGTCTCCCATGGTTACCGCCATCGGTCCGGCTCCTTCCTCTCGGTTCGCCATAGTCCCGGCCGTTTCACTATGATAAAGTAGACCTGACCTGGTTGACACTAACTATTCGCTGCGTAGCTCCGCTGTGCCTCTCACAACGTTGAAAAAAAAATTCCCGGACAGGCCCCCAGTGTGAAGGATTCCCGGTCTCTCCCGTCGCACCCTAGCGGTGTGGCTTGCGCAACGGTCGTAAGCAATATAGAATATATCACCTTTCTCTCCCTTACATGAAAATACACTTTAATTAGTCTCCCCTCCCGCTATACAGTCCAATAATATTAGAATTGGTTTTCCCGAACGGGTTCGGGCGACGGATCGTTCTTTCACTGCGATCCCGCCAATTATTCCTTTATAGATCATCTCCAGACCTAGAACTGGTTGAGCAACAGCAGCTGGTCAGTGCTCCTTGTAGTGTTATGGGATGGTGTGGTGTAGTGTGGTGTGGTGTGTGGGATGTGTCCTTGCCTAATGGTGGCTGTGGCTACACTGACCACACCCATCATACATTTGATCAGGTACCCAATCGCTCTAGATCCTTGAATTAGGCCTTCAGCCTTCCTTCCTCCTCCACCTCACATTCCCCTATTTATACATAGCCTCGGTCACGCGCCCACCACATCATAGTAACCGTGGTTGTCCCTCATATCCGTGTGTTGACCATGATGTATGCGCTTCATGGGTTTTGAAAGAAGCAATTTACAGAGATTGGAACGTCTCTATGTGGTGAGCTCACTTCTTTTACCACTGGCAGTCAATATTGTGCTACTGGGCATAAACCTTACAGGTTGTCATGGCAATAGTACCTACCTAAGGGAAGATATCATATTCATTATAATATTTACAGTTCTCATGCTTGTCTCATACGGTAAGAGCAAATAGATGTATCGATATCCAAACGGTGAACATCAGCTTGATGAACGATGATACTATCAGTAGTGAGTTTAGCACAATAACAGGCTACCCTTGTACATGTACTTGTAACGTAGTTCAGAACAATTAAGCGTGTAAGGTTCTGTTTAAGAGTAAACAGTGTTTAACGGCATGACAGTTGGTTTTGTGGGCAGCCTTATCTGGGGGCGCCTTCTGGGTTGGGGCTCGCGCTTTCCTAGAACAGCCTTTGTTCAGGAAGGCCTTCAAACTGATTGGTTGGATTCTGGGCAGCTACCATATAAGGCCCTCCTTCCATGGTGCCATATTGCACACATTTGGCATTGGGAAGGAGAGTGCTTTCCCACCCTTCCACACCCCGTGTATCCTATTTGTACAGCTTGTCCTTTTGATGCTATATGGTCGGCAGGTGGAGCTCTACGGGCTTTCCCTTAAATCTGGCTAGCCCAATCTGGACCAGCGTCCAGATCTGGGATACGGGTTCTAACTCGTGGCCTGCATCACTTGTGACAAGTGTCACACTGGACCTGTATAGCCTTGGGATAGGGTGCCCCCTATTCACCCGTGCATGCCTCGCCCCCTGTTGTGGAAATAACCACGGCGCTCGCTGGGTTGGGGCTGTAGTTAATTTGTACCTCTTAGGCTAGAACCAACTGCAAGAGATAGTTAAATACATGTATATTCAATAATTCATCGCGCTCAGAACTTGATACATAGCCAAATGGTAGACGAGTGTCTTGTGTAACTTTTGTAGTAGCCACAATGATGGACCAGCTTGAGGGATCTGCTCTGTCCATGCCATAAGCCCCCATCACGAAGACCAGGTCCCCATGAGCCTTGGCTGACATATCCCTACACAGCCAGTTTGTCACGTGTGGATGATAAGTTTAATGTGTTTCACAACTGAAATGTTCATTACATTTGTGATGCATGTGTGCATTTCATACTTATCATAGCCCAGCCATGTCCTCCATCATAATTACACAAAATATAATGCATCAAAATAATTATACTACAATCATTTAATATTGTTCACAGCAACATACACTTTGTTCGCTAAACAAGTCTACCCAGAATTACCCTGGCAATGGCTCGGCAAACATTTTTAGTCTTCAGTGGTAGCTGAAAAGTGAGTATGACTTTTTTGACATAGAAGAGTGGTCTCATTGATAGTAACCGATTAGGGTGTGTAACCGGTTATCAGGTTATTCGGGTTATTCGGATATTCGCAAAAACCTATCCGTTCGAATAGCAATTTAGCATTACTCGGAAAAATCGATTAGTGAATTTTATCTATTCGAAATAACCGGTTTATGTTTCTCCATTCGGAGGTACTTAGGTATTCGTCCACAGCGAAACCGCTATCCGGAGACGGGTTGCAACGGTGCCCCGTCACTTTCGATCAAGACGGACTTCCACGTAAATTTCACGGAAACGTTTAGTGACGGTATCCGTGTATTTATGAACGTGAATCGACGAACGCTACCGCACGGTACCGCGTCCTCCACTATTATTGACGCATGGTCACGTGATACAAGTAACTCCTTCCGAATTCAAAAAATGAGCGGCAAGTGACGTTACTGTCACCACTGCGGGGAATACGTGTGTAGATCTACATTTATTGAACACCAAATGCTAGTAGAGTCGTTATCCAAAGCTGATAGTTCTCTTCAAGCTAAACAACAGCTTCCTGCGGAAGGTATGTACGTATCGTATATCATACACGTGCACCGATTATGTATGCATATGCGCAGCTGCATACTCGATTCGCGAGATATAGCTAGTGCTGAGCGGTAGCTATTAGCAGCTAATTGTATCCTTTTTTGTTATACAGACGTACCGGGTACCGGTACTATGGCAGACAGGAGAGCATATAGAATACCTCTCCGGCTCTGAGTCAGATTCGTCATCAAGTAAAGAATCTTTACAGCAAGGACTCCATAACTATAAATGGCACCAGTTGCCTGTGTGTGTATGTGATGTGTGCCTCTGTGTGAGATGTGTGCCACTGTGTATATGTGCCTGTGTGTTGATGTGTGCCTGTGTCAATGTGTGCCTCTGTGTAATATGTAGCCTTAGTGATGAGTGCCTCTGTGTGATATGCGCCTCTGTTTATGATACATGTGTCCCTGTGTGTAATGTGTGCCAATATGTGTAGCCTATGTGTGATGTACACATGCCTCTGTGTGATGTGTTCCTGTGTGTGATTTGTGATGTACACGTGCCTCTGTGTGATGTGTCCCTCTGCTCTGTGCGTGATGTATGCCTCTGAGTAATGTGCACTTGCCTCTGTGTGATGTATTGCTGTGTGTGATGAGTGCCCGTGTGTGATGTTTGCCTCTCTGTAATGTGTAGCCTTATTGATAAGTGCCTGTGTGATGTGTTCCTCTGTTTATGATGTGTCCTTGTGTGTGATGTGTGCCAATGTGTAACTTGTGTGTGATGTGTGCCAATGTGTAACTTGTGTGTGATGTGTGCTTGTGTGTGATGTGTAACCTTAGTGATGAGTGCCTGTGTGTGATGTGTGGCTGTGTGTGATGTGTGCCTCTGTGTGTGATGTGTGCCTCTGTGTGATGTGTGCCTGTGTGTGTGATGTGTACCTGTGTGTGATGTGTGCCTATGTGATGTGTGCTTGTGCCTGTGTGAGATGTGTGATGTGTGCCTGTGTGATGTGTGCCTATGTGCGATGTGTGCCTGTGTGTGATGTGGCTGTGTGTGATGTATGCCTGCATGTGATGTGTGCCTGTGTGTGATATACACATGCCTCTGTGTGATGTGTGCCTCTGTGTGATGTGTGCCTATGTGTGATGTGTGCCTATGTGTGATGTTTGCCTGTGTGTAATGTGTGTAACCTGTGTGTGATGTGTGCCTGTGTGTGATATGTGCCTATGTGTCATTTGTGCCTGTAGCCTTAGTGATGTGTGCCTATATGTGATGTGTGATGTATGGCTGTGTGCTATGTGTGTCTGTGTGCATACCTCTGTGGGATGTGTGCCTGTCTGTAATGTGTGCCAATATGTGTAACTTGTGTGCGATATGTGCCTGTGTGATGTGTGCATGTGTGTGATGTGTGCCTCTGTGTGATATGTAGCCTTCGCGATGAGTGTCTATGTGTCTGTGTGTGACATGAGCCTGTGTGATGTGTGCCTGTGTGATGTGTGCCTCTGTGTGTGCCTGTGTGATTTGTGCATATGTGTGATGAGTGCCTGTGTGATTTGTGCCTGTGTGTCATTTGTGCCTGTGCGTGTGTATGCCTGTGTGTGATGTGTGCCTGTTTGTGTGATGTGTGCCTGTGTGTGATGTGTGTCGTGTGATGTGTACCTGTGTGATGGTGCTTCTGTGTTATGTGTGCCTGTGTGATGTGTGCCTCTGTGTGTGATGTGTGCCTGTTGATGTGTGATGTGTGCCTGTGTGATGTGTGATGTGTGCCTATGTGTGATGTGTGCCTCTTTATTATGTGTGCCTTTGTGATGTGTGCCTGTGTGTCATTTGTGCCTATGAGTGATGTATGCCTGTGTGTGTATGTGTGCCTGTTTGTGTGATGTGTGTCTTTGTGTGATGTGTGCCTGTGTGATGTGTGCCTGTATGATGTGTGCCTTTGTGATGTGTGCCTGTTGGTGTGATGTGTGCCTGTGTGTGATGTGTGCCTGTGTGTGTTTGTAGCCTTAGTGATGAGTGCCTCTGTGATGTGTGCCTGTGTGATGTGTGCCTGTGTGATGTGTACCTGTGTGATGGTGTCTCTGTGTTATGTATCCTGTGTGTGTGTGCCTCTGTGTGATGTGTGCCTCTGTGATGTGTGCCTATGTGTGATGTGTGCCTATGTGTGATGTGTGCCTATGTGTGATGTATGCCTTGTGTGATGTGTGATGTGTGCCTGTGTGTGATGTGTGCCTGTTTGTGTGACGTGTGTGTGGCTGTGTGCAACATTATAGAAGTACTTCGTTCATTCTTTACATGTGTAGGGATAAAGGATTATGTCTTCCATCCTCACTCAAACTAAAACTGATTCCATGTACATGTTGTATGTTCTGCATTCTTGTATTGGACCTTAATGAATCAATTTCAAGGCTGATAAAAGATTTAAATCGCACATACATGTACTGGACTGTTACCTCATTGCCATGGCAACACATCGCATACCAATAACAAGCGGTATAAGCTCGCTAATTGCAATTGATTGACAGTTGCTGGTTAATTCAACTATAACTGTCCCTTGACCAATTCACGTGACTATTTTAATAATAGGTTTTTGGCGGGGAAACAGTGGTGTAGCCGATGGATGTTACCTATTTTATCGCAACCTATTTTGGCGCCAAAGTACAACCTGCATCAGCGCAGCAAAGAGCACGATATGGTAAGCGTTTCGCTATCGGCCTTTGTCCTCCTCAGGGCAGTTAAGGCCAGGGTAAAATTCGAAATATGACATTAATGATATTCATCTTTTACGTGAGCGCACGTGAGATTATTGTGAGGCCGAAAAGCGGCTGAATTGTTTCGCATCATTATCATCCCTGTTCGAACGTGTTTACCACGGCATGTTGTAAGTTATTCACATTAGCAGGACCACCGTCTAGACCTGTCATTCTAACATCGATCCTTGTGCGTTTTATCCCGGGTGTTTTGATATAGTCTTCAATGTTTGCCTTTCGTTGTTTAATTCGGAACGGTTATTGAGAACTAACAAACTCTGCCCGGCTGCCCTCTGCCCTATTGTTTATCACGAAACCTATCAGCGCTTGTTTTTTCGAAACGCGTTCTATTTAAAGCACTGCTGATACTCGTAACGTTATACCTTTGTTACTATACACACGCTTATTCTTGTACTCGTAGACAAAATTATTCGTGTACGTAGCTCACAATGATGAATGGAAGTGTTTACAACAGCGTAATTTACAAAAAGTATAGCGATATGGAAACTGGCTCCCTTCCGATTATGTTGCTGATATCTGAAGTGCCAGTTCGGAGTACAATTTTTTGCCAGCATTCATTCTGTCTTCGTCAACTGAGCTTACAGTTGGTAGTCTTTCAATTCGCTGGCATTCATCACATATCTTTGTCATTAAAAATTGCAGTGTCCTGTCATGCTGTCTTCCCATTGATGTTCTTGTAAGATCATTTTTTGCCCTTTTCATCATCTTGATTTTGTGACGTAGGCCATCAAGCTGTACTATTTCGTTCCTACATGTAACACCTAGAAAACGACAAATTTGTTCAGCAGTTTTGGTTTTGAAGTGTTTTTTTGTAATACTGCTGTCATTTCTGTGTTAGATGGTTGTGGATAAAACTGAAGTTGAAGAGGACTGCATATGTGGAACTGAAGAGGACTGGACAGGTGAAACTGAAGAGGACTGGACACGTGGAACTGAAGAGGACTGGACAGGTGAAACTGAAGAGGACTGGACAGGTGAAACTGAAGAGGACTGGACACGTGGAACTGAAGAGGACTGGACACGTGGAACTGAAGAGGACTGGACACGTGGAACTGAAAAGGACTGGACACGTGGAACTGAAGAGGACTGGACAGGTGAAACTGAAGAGGACTGGACAGGTGAAACTGAAGAGGACTGGACAGGTGGAACTGAAGAGGACTGGACACGTGGAACTGAAGAGGACTGGACAGGTGGAACCTGAAGAGGACTGGACACGTGGAACTGAAGAGGACTGGACACGTGGAACTGAAGAGGACTGGACACGTGGAACTGAAGAGGACTGGACACGTGGAACTGAAGAGGACTGGACACGTGGAACTGAAGAGGACTGGACACGTGGAACTGAAGAGGACTGGACCGCGTGGAACTGAAGAGGACTGGACACGTGGAACCGAAGAGAACTGGACACGTGGAACTGAAGCTGATGAAGGCTGGACATGTGAAACTGAATCTGAAGAGGACTGTATGTGAAGAACTGCAGCTGATGAAGACTCAACATGTGGAACTGAAGCTGAATGCGAAACTGAAGCCAAAGAGGACTCAATAGAAGTCTGTGGATGAACTGGCTCATTCATTGCAGATGTGCATGGAATCAGACTGTCTATGATCTTTGTGCAGTAGCCCCCTGTATCATATACCCTAAGTGTTTCAGCAGGAAGTTTACTAACTTCTATTAATGCTTTAAAAATCTCTCTTTTCTTGATATCCAACAGCTCAAGAGATGTGTTCCTGAAATGTTTCAATGGAGGACCTTCTGGCCTGAAAGCTGGCTCATGTGGTCCATCAAAGAATTCACAATGGTCACCTCGATCGTCCCACCAGACACCCTGACCAGCTTCCAGGTAAGGAGCTATTCTATTCAGATGAGCCTGCCAGCTGAATGCATACTTTCGCATCATCACTTTGGTGACAGTCGTGTTAGTAGCTGGTGGTAGCTGTTTTGCAGCTGCTCGTATAGAGTTGTTTTGCTCTTCCAAGGTGTTTCGGTCACGCTGTGCACCAGCCTGTAGTCTGAGTAAGATATTTGGAAGTACATTTTCTGGCTTCCTGTTGGAGGTTGTGGTAGCAATTTTACTTGCCATTCCAAGTATCCTCTCTTCATTCTCTGTATTCACACTTTTCAGGCACACAACCTCGTACTGTTGAGCAGCATGACTACTGAGTGCATGGAAGTATGCCCCGAAAAACTTTTCTGGTGTCATGTTTCTGGGTGTGTACATTACTTCTGTGCATGTCATAGCATGCAACCATGTTAGATTGTAGAACCGAAGAATGCTCCTTGTGGTGCGTTTATCTTCGGAACTGTACATGATTTCACTAATCTCCACAATGGTCCTGAAGATAAGGCACAACGGTGACTGACCGTCATACTTAAGTAAGTTCATCAGGAGTAGTATTGCAGTGTGCCTGTAATCACAGGCTCTTTTTGTTTCCTTTGTCATTACTTGTGCTATGATGGCTTCACACTGTGGCTTGATACTAGGATCTAAGTATGCTGTTACCTCTGTTAATAGGTTGTGGATGTGACCTTTCAAGTCGTGCATAGGCTCGCATTCCAAGATGGTGTATCGTTCTAGGTGTAGTGACTGAAGGCTTTGACACGGATTGTTCATCAACAATGTTGGCACGCGAACAAATCCACGAAGTAGTCCTTGCAGATTTGCTTCTAATTCTTTTTTCAATGCAGTGCTGGGGACATCGATTCCTCTCAAGGTAAGCTCCACCTGTAATTGTGTTTTAGATAGACCGCTGAGGGGCTTTAGTTCTGCTTTTTTGCCAAACTGCCCTGCCAGAATTATGTTCTGTTGTTCTTCAAGAGTTCTCCACATCAGCGTAAGAGAATGTGCAATATCACTGGTCATTGTAGCTTGAATGCCGCATGCACCACAGCGTATTGCTCCTCCTTGTTGAACCCCTCGTTCATAATTTCTTGCAGGTCCATCACCAGTGAAATACAGAATTGTGTCCTCTACTGGAATGCCATTGCTGGACATGATTGGTATGTGGCTGTCTTTCAAGCAAGATACTCTGTCTTGTATGAGTATTGTCTGTTGCTCATGGGCAGCACTTGAAAATCCAATAATGTGCACCTCCGGCTTTTCTATGATGCCCTGTATGTTGAGATTGGGGTTGTGTGGGTCCATTTCCTCCTTTGTTAAAAAGATGGCTGGATCATAGAGTACTTTAACTGTAATAAATATGTACCCCTGGCCAAGTATAGTCCCATGATCATGCCACATTACCAAATGACGGCGTCTTTGTAGACCCTTAATTCGATGTCTAATGTGCATTATGTTCTCACTGTCATCCACAGCCTCATGGAACCGTTTCAGGATCTCTATTACATCAGCTCGGGACATGGAATCGAGCTGGTCATCTGACTGCAGACGCATATAGGGCTCGTGCAATTTCAAAAGTCGTTCCCGTATGCATTTAAGGGGTACCTTTCTGCTGTGTATGGTACGTGCTTGTGTCACAACCTCACCACCCTGTGTGCTCAGTGTTGTTACCTCTCTTGGGGCACATTCTTCTCCTACTGTGAACACTCCTTCATTAATCTGTCTTTTCCACACTTCTTTTACTTCCTCCACGGTGCCTGCACATGGAACTGAGATTTCACCTCCTGGCATTTTCAGCTTTCTTCGTCTATCTCTCTTTTGCTGTTCCAGTCCATCAAGTTGGTAAGTGTTGACTCCATGGCGTTGTGCGTATTCTTTTAACACTTGCCCACCATTACGACCAGGTACATTGTACTTTCGCGCTAGTGCAGACCAGTTCAACTTTGTTGTGGTATCCCAGTTTTCTATTTCCATCATTGCACCTGATGTATCCCATGTTATACTTGACAGGGATGGTGAATGTGTCTTGACTTTTCCACTGCTTCGTTTTCCTGGTGCTTCAAATGATTGCAATAGACGCATTCTGTTGTATGATCTTAATGATAGCCCTTCCTGTAGTACCATCTGGGCAACATTTGCTTGGCTCAGTTGTTGCATGTGATTTACACATTTCTTAATAAGTTGGCGTTGTTCTTTCTTCTTCTCTGCAGCATTTTGTTTTCCTGTGCAACGTTTACCATACGTGGAAGTGACTATATCAAGAAATGGCCTGCCAACTTTCTCCTTATATGACTTTTCTATTCCTTCCGCTAAATCTCTAGATGCCTCAACTACATCCATATGTTCATTTTCTCCCATCGCCTGTGTCAGGTACTCATCACACATGTGTTTTGCTAGAGCAGGTAGCTTC
Source organism: Ephydatia muelleri (assembly GCA_013339895.1). Taxonomy (NCBI): domain Eukaryota; kingdom Metazoa; phylum Porifera; class Demospongiae; order Spongillida; family Spongillidae; genus Ephydatia; species Ephydatia muelleri. Next base: position 29,805,235 of record JABACO010000001.1, on the reverse strand, counting down.
CTCTTTTTGCACCATGTTGCTCCTGGAAATGCTTTCTGATATGATGCATAAGAATGGGCACATTCTCTGCATTGGGTTAGACTATGTTTCTTTTGTGTCTTTGTAGAAAGGGCCACCCACTTGTCGGTGCTGAAGGTAGTCCTGTATTGATGCACTATGTTAGGGTTCCATCTTCGCTTGAAGCAGTCAAGAACAACCTTACAGTGTTTGTCGAAGTGACTCATAGTTTGCCCTGGTTTTACTGTGAAATACTCACTATTGATCCCAAACACAGGGAAGATTTGTTGAAATCTGGTACTTCGTGTAACAGTGTTCAACCTTTCCTGTTTCACTTTTCCAGTGGCATCAGTAACCATTATTGCAGACAGCTCCTTGATTGCGGCCCTCGCAAAACCACAGTCAACAAAGATTGAACTCATGAACCTATGTGAGCAAGTTGTAATTGTGTAAGGACTAGACTACTTGGCATTATTATGTGCATGAGGGGGGGGGGGGGGGGGGGGGGGGGGGGGGCATGTGTCTATGAATACATGGCATTATTGTGCCGAGTGTGAGGGTGTGTGTCTATACATGTGTACCCACACGTCGCTATACATGTCAGTATGTACAATATCAATGGAACAGTTTTTTGCCATACTGTACGTTTGTGTTTATGCAAACGATGATGTTGTGTATTACACATGTATATAAATTGAGTGTGTACATTTCATGTGTGTGAGCACATGCAATTGCACGTGACCACAAGCATTCCTTTGCTCTTCGGGGGTGGGGGCATCCATGTGTGCGTATGACAGCATGTGAGTGCTGTCTTAATTTGAATTTTTTTCCCCCTCTCCACAGACAGATTGCAAGACATCAAATCTTGTGATGTTATGTATTTGGGATAAATTGGGTATAGGCAGAGGCACATGCATGCGTTTTACATGTTCTGACTTGCAATATATTTCCTTCCACCCGCCCCCACCCCCCCCCCGCCCCTCTCAAGACGTTGAATCTTGTTATTGTTTGTTTAGTTTTTGAGGTCTTGTGATCACTATGTTTATCATTATCTGATATCTGATTGTTGTCTATACATGTAAGCGCATGGTACATGCTTTTCAAGCTAAAAGTAATAATTAAATCATCTACGCTTGCATTTCATACAGTACATGAGAAATAACGTAGGGATGCAAAATGGGGTGCAGTTCCTTACGATGCGTGAACATAAAACGCTTACCTGTATATTGATCGAGTGTTGAGTGAAAATCCAGCTTATCGTACCCGCGTTAACCGTGCGCATGCGCTCCGCTCGTAGTTGCCAGGATACGGGCGGCGCGCGACAATGGCTGTGTTTATTCTCTATTCCTTCCTTACGGCAAGGAAGAAGTAAGGCTAAAATTATTTTGAACACACCTATATTTGTATAACATAGTACTCTTTTAAGATTGTGCCAGGTGTAAGCCAAATATTATTTGGATGGACCTTAAAAAATTTGTTATTGAACTGGTTTTAATCCTGGCGTGATTTTTTTTCAATTCTCTCCGTAAAAGAGTTGGGGTTTGGGAAATCCTACTGACAAATGAAAAGTACTCATTAGCTAGAGTGTATATCTAAAACATGACAACTAAAACGCCCCGGCTTCACTGCCGTATTATTGGCTGAACTAAATATTCTATCGTTAAGCCTGTTACACGCTCACGTGATGTGATTATGTAACCATGGCGATTATAAAATTCAGCGTGTTGAATACTTTAATTTGATACCATACTTGAGCATGTATGTTGTAAGGTTCGTGAGCAATAAGCAAATGTTTAAATGAACAGCTACCCATGCCTTAACTCCCCTGAGCTCCTCTATAGCAACTTTCAGGTTCAAAGATTGGCGTGGAACTTATGGATCCGAATAAACTTGTTGATTCGCCACATACTGATGATAAGACATGAGTGCTGCGTAAGTGCCATTTTTGGGGTGTCGAAGATATCACAACCACTTTTCTTCCATCTACAGGAATAGGTTGTAACGCGAACACATATTAGTAGGTGTATTATTGGTACGTTATTTAATTGTATTTCCTCTACCCAGCCACCTTTATTTTTTTTGGCTTTGGAACGCAATGAGGTATGTACAAGGGTCACTTTTTTCCTCATCTGTGACTTTTTACACAAGATGAACGTTTGATGACGTGAGTGGCTCCACGTTTGTGCCAGTGTCATCGCGCGCAGATTGTCAATACCGGCGCAAATGTGTAAGCAAGTACTTCTGTGGTTCATGCATTCATGATTGATGCTACACATAATTATCTTTCAACAGAACGGAATCCGGCTTTTTGCCTAATGTGGAGACCAAGCAAAACTGACACTTGCTCTTCCTTTTTATATGCATTTGTATTTGTATATGGTTTTTTGAAGAACTAACCCTGAGAAAAGTGAATGGGATGGTGCACGTATACGATAAAGCTGCATGGATAGAAAGTAGAAGCGGTACCGCTGTAGTACCGGTAGCCAGAAATCCAACCTTACGTACCGACGGTACGATGCGGTAAAAAGCGAACCGCCTTTAACCGTGGATTTCCCGGACTGACGGATTATAACGTTTAAAGACGTGACAGAGCGACGGAGGGGAAGGACGTTGCCGTCCACTCTCCGTCCACAGACGGACCGTTGGTATTGATATCAACGGTATCCGCCTACATCTGAGTGACGGGTAAGGTCACGTGATGAGACGTTACCGTCTCAATGTAATGGTTTCGCTGTGGTCGTCAGCATCGACAATTCGCCCATTATTCGAATACCGTTTTATTCTAATATCCGGATAAGAGTATTTCATAATTAGAGTTACATACGTCACTGTTGTTTTTATATACAGAAGCAATTTATAATTCGATAGGTATTGAGTAAATAGATAGTAATATAATACTAAATATTTAATGCGCATCAATTGGGGATACAGCGTGTACTAGCTCAATGCTTTTATCAAGTAAGTAACGAAGTATATGCCACGAGTTGTGTTTATGTTTAGTAGCAATAAATTTATGTACCAGTACTAGTTTTATTGTACATTGGTACGAAGTGAACATATCTGAGTATTGCGCTAGCGAGTGAGATAGGGTAGATTAGGTAGTGATCGGCATGTGCGATAGCGTAGGTAGTGTTCGGCATCCATGTGTTATTATTTAAAGGGAGCGTAGTTGCTTTAAACTATACTTACTGCGTCCTAAGACAACCCAGAAGGATGGTTTTTAACCTGTTTTGAAATATTGAAATGTCTTCTTTGAGGCTCTGTATTGTGTTGAAAGTGCGGTTGCCGAACACTCCCTACTGCCGACCATACCTCACATTACCCTATTTATAATGACAGACTTCTTACCCACTTCAAGTAAGTATGCGCGCTCTGTTTGAGTATGTATACGAATTGGAGAGCATTGCGCAATTATTAAACTAATGGATATGCATTTATAGCGAGAACGTGAATGGAGTGTTGAGGGATGATTGTAAGTGGAGTACGTGATGTGGGGTGAGTTTTTAATGGCGATGTCTGGTCTCAGTGGTTAGTGTTGGATGGTTAGGTTTCCATTACTATTGATAAGTACAAGTGCATGGTATAGACATACAATTTATTAAACTCTATATGACAAACACATGCTACTGTAGAATCGATTTTCAGATCCACAAAAACCTGAAAAATCGATTAGTGTTTTAAAAGTATTCGGAAAAATCGATTTTCATTATGCAGGGGAGGTTACACACCCTATAACCGATCCTTCTTCTGTGTTGTATTGCTGCCTGACTCTCTGAACCCTTTTTCTAAATTGTAAAACTTTTTTTTTACTGATGCACCTGACAACACAAAAATGAGAAATGAGCAGCAGAGATGTAGTGAAGCTCCAAAAAGGAGCCACAATCCCAAACCAAATGGATGCTGTCTCTGTGTGTATTGTTATTGTATAATTGCTGTATTTAAGGTTATAATAGTCTGGTTTTTCAAAATTCAGTACAGTAACGCCAAATAATGGCGTTGCAAGCAGAAGAAAGAATATTGGGTACAAGAGAAGAGGTAACATCTCACGCAGCGCCTTCTTATGTTGCTTGTCATATTCAGAAACATGTCCAGAAATTGTGGACATCAGTGCATAACTCGGCTTAGAATTGGGATTTAAAAATTCTGATTTCACCGTTAAACTCACAAGACACTTTAAAGTTTTATCACGTTATTAAAACAGCTTATTAATTTTAAAATATATATTATTGTTTTCGCCTTTTAATTAATTAATTGTACGTCTGTATGGTAGGGAAGTTAGGTGAGGCCATTGCTTTTACATAAATCCTGCCAAACTAAGGCTATCGTCGATTTTAGTGATCTAACCATACGCATGCGCGTCAGTCATACGCGTTAGATTGTAACTCGTGCCCCTGCCTTCCAGAGGTCACATGAACGGTTATTTAACTATGTTATTGTTACGGCCGGATGATATCGTATGCATGGGCGTCGGAACTGGTCCGGCAGGTCCGGCGGCCGCCGGACCAATGTTTTCCTAAAATAAATATTTTTATGATGAATTAACTAATAAAGGCATGACGCCCTATCGCATACATCTAATTATTTCCTGTTACGTCTGTCATTGTGCAAGCACGAATGAAGTGATAACTTGCAATGATAATGTACATGTATAACAATGTTGGGGATCCTCTAATATCTAATAGAGAAATGGATGCCGCTCGCTCGGTATTATTGTTAGTCCCTTGGTCTGCAGTAGAAATTTCATCCGTCTAAGTCGTTTCCCTTTCCAAAACGTTCGTTTGGATCGAAGGGTGAAACGCGCTCGTTTAGAGCAGAGTGGTGTGAAAAGCACAGCTGATCATAGATGTTATTGCAGAAGAGTGTGTTCGAGGTAACGAACACCTCCTGAGCCAGTTTGGTCATTTTATGCATATATATATATTATGTATGCAAGTGTTTGAAGCATTTCAAATGTACTAATCGCAATTTCGAATTCAAATAGCATGTTTTTTGGGCGGCGAACTGCAGTGAAATTCCTTATGGTTTAGGACTTTAATAATGCATAATTTGTAAAGCTTCTGGGGCTCCGCCCCAGACCCCGATAGGGGACCTTACAGCCCTCCCCCATACCCCTGGGACCCACCCCCTTCATTATTTATTCATTTGCCGGACCAATGTTTTGTACCTTCCGACGCCCATGGTATGTGCATGCGTCCTGACTCAACTGACGTTCCTACTATCTAGACTACTGGCGTGTGAACAGTTCTTCTCTTGACGGTGCGCTCCTTTTGGATTTCATTACACAAGGACCATCGTACGAGCCGTTTACTACTCTGACTAAAGTCGAGAAAGGTTGTTTTCCCAATTAATATTACTCTAGTATCTATGGTTTTCCTAATAGTTGTTAGAATAATAATTGCTGGAATCATATAGGTGGCTTTCGTTCTTTTGGGTATAGTACTAGTATAAGTTAACTTAGATAGGTCCATCGGGGTCGTTAATCACCCTCCACTTTGCACCTTGTCGCTAATAGTTCATAACCCTAACCCATGTTCTGTTCTGTGGCGTCCCTAATCTGTTGTATCCATTCTGTTGCAGTTTGTGTCCCTTCTGGGGACACCAAAAAACTTGGCCGCCAAACTTTCCTGCACTCCCGGCATATACGCTACGTAGGGAGGGTCTGGGTACATCAAGTTGGTGGTCAGCATCACCCTCAAGCAAGCTACAAACCAGAGCCTCAAAAGGAACGGGCTGCTAAAAGACAATGATATTATCAGATTCCTGAACATGCTCATTCAGCGAAAAGTTAAGGACACTCAAAGGTGTGTCGTACATGTACACAAAGCTACCTACTCTTACTACATTTGTACGTGCAATCATTATGCAATCACGGGACTACATGTATATACAGGTACTGGTACTTCTTGTGGGAGCTTATAGGGATCAGATGTGTATCTGTATTGTTAGAAATGCCCTAATGTGCATACGATTAGGGTCGACTATCTTTGGTCAATAGTAACTATGAGGCAATAGTGATATCAAAAGCAAGGAGAAAAGGGTTAATGATAAGGAAAAATGGAGTAGTCCTATATTTAGAGTGTAGCACACATTGTAGAACATTACGTTGTTCATGTGTTCATACTACCCTTGTTCCCTTCCTTTTTTACACCACCTTTGCCTTTAAGTTCTATATCCCACCAAGTTTCTCATAGAGAATATTTTTACTTGTGTAACTACACTGTGGATCTGGGGATCCTCCCCAAATGCTAATTTCACTTAGCAATGTTATCAGTCAAATCAGAAATGATGTGAAGGACCCATTAAATATCTAATTTATGAGACAACAGTACAAACGCACACAATACACTATGTGCGTGTGCAGGTGGAGGAGGAAGGAGAGGTGGTGCTAGATGATGAGGATGAGGGAGGAGTGGTGCAGGTATCTGGTTGTGTTGTATTCCTCCAAGATATTCTTACAGCCTGAATGCCTCCATGGAGCCAGTATTCATCATTGTGCTTGGTGTAATGTCTTTTCGACATTAATGTCTTTTCGATGTAGCATACTTTCAATAAGCAGTCAATCCTGGCTTTTGTTCTGATAATGTCCATGGAGGCATTCCATTTATTGCTAGAAAAGTACGCCCTCTTTGCATTGTCGTTGTGTTTTTCAACACCTAAGCATGTAAAAAAATTGCACTGCAGTTTCCATTCAGAATCACCCATCAATTGATATACACACCTTGGCCTGAAAACTTTCGTAGATTACCATACCGCCTAATGCACTCTGGTACATGGTATACCATACAGTGCATGTATGGTGTAACATGACTCTTTTAGTAACCTCCTGCAGGTATTGACAGGAAGCTATCAATCCATTGCTTTGCCTAATAGAAAATATAATCAGTAACAGTTCTCAGTACTACCTACACCTTAACGTTCTGGTGTATAGTGTCAGGATGAATTGGCACTTCAGCAGATAAGGTGTTGCAAAGCTCTTGAAAGTCCTGCCATCCATGTTAATGAACCACATTACTGATCAGTCAGGCCTTCTGCTTACCTTCCAATCCCAAATGCCTTTGATATGGTCTCATAGTCTTCACAACCTTTGACGACAGCTATTGTGTGGTTGCCTGCATGTTCAGAAACAATTTACTTATTTTGAGGGGGAAAGGATGCAGATTTATCATTACAATGTTGTACACAGATCTACATGTATGCATCCCTCCTTGGCAAGTGTGTAGTTACTGTTGGTTTGGGTCACATATATGTGGCATGTAGTGACTGCATGCTATATACATGTAAGTGAGTGATGTTAGAACTGTGGGCAGCCAAATTATTCATTGCCTATTGTCTCTGTAATTAATGTTTTTACAGCAGTTAGCAATCACCATGCATCTTCCTATGTGTAATGCAGGTACTACATGTAAGGTTTTCTAACTGTCCACCCTTTCCACACACACGCATGCACACACACACACACACACACACACGCACGCACGCAAACACACACACACACTTACCAGTTCCTGATAAATATCTACCTTGAGGGACTAAGATAGAAAAAGACAAGATCATCATGTTGCTCGTCCTTGAGAATTTACACCATCACCACTGAATTTTACAGGAATCTTCTCACCAAGCTGGAACAAAGTTGGACATTCCCCAAGCTGCAAATGAATGCAAAGATATACAATATGGGACAGTGTCCAGCAAAATCACCCTTCTGGGTAGTTTTTCAAGTTTTCAATTTTTATTTTATTTTTTTCATAAGCCTCTATCAAATTACATGTATTCTTACACATCCAAAATTGGACTATCCATCATAAAGTTATTGGGCACTGAATTTATAGTTACCCATACATTTCCATGTGCGCGTTACTTTTCTTTTTGCTAGACACAATGTCCATATATTACTGATATTTGTAAAAACACTAACCAGTCTAGTTATCTCCTCCCGAATTGCCATTTCAACGTGCCTATAAGACCCATCAAACGTTGGGATACTAAATAGTTTCACTGTTTTGTTGAGCTCCGATCTAGCAGCTTTAACTTTGCTTGCTCTTGGAAGGCTATCGCATTTCATTGAGAGCGCTTGGTAAAATGCATCACTCACACCGTACTTATCCAATAAATACAGGACTTCTAGTTCTCTCCTTTCTTCTCTTTGTGCATCCGAATCAAAAGAGAAATGCGAACACTCTTACCGGACGCAGTGTGCAGTGTGCACACACAGGCATGTGCTGAATACCTTGTACTTTGGCAAGGCGATTCTAAGGAAGAGTGTTCATGGCTGGTGGAAGACGCCATGACGTTTGATGCAGACCAGTAAGGGTGTGCCTAATGCATTGTCCCACATACACCCCCCCCCCCCCCCCTCCATGTAGGAATTAAGTAGCTCAGTGTGGTCAAATTAATATCATGTGATTTTACTGCATCTCAACATCCCATTGCAGATGCTACACCCACCCTGAACCACCTCTTCGTGCACTCCTGAATAATGTTTCAGCATTTTTAGCTTACGTATCTGCATCACTAAAATGTGGAGTTAATCGTTCCTTTAAGTTTACAGTACCATTTAGAACAGACGTTTACATGTTTTCGTTTGGTCGGAAAGGAAAGGACCCTCTGAGGCATGGACTAGGGCGCTAGTATGAAAATGAAGATTTCAATACTGAATACTTTCCTTCCTGGTCCAAGTGTCATGATAAGTTGGGTGATGGATGCACCATTGACTTCCCTATTCGCTTACACAGTAAGTTGAAATGGTCATCTAGGACTTTTATCAAGCAAGATGATGGAACAGTCATGCCCGAGGCAAGGAGCTTTGAGGAAGTTTTAGTAGTAAACCTAGTTAGGGGACAGTAGAATAGGAAGGAGGGAGACAGTGATGGGAAGGAGGGGACAGTGATGGGACGGAGGGGACAGTGGTGGGGAGGAGGGGACAGTGGTGGGAAGGACCTGGCAGTGATGGGAAGGAGGGGACAGTGATGGGGAGAAGGGAACAGTGATGGGAGGAGGGAACAGTGACAGGAAGGAGGGGACAATGATGGGGAGGAGGGGACAGTGATGGGAAGGAGGGGACAGTGGTGGGAAGGAGGAGACAGTGATAGGAAGGAGGGGAGAGTGATGTGGAGCAAGGGGAACGGTACAGCACAACCAAATGGCTGACCATCTCTTGAGCATTGTTTTCTACATTGTCATGGTGTAGTTCTGAGTACCTTGGTGTCCCCCACCTTCTTACTGCAATGATGAATGTTGAAGGTGGGCCAGCCAACAGGATTGATCTGCTCAGTGTAGGAATACAGGTAAAGATCTGAGTGTTGGGGAGGAGGTAGAGTGGGGTTGTGGTGTTTGGCATAGCAATAGTTAAAAACAGCAGCACAAGCACATGTTGCAGAGGTACAAGATACCAACCATTACCCTGTACAAGCTTCAAAAGTCACTGCAAAGCTTAACCCCCTTACAACCCGATTCTAAAAGCTGTGTGTGCCTTCATCTGTATTAAATTTGCAGCTGCATTGTCTCTACGTTTCCATCACATGGCCTAATTGCAAGACTGGGAGAACGGGTCAACACTTACATGTACATCATCCCATTGACTATCTTGCATATCAGACTACTCCATTATTTGTCCGAGTTGGCATTGGAAATATGTCCCCACGGGGTAGTGGTTCTAAATGCCAGTCTTGAATCAAAAACTGGACAATGCGTCAGAGTTTGTGCTATAACAGACAGCCCTTAAAATACAGGGTAGTTGGCTTCAAGCAGTAGCAGATTGGAGAGATGTTGCCATAGATAATAGCTTTCAGTAGCTAGGGGGTCTGGAAGGTCGCTGTCAGCTCCTAGTAACCCGGACGAGGAGATCACGCGCTCCTAGATCCGCCACTGCAGAGGGAGCCAAAAAGAACACATCCAAGGTTGAAGGGAATGATTTGTGTAAAATACGTTACGTAGCCACAAGTCGTCGCCTCAGATCACACGTGATTATAAATGGGCACTGTCCTTATATGGCTTGTCCCTGTCGCGCGTATCGTATATACCATTTTGTGATTGTCCGCTTCGAATTCTATATAGAACGACCACATTGACATATGTGGATATGCACACACGCATATGGAAAAGTAGCAACAGAAAAGGAACGTTCATTTCCCAGGCCAGGGTCATGGCGCCACCACGTGGTCGAATATAAAAAGCTATAGGCCTATAGTGGCCTTACTTATACACTTAGCCTTCAGTGATGCTTAGTTTTTCAGAAAACAAACACACGTAGCACTGTGCAAAAAACGTAGTATACGATAGCGTATATTTTTGCGTATATTTTGCGTATACCATCAATATACCAAGGGTAGTGTATATTACGAATATCCACCTGGTATATTTTAAGAATCCACAGGTGACAATTATTCATTGCGCGTATTCTCGAAGTATTAAGAATACACAAACCACAATGAATTTGCAAATTAGATAACTTACGTAAAAATAGAAATGACTTTGATATGACTCTTCAGATTATAAGTTTGAACCTCTCGATCAAGAATGTATGGCTGTATGTTTCCAATGTGATTTCGAACGTAGAGCATTGTGGACATACAGTAGTGGTCAATAAAAACTTTATGGATCGGATTCGTAGTCGGTATTAAAGGAATTGGTAGTTGCCAGCATGGGAACGCCTCTATAGACTTGGATCAAGAGGCAAATATCAAGAATCGTATGAAGACTCGTAGCGCGAGTCGTAGGCAGTATGCTCGATATCCACGTAGATATGAATTATCAAATTTAAAACATTAAATTTCTTAATAACCCTATAACTATTTTGATGGTTTAAATTCGAATACCTATACCTTCAACTAAAAATTTACAAGGTATGTGATCAGTTAAAATAGGATAGTTTTGATGCCAGAATTATAAGCTGTAGTGGGACCATATGCGTAATATTCGATTCGGACAATGCAGGATCATACATAGCCAGCCACTTGAAAGTGGCCGGGGTGTCGACATCGTTCTGTTTGGGACTCGACTTATAGCGAGCGGTGGATTCACAACTGGGCCAATGGAGGGGAAGGGGCGCTTCAGGTCCGAGTTATGGCAGCCTAGTACCACACCCGGGAGCCGTCCATTTCTATATATAACTTGTAGTGGATGGTAGTCGTCGGGAGGGGGTCGTTCGACCGACCCGACCCAACAACCCCCCCATCCCCACCCCTCGCCCATCTCCTGGCTAGGTTTGGTGTATATGCTTCAAATTGGTCGAGTTGTCACCCCAATTGTCTCCTAAGAGTCATGTGACTCTGATGGGTGTGGCTATCTAAAGTGAGTGGTTTGCATTTAATAATGCAATTTACAACCTTTCATGTCTATCTGTGTAGATATGTGACACATGGTTTGGTGTATAAATTGGTCAGAGTTGTCACCCGGTCAAGTAGAGGTCATGTGACTCTAATGGGGATGTGACTGTCTGATGGTGACACTGATGGGTATAGCTATCTCAGGTGAGTGGTTTGCTTCTAATGACAAACTTTCATGTCTGCACATTCAAGTGTATGTGATGCAAGGTTTGCTGTTTAAGCTCCCACCCCAATGGTAGGGGTCAAGTGACTGATGGGTATGAGTGGTTTGCTTCACGTTCACATTCAAAATGTGAAATTGAGCTCTAAATTCTGTCACAATTCAGAGCAGCATGTCACCACAACAGTCCACATTGCAGGGTGACGAGAGTGACCCACCCCCAAGATGAGCCTGTGACCGGAAGTGGGCGTTACCGCCACGTGAGTCATAGTGTCTCTGTTAAAATGTGAAATTGAGCTCTAAATTCTGTTACAATTCTGAGCAGCATGTCACCACGACAGTCCACATTGCAGGGTGCAGAGAGTGACCCACCCCCAAGATGAGCCTGTGACCGGAAGTGGGCGTTACCGCCACGTGAGTCATAGTGTCTCTGTTAAAATGTGAAATTGAGCTCTAAATTCTGTCACAATTCAGAGCAGCATGTCACCACGACAGTCCACATTGCAGGGTGCAGAGAGTGACCCACCCCCAAGATGAGCCTGTGACCGGAAGTGGGCGTTACCGCCACGTGAGTCATAGTGTCTCTGTTAAAATGTGAAATTGAGCTCTAAATTCTGTCACAATTCAGAGCAGCATGTCACCACGACAGTCCACATTGCAAGGTGAAGAGAGTGACCCACCCCCAAGATGAGCCTGTGACCGGAAGTGGGCGTTACCGCCACATGAGTCATAGTGTCTCTGTTAAAATGTGAAATTGAGCTCTAAATTCTGTCACAATTCAGAGCAGCATGTCACCACGACAGTCCACATTGCAGGGTGAAGAGAGTGACCCACCCCCAAGGTGAGCCTGTGACCGGAAGTGGGCGTTACCGCCACGTGAGTCATAGTGTCTCTGTTAAAATGTGAAATTGAGCTCTAAATTCTGTCACAATTCAGAGCAGCATGTCACCACGACAGTCCACATTGCAGGGTGCAGAGAGTGACCCACCCCCAAGATGAGCCTGTGACCGGAAGTGGGCGTTACCGCCACGTGAGTCATAGTGTCTCTGTTAAAATGTGAAATTGAGCTCTAAATTCTGCCACAATTCAGAGCAGCATGTCACCGCGACAGTCCACATTGCAGGGTGAAGAGAGTGACCCATCCCCAAGATGAGCCTGTGGGCGTTACCGCCACGTGAGTCATAGTGTCTCTGTTAAAATGTGAAATTGAGCTCTAAATTCTGTCACAATTCAGAGCAGCATGTCACCACGACAGTCCATATTGCAGGGTGCAGAGAGTGACCCACCCCCAAGATGAGCCTGTGACCGGAAGTGGGCGTTACCGCCACGTGAGTCATAGTGTCTCTGTTAAAATGTGAAATTCAGCTCTAAACTCTGTCACAATTCAGAGCAGCATCTCACCACGACAGTCCACATTGCAGGGTGAAGAGAGTGACCCATCCCCAAGATGAGCCTGTGACCGGAAGTGGGCGTTACCGCCACGTGAGTCATAGTGTTTCTGTTCAAATGTGGAATAGAGCCCTAAATTCTGTCTCAATTCAGGACATCATGGCTGGCTACTTTAAAGGGCAAGGAAGCTTTGACATCACACCACTATTGACACCAGACCATCATCATTGTACATCAGCACATGCGTGTATATATGTACATATTGATTAACGCATGTGTAACTTTAGTATCGTGGTCATTACCATCACATGGTTCATGGACATTACAATGAGATTGTTACGACCTTCAACACTTAGAACAGCCTAATATAAAGATGTCAACACCTCAGTATAAACCTACAGTCCCTGAGAAAGACCAAAATGAGAGTTAATGGAACATCAATTATAAATATTAACATCCCAACCAATCATGTTTCAATGGCTATACCATGTAATAGGTATGTGTAAACATAGGGGAAACAGTTCAGAATGGCTTTCTACATGGGTCATGATCATCACATGCAAAAGGAAAAGGGGCTCGCGATCGGGTACCCAGGATTAACACCTGAATGCCTGTTTAAAATCCCAACAAAGCATGTTTCAATGCGTATACCATGTGATAAGTATGCATAAACATAGAAGCAGCAGTTCTGAATGACTTTCTACTTGGGTCATGATTATCACAGCTCTCTCACATAGCACATATCGGATTGAATCATGTATAAAAATAAAGAACGCGCGTGCATTCATTTCGCATGTATCGAATTATGAATTAATGCCGGCACAGTTAGAACAACACCTCAAGGTTTGCATCCTACATGATGCATGCGCAGTTGTAAGATTCATAAACATAAAATAACAATATTAATAGAAATAATATGCAATGCATGCACATTAATATTTTGTTCAGTGCATGATTAATACCTATTAGCGGCTGATCATGTACAAGTATAGATGCATACAACATACACTTGTAGCTCTAGACCATGTGACGGTGCATAGAAAGCATTTTGAGGAGCTATGCATCTGATCGAACTTATATAGACGGCTGTATTTGTTATTATGCCACGCCCCCACCTTGTGCCATAGATTATATACGTATATCATCATGGGAAAGCTGAGCTGCTCATTGTGGTTACGTGACACTGGAATACCCTTCACAACTTCAACCGGCTACCGAGCGTCTTACCAATCAGAACACAAATAGCACGATGCATGCTAATCTCATAACTACAAAATAGTCTAGCAAACCCAGCTACGCGTTTCTTCAGAAGTGGATTACCGTGAATATTAGTGCACTTCACAAGCCCCACACATACGTGATACCATAGATAGTAAAACTATCTTGTGAATTGAAAGTTTGAAACGACATTTGTCATACATGTAGACTACGTTTATAAACTTATTAAATTAATTACAAGTGTACTAGTAATTTGGCGCCAAACTACCACGCGGAGTGGGCGATCGAGGTCGCAGGGATATCAGGCAGCTGCCAGCACACCAGAAAGAACTGGATGACGGACGTCAGGTTAGTCCAAAAGTATATTGAGATGTTCATAGTTCGTAAACCATTTTGTTTATGCCAAGACATTTTGACGATGCCTCACCCGGCAAATTGCCAGGACAGCGCAGCGTCCGCGGACTTGGATTTCAGGTAAGTTCACCGGCCATGGAATAGCAAGTCGTCGCTGATATACTAAGACACATCGATGAAGCTGTATTGCATCGCAAGGATATGGTGGAAGCCCCACTGAAATATAGGTAAGGCATATTTCAGAATTCTAGCAGTCAGAAGGAAGATCAGCACTTCAGTTCGGCTTGATGAAAGGTAAGCGATTGTGCGCTTTTTTCTAACGCAATCACGACCATGTATCGCGGCAGAGTTCGATGAAGACCTTCACGCTATTGTCGCTACAGTTAAAGGTAGAGCCTTAAATTCATAATCCTATTTATTCACCCTACCACCATATCCTCCTTTTACTAGGTGGTACAAGCGAACTCAGGGTAATTGAAGGCTATTAAGCTCAACAGCGTACGTCCTACCTATGTCTTGTTATGCTCTTTTCCTGCTGTAGCATTTGGTAAAAAGGTTTGTTATGCAGACAGAAGAAAGGCTATTGTGACGTAGTTGTGGGAGAAAGGGTGCCAAATGCTGATAGAAGAAGAGAAGCAGTTATGGGGGACATCAAGCCTACAATGATGTCAGAAGAGGAGAGCGACGACCACAACGCTCAAACTCTACAACGTCGCCGTCCGTTGTGACGTTCTGACACGCTAAATGACTTGATTGATGACTTGGATGAACGAATAAAAGGAACTAGCAACTCGAGGCTCCATCCATAGAAGCAGAGAGTTGAAGGACCGCTCTTAGACGCATCCAGTCCACCAACTGCACAACCCTGGATGATTCGAGAGAAAGCTTGAACGTTATAACGCATTTTATGTTTTCTTTTATCGATTGTATTGATAATTTTATTATAAATTTGATCATGAGTACACAAATAGAAACAAGCTAGTATACAGTGAACAGATTCGGAGACGTTTCCAAATATGTGCTGAGTACGGAAGCGGACATGGTGCACGGAGACATATGTTAACAAACCCATAATAAGCGCACGTGATAGTATCGAGTATACGCAAAATATACGACATGAGATTCTGGTTCTATCCGCAAAATATACCAATGCGTATTCTTTGCGTATAGCATGTGTATATTCATATGTATATTTAGCATATACGCAGAGTATACACTATCGTATATCCAACTTGTAGCACAGTGTAGTTTAATACGTATCTTGTTTATCGAATAGACCTAGGACTACGCGTTTGACAGACCATAAACTTCAAACGGCTTAGTATCGAAACAAAAACATGCGCTCCTATATAGTCCCAAACTAAGAACATACCAAGTTTGCGTGCAGTTAAGTTCCTTACTTCCAACGCAGCCAGAACTGAACGCCCTAATTTACGGGCGTTTGTTAAATTTTAAATATATTCAACTGAACTAGGTACCCTCATGACCAAAAGTGCTCCAGGAACCCAGGGGAAGAAGCCTATGGGCATGAGAACCTGGTAGAAAGTTACATGGTTATCATTTTAGCATCATCTGAAATGAGTCAAACAATACCTTCCTATTTTACATTCAGAGTAACAAAAAAGAATAGTGAAAAAAAATCATTATAAAAAGCAATTTTCCATACATCTCTATGGAGGAGTACTAATCCTTATGAGGAAACCTCGCAGCAGTGGCTGAAAATTCCATCAACCTGGCAGAGTGATAGCTTGTCATGTTATCCATCATGGGGCTTCTTTCAAACTTAAATAGCAACTTTCCCTGATTTATGGTATTCAAAAATGAACTTTACTCCATACATTTCTATGGACGCGTGCGCGGGAAATGTGACGGACGTTTGCAAAATTGGCCAGGAATTGTTAATGAGCGTCCGAAATTTCTCGCAATGAAGGGCGTTCCTCTTTCGACATGCTCGATGACAGAGTATGTTTCCCATGACAATCATTACCAATGAGACAATCACGAGAACTGCAAATATTATAAAGAATATGATCTCTTCCCTATTGTTAGCACAACCTGTAAGGTTTATGACGAGTAGCACAATCGTCACAGCCAGTGGTATAAGAAGTGAGCTCACCACATACAGACGTTCCAATCTCTGCAAATTCTTATGGAATACGGCTAGAGCAAATAGATGTATCGATATCCAAACGGTGAACATCAACTTGATGAACGATGACCCCATCAGTAGTGCGTCAATCACAACCCCGTCTTTATACGTATAGAACACATAGCTTAATGACGCAATCATCCAACTGATTGAGAAAACCATCGCACTCAGAACCTGATACAGAGCCAAACGGTAGACCAGGGTCTTGAATTGTGTAACCTTTGTTTGCAAACAACTGCGACGGCTGCCAGACATAGTAGCACAGAGATGAACGAGACGGGAAGGTAATACACTAACCCATCTATTTCATATAGTTCGCCGTTATAGCCGCAACCGGAGGAATTGCCCATATTCAGATACTCTGTCCAACAATGCGGTTGTTTTATTGAGTTGAAGCGTTGGACAAAATAACTACGCTCTTTTATACGATAAACACGGCAGTATGCGGCCGGAAACTAGGTTTTAATTAGAATATTACGGTAAAAAAAAATTGTGAAGAAACCACTCATTACAGACACCCCACCTCACAACACCTCAGTACAGCAATAAAAAATTCACACAAAAATAAAATACAGCACAACACTGGGTTCCCTGTTATTTATATAATGAATAAGCACTCTTAAAATCGCGTGCCAACTGTGTGCGCAAGCCGTGTTTATAACGCCACGCGGTCCTCCACCCTCCTCCTTCTCCTCTTCCTCGTCTCCTCCCAACAGCCACATCAATCGTGTCACCCAGTACGAGAATCCAGTCACGGAGGCCAAGAGACGCTACGCTGGGGCACAGCTCCCGCAGCGTCCCGATGACACCCGTGGTGCCCCGCCCCCTCTCCGAGCCCGGCCCTCCATGCAATTGGCGGCGGCCCTGGAGAAGCAGAGGGAGGCGGAGGCAGCAGCCCAGTGGCCGGAGGCGGGATTACCCCGGCAATCAGGGGGGGTTACCCGGGAGAAATGATGATGGAGGGAGGGGAGCAGGACCTGGAGGCGGATCTTCAGGGGGAGGTGGTCAAGCACCTTGCTCAAGATGGCTGCCGGTTTCGGTTTCACCATCATCGGAGGATACCGCCCCGGGGAGCTACTCCAAATAATAACCATCCAAAAAGGGAGCGCGGCGGACAAATATGGTCGACTTCAGGTCGGGGACGTCATCGTGTACATCAACGGGATATCGGTCCTGACCTACAACCACCACAAGGTGGTGGACCTCTTCAAGAGCATCCCCATGGGCTCCACTGTCACGCTGGAGGAGCGGAGGGGATACCCTCTGCCAGACTACCAGGACGACAAGCTGCCCCCTTACAGGGGCGGAGCCTGGCAACACGTTCCAGCATGCCGTGATGGATAGGTTGCATGAGTATCAACATCGTGAAAGGACCACTTGTTTTCTCTAGGTTAGTATATCTGGCCACCTTCTTTTTGTTCCTTGTTTTGTGCCTGAGATAACTTAAACCTCTGTCAATCTATGTGTGTGGCTTGTCTTTGTGCCTTACACTAGTCCTTGGCTCAACCCCTCCCCCTTAGGTCACATGATCTGCCCCTCCTCCATAGCTCACATGATCTACCCCTCCATCAGCAAGCGCTGGTGTAAATGCTTTTAAACCTCTATTTACACTGGAGAATTGTTAACACTGCACTGCATACCAATGGTTATTTAGCTCAACTGACCCTTCTTGTTTCTTGTTCTTCTCTTCATCCATATCCTTCCCTCCCTCCCTCCCTCCCTCCCTCCCTCCCTCCCTCCCTCCCTCCCTCCCTCTCTCCCTCCCTCCCTCCTCCTCCAGGGGAATCACCAGGGGTCCAGTGGTCAAGCAGATCATGGACCATCCTCGGTGTGCCCAGCTACGTTAGGGAGACATCATCATGGAGGTGAACGGAGAGTCAGTGCACAACTACCTTCACAGTGATGTGGTCTCTGTGCTCAAGAGGTGCCCCAAGGGGAACCAAGCCAACTTTGGGGTCATAAGGCCAGCCATTGAGGTAAGATGAGCCGTGTGGGGACTGCTACCTGACGTATCACATGACCCTATGTGATGGATGTATCACATGACCTCATGTGATGAATCACATGACCATGTGTGATGTATCACATGACCATGTGTGCCATACGAGTCTTACTTTTGTTTGGCGCTGCTTTGTGACCTGTGACATGAGTACCATGTTACCATGTGACATACCCCATTTCATCGCATGTGTGCCGTGTGACCCTCTAGGAGCTGCCCAACTACGATCTAGGGGACAACGTGTCTGGGGACCAGGGGGTGGAGCCCTTCACTTTGCTGGAGGTGCGCCTCATATGCCAGGTATCGGGATTTGGATTCAGGATAATTGGCGGGAAAGAGGAGGTAAACAAATAACGGTTACATACGCATTTTTCAATCATAACTTTTAGCTTTTAATCTCATACATGTATTGTGCATCGTTGACATATAATTATAATAAAGTATAGAGACACTCATCATTTCATAGTAACAGTACGTACAAATTAGACCTTAAGTCAAATTAAATTGCGAACATCCTCGAAAATTACATAAATCTGGGCCAATCTTCCCAACCAGTTGGACGTAAGATGCCAAATCAACCACATATATAGGGGCCCAAACGTTGTACCCACGATATAAATAGAGAGCACTTACTGATTGCAGCTCTACAAAATGTGGCGCCTCCTCCTAAAAGAATGAAATAATAATACCGCAATTCAGGATAAACTTCAACAGTAAGTATCGCTGGTAAAAAAAATCGTGGCTACAAGAACATACGAGAACTAGTTCGTACCTTCTGTTATCTTTAATTTCTAGCTTGAATTCAAACTTTCTATCGGTTGGGAACGTGGAAAACACACTTCGAAGAGGAAAGGTACGTCGAGGGTTACCCGCTTTCAACAGCCATAACTTGCCGTGGCAAGAATTGCTGGCCCTAATGACTTGCATCAAAATAGGGAAACTGTAGCTTCTTTTGTAATCTGCTTTTAAATGGCGCTTGTAGCCATCCTGTCTTTTGTGCCAGCAGCTCTCCAGGTTGTCAAGGGCGTTGCTATAGGCATTACGCAATCATTTCAATTTTTCGGATTACATTCTTTTTGTCCACAAAATATATGGCCGCAAACGCCTGTGACAGGCCTTTGCGGAGCATACTTCCCAAGCAGGGAATAATTTACTGTTTAAAAATTGCGTAGCACGCAAGATCGAAGTTGATTAGCAACTAGGTTCAGTTGCATAGCAATTTTTTCCCTCCGAAATGTGTGATGATTCATCATTTGAAGACAAAGCAGAGCTATCCCACGGCACGCACACGCCCGTGCATTCGTCCCCCCCCCCCCCCCCCCTACCCCAAACGAGGCCACCATCACATTAAAATATTATTTTAATCCAAGTGTATTTACGCCTTCGCGCGTACGCGTATTGGCATATACATGTATTAAAAGCACAGCCTTCCACCCTTCCTTCTCCATCCCTTAACAGTCTACCTACTCTGGATGAAGTTTTCAGCCAAAAGTGCCCAACAATTCGTTTCATTCCATCCAAGTTCAGACATGCTTTTGCGCGTGCTCTTGCATCAACACTGGAAACAGCCGGAGAATGTGGCGAAGATCTGTGCAGATACTGCTGGTGCTAGGGACAAGACATGCCTCGCTGAACTCACACATCTGTTCATTTGTCATGGTCGTGACCCACCCCCCATGGCTATTTCACACCTGTGAGACTGACTAGGTGACCAAACTAAGCGATGTTCTAGGAATCCTGCACCACAATAGCATCTCCTGAGGTCTGTGACACACATCTGTGCTCTCGGACAAGGGTATGTGCTTATTTCTTGCATTTGTCAAATCTTAGTATTTAGCGAGAAGCACCTAAGTACACCTGTATTGGTGCATGAAGAATTGTGGAATGCTTCATGATTATGAACATCAGCAAGCACTTTCATGTGTGTGTGTGCGTGTGAGTGTGTTGTGTGTGTTCGTTTATGCCTGTGCATGTGGGCGTGTGTGTTTGTGTTTGTGAATGTGAGCATGTGTGCATGACTGTGTCTCTAGAGAGTCCTACTGGCAGCAAGGTTACCATCCAAAAAGGAAGGTTCTCAATATGCCTGCAGCCACCAGTGCATATGCAAGTGCACTCCTCACCTCATCTACCGCTTTGCTCGTTCATTTTGTCATGTTCCATTTTTTTGAAAATAGGTATAGAAATTTTTTTATTCGTTCTTGTTTGTTTTGGTAGTGCTGAGACACCTACTGGGTGGAGTCACTCAACCACCAGCCAGCTACTAACCTACATGTACCTGCCCAAGAGGATCCACTTCCATATCAAGACCTTTGAGATGAGAATGAACCTGGCTGTGATGGATTGGGTGAGTTCTCTGGTTGAAATTATTTTGTACCGAACAATGCAAACACCCTACGGATGGCTACAGTCAACACGAATAAGCAGATGTTCGCCGACTATCACATCATTTCAAACATATTGGTGGCCAAAACATTTCGGTTTGTACACCATTTCTACACATGATCCCTGATATAGTTACCATACATTATTTATCTACATGTATGTCACACCTCCTTTCAACAGTGAAAGGGTAGTATCTTCTCACCAATTCTGAAGTAGCAGAACATTTGTAAGCTGCTGCTGCCACTGATAGCATTGTAGGTCTTTCCTAAGCCTGCCTCACACCATTGTGGTGATGACCTCCTAGCAAGCCCTTGTGGATGTGGATCTGCGGTTGGTGGGACCTGCATTGAGTCCTGACACAGAAGGAAATCTTAATGCCGTTGCACCTGTAGTGGCTTCAGGTCAGGCACAGATTCCAATGGTAGGTGTCGTGCATGCAGTGATTGTATGCGAGTGTGTTATTTATTATCATTCAGAGCAATGTTCATTTTTCTGGCTTACATGTATGTGTTAAAAATACGTTTATCTTTTATCCTAGGCTTCACACTTTCACGTATTAGAATACCATCATTTTCATCAACGCTTGCCGTGGTAGACAAACCCACAGCAAGTAAAGCTTTGTATTTTGTGACCGAGCACATGAATATGTAACGTGGGTTGGGCTTCAAACTGCATAGATATTAGAGTACCCTTAACTATATGTGCTATAATGACTTGAGCCAATCTGCAATACAAGTAAAGTAACTGGCCATGCTAGAATTGCTCGAGCCATTCTGGCAAGCAAATAAACTAACCGGCAGCGTGATAGAATGCAAATAGAGTAGTGCCAGAATGGCTCAAACCATTCTGGCATGCAAATAAAGTCACCTTCACACTCAGACACCATGCAACTCAAATGTAGGCATAGTACATACATAGTTTTACTCTGTCAAGTAGAGAGAGCATGCATGCACTTTCAGCAATCCCCTGGTGTGATTATATATGCCCTGCTCAGCACCATCCATGCAAGTGCATGCTAGAGTTCACTCTCTCTTTTCACTCTTTCACAGGCAGATAGTTCATAACCCTTACACACAGAAAAGCAACATGGTTGTATTGAGAGCAAGTTGGTGCAATTGTGTTACTGGCTCTCATGCGATATTGCTTGTGTTATTGAAGGGGAAAAAAACGCATGTGCTGGATTACAGAGATCTGGGAGTGGCATTCTTATCTCATAATCAAAAGTAAGAGTAAGTTGGTGGTATATAGGATTCCAAAGCAATAGTGGTGTAAAAGCAAGGAAACAAGCTATTGTCAGAAGGGAAATTATAATAGCCCTACTCAAAGCACCATTTAATGTAACTACACCATGCATAAGAGAAGTGATTTTGATCACAGATTTCTGGGACTTGAAACATTAGCCTTTGGGGCTCTGCCCCAGACATAGATGGGAGAGCTTACAACTCTCTCCTTTCCACAGCTTGCTGGCAAAGCCATTCTGTAATAAAGTGCATGTACTCGGTACACACACATACAAAAACACACATAAAAGTACAGAGCACTGTGCAAAAAACCTAGTATACGCTACTGTATATTTTTGCGCATATTTTGCGTTTACCACCAATAAGGTCAGTGCATATTTCAAATATCCCCTGGTATATTTCATGAATCCACGGGCTACAATTATTCATAGCGCATATTCATAACACGGTCCAACAATGAATTTATGCAACTCATGCACGTGAGTATTATCGTTATTATTTCAGGCGCGCGTGAATTCAAATGGATTCTTTCCTGCTGGAATGTCTCATGCAAAGGTGAGATTGAGCGTAGATCATAAGACTCTATGCTATGTAATATAAACGGACTCAAACGTTCACATGTTGAACTTCAAGCGTTGGTAGTATTTTAATGTCATAATAGCTTACCAAATGATAGAAACTTTGGACAAGGACCTAGTGGTCTGTAGGCCCTACGCCAAAGTTATGTGTTAACACGTGCAGTTAGGTTTATATTATAGGAGGCCATGTTTGATCACATTTTTTAACCCACGCCAGGGAGCTTATGTTAACGAGTATTGGTCTAGGACCATATGGCCCAGTCTGGTGGTGAACTGTAGTGTACAACACTGGAGTTGAACAAGCATGTTGAATTTACAGCCTGTCATGCCATGCATCAAAGCAGGTTGCAGACAAGATGTTCCTTGGACTTTCCATGCAGTACACCTTGAGTCATAAGATTCACGTGGTGGCACTTGACAGGTGAGTAGTACAATTTAATTTGAAGCACACTTGCCCTGTTTGAGGACCTGATGGTCCTTAAGCTTTTCATGCAATGACATGACACCTTTTCACTTCATAAGAGTCATTGGATTCACGTGACCTTGGAGGGCGTGGCACTTGACAGGTGTATAATTCAATTTGTAGCACACTTGCCCCCGTTCACCACATAACTTGAGGACAAGATGATCCTAAAGCTTTTCACATAGTGACACCTTTTCTCCTCAAAGGGGTCATTGGATTCACGTGACCTTGGAGGGCGTGGCACTTGACAGGTGAGTTGTACAATTCAATTTGTAGCACATTTGCCCCGTTCACCTGAGGACAAGATGTTCCTTAAGCTTTTCATGCAGTGACATCTTTTCTCCTCAAAGGGGTCATTGGATTCACGTGACCTTGGAGGGCGTGGCACTTGACAGGTCAGTCGTATAATTCAATTCGTAGCACACTTGCCCCGTTCACCACCATAACTTGAGGACAAGATGTTCCTTAAGCTTTTCAAGTAGTGACACCTTTTCTCCTCAAAGGGGTCATTGGATTCACGTGACCTTGGGGGGCGTGGCACTTGACAGGTGAGTTGTACAATTCAATTTGTAGCACACTTGCCCCGTTCACCTGAGGAGAAGATGTCCCTTAAGCTTTTCATGCAGTGACATCTTTTCTCCTCAAAGGAGTCATTGGATTCACGTGACCTTGGAGGGTGTGGCACTTGACAGGTCAGTCGTATAATTCAATTCGTAGCACACTTGCCCCGTTCATCACCATAATTTGAGGACAAGATGTTCCTTAAGCTTTTCATGCAGTGACACCTTTTCACCTTAAAGGGGTCATTGGATTCACGTGACCTTGGGGGGCGTGGCACTTGACAGGTGAGTTGTGCAATTCAATTTGTAGCACACTTGCCCCGTTCACCACCATAACTTGAGGACAAGATGTTCCTTAAGCTTTTCATGTAGTGACACCTTTTCACCTCAAAGGGGTCATTGGATTCACGTGACCTTGGAGGGCGTGGCACTTGACAGGTGAGTTGTACATTCAATTTGTAGCACACTTGCCCCGTTCACCACCATAACTTGAGGACAAGATGTTCCTTAAGCTTTTCATGTAGTGACACCTTTTCACTTCAAAGGGGTCATTGGATTCACGTGACCTTGGAGGGCGTGGCACTTGACAGTTGAGTTGTACAATTCAATTTGTAGCACACTTGCCCCGTTCACCACCATAACTTGAGGACAAGATGTTCCTTAAGCTTTTCATGTAGTGACACCTTTTCACCTCAAAGGGGTCATTGGATTCACGTGACCTTGGAGGGCGTGGCACTTGACAGGTGTGTTGTACAATTTAATTTGAAGCACACTTGTCCCGTTCACCACCATAACTTGAGGACAAGATGTTCCTTAAGCTTTTCATGTAGTGAAACCTTTTCTCCTCAAAACGGTCATTGGATTCACGTGACCTTGGGGGGGCGTGGCACTTGACAGGTGAGTTGTACATTCAATTTGTAGCACACTTGCCCCATTCACCACCATAACTTGAGGACAAGATGTTCCTTAAGCTTTTCATGTAGTGACACCTTTTCACCTCAAAGGGGTCATTGGATTCACATGACCTTGGAGGGCGTGGCACTTGACAGGTGTGTTGTACAATTTAATTTGAAGCACACTTGTCCCGTTCACCACCATAACTTGAGGACAAGATGTTCCTTAAGCTTTTCATGTAGTGAAACCTTTTCTCCTCAAAAGGATCATTGGATTCACGTGACCTTGGGGGGCGTGGCACTTGACAGGTGAGTTGTACATTCAATTTGTAGCACACTTGCCCCGTTCACCACCATAACTTGAGGACAAGATGTTCCTTAAGCTTTTCATGTAGTGACACCTTTTCACCTCAAAGGGGTCATTGGATTCACGTGACCTTGGAAGGCGTGGCACTTGACAGGTGAGTTGTGCTATTCAATTTGTAGCACACTTGCCCCGTTCACCACCATAACTTGAGGACAAGATGTTCCGTAAGCTTTCCATGTACATGTAGTGACACCTTTTCACCTCAAAGGGGTCATTGGATTCACGTGACCTTGGAGGGCGTGGCACTTGACAGGTGAGTTGTACAATTCAATTTGTAGCACACCTGTCCAGTTCACCACCCTTACTTGGGGACAAGATGTTCCTTAAGAGTTTCATGCAGTGACACCTTTTCACCTCATAGGGGTCATTGGATTCACACGTGACCTTGAGCAACACTCTCACCACACACTGGGAATCTCCATGGAAGTCTATAACCCCTGTTCTGTCGTTGCCATGGATTCTTTTGCAAAGAAGCATTTGTTTTCACCACAAACATTGACTTTTTTTGTACACTATCGTTTTGCTTTTTGCAATGACATATTTGGAGGAGTAATGCTTAACATAACATCACCTGCATTCTGTCAATGAATCGTCATTACTTCCTATAGATCACTAGGCATACATCAAATGATTAATAGTCATTGCAATGAGAGTGTTACGGTCAACAAACTCTGGAAACACTGAATTAGATGCATGAGATGTGAACGCTTCATCACAATTGTGGCTTACAGAAAGCAGCTACAAATACAAATGATGTTACTGAGGTATTATTGAAACGTGATGTCAGCTCTAGATCTCTTTGAATGAGCACGATGGTCCACTTTGTATTTGCTTTCCATCACAACACTAGTTCTTCAAAGTCACTAAATACTGATCCTTGATGTCTTCATGTTATCTGTTTCCAGATCAGCAGCATTTGGATTGCCCTTTGATCTAGCTAGCTATCTTAATTAAACAAAGCAGTAATGTCAGCTTTAGGATTTTGAACCCTTTCCGTGGCCAGCAGACTTCCTCTCGTGCTGCCTCGCGATCGCAATGTGCATGTTACAAACAGCATTATTCATACACTACAAAGTCTCAATAAAAGTGTTTACATATGTACATATACCATATAAACACCTACTGTAAATGTTGGTAAGTAATTTACTTGCAATTGTACAGCAGAAACATCCTGTGTTCATAGCAACTGATGTACATGTAAAATTGACGATCAAAATTTTACTTTCCTATTCACTGGACACAAGACTAGAACATTGTCAATTCCAAAGTCAAATTTCATTGTAGTGTTGAACTCAGCACATTGATTCATTATCCGACTTAGAGGGATGAATACTGATGATCCATTTTTCTCTTTGATGTTAGTGAATACTTTTAATGGAAACAGTTGTGTATCATAATAAGGATGCTTTTCATACCAGTGAACATAAGCAAACACATGTGATACAAACTTCTCTGGTTGTTCTGGCAGCATTATTCCTACCACGTGGTAAAAAAAATACTGAATTTCTCCTGCCTGATACTCAGAATGTCTGGATAATTGATGGTTCCTTGAATCGACTCAGGCCAGTAAGCAATTATGCTATGTGAGTGATTTCCTTTTGCTTTTACAGACAAATGTATTTCACCGAAAACGTTAGCCTCATGAAAAACATCATGACTCATGTTGACATGAGTAATCTTTGATGTTGGATATAATGTCATGTACACATTCCTAAGCCACTCAACTTCATGTAACAATAACAGTTTTTCACATTTTTTTGACACGGCTTCACACAGAAAACAATTTGTTGCATTAATTTCTTCAATTGGGCATAGTGAAAATCTGGAATGCGTGTTCAACAGGTTAGGATCAGCACTTGTCTGCTGAATCAATCCTTTGTAGGATGTTTCATCATTAATATCACTAAACCATTCAAAGCAAGGCTGTTCTGATGACAATTTAATCATGACCACTGAATCCTGGTAGTTTAAAAATTTAGTTATTATCTGAAGTTCTGGACACATCCAGTTCTTGTTGAAACTTTCAAATATTCCATTGTAGTGCTCAAAGGGAAAACACCAAAAAGAATGAACTGGTCCATAGTCAAATAAACATTGCTTCAAATGCAAATGAAGGTGCATATTTGGTGTACATTTACTTTTACCATACAGCTGCTCGTAGCATTTACAGAACTGAGTTAATTTGCGATCTCCCTCCATGATATCATCAATGTTAATAATAGGCTTGAGAATGAAAGAGCATGCTTCAACAAACAACGACCAACATTCTAAATGTTCTTGTGATAAAATAGATAAGAGTGCAGGTATAGAATAGATTAGCACCCAATTCTTCCACTGATCAGCTGTTAGAGAAGATACTTGAGACTCTACTTTGTGTGGAATGCGGCCAATGTTTAATGGGACCCTAATTCTGTCAACTGTGTCCTGCATATTTTGGTAGTCTGATTTAGATATAAGAGATTCATCTTTCCAAACAGGCATCATGTACTTAGCAGTGCCTAGTAGAAGATTGTGCATTGGATCTACTACATGGTAGCGAACAAGATCAAAATACGGTAGTCGTACTAGTTCTGAGTACCTGACTCCCCATGCTTTTTGTATTGCCGTTCTTTCCAAACCCAGTTTCTTTTGCTTAATCTGATTCAAAACATGCATATGAGAGGCATGATCTCTTGCAATCTACGAGGCATTGTCAAAACCTGAATAATCAGGCTTTGAATTAAACTGATCAGTTACAAATTCTTTCAAACATTTTGAGCAACCTCGTCTAGCATTATGAGAAAAAAACCCACATAATTTACGAGTTGCTGGAATATCAGCAGAAATTGATGTTAGCATGCATCGGACTGATGTAATTCCAAATGCAGACTGTGACTTCATGAAAACGCCATGCCAGAGTTCTAACAATTCATCAATAAGAGGCTTCAAAATTGAGTTAACTGTGAGCTTTGGTTCATTAGGACCTGGAATACACCCCACAATAATGATATTCTCAAGATTATATCTTTTGTGTCGTGGCAGATTTTCAATGACTAAGTAAAGCGTTCCTACACTATAGTTGACATGTTTATATATCCTAAACCAGTCTATGTTTAGTCGTAATGCAAGGCTGAATGGTGTTGACAAAAATTGCCCAGGGCTGGACAGCTCTTTCCAAACATTGCCATCATACACATCTGATAATACATTTTCTTCAGACAATCGAGTTCTCCATTGTTCAATGTCTGTGATAAAATCTTTTTTTTTTGAAATAATTGAGACAATGACTGCTTAAGTGAGTTGTAAATGTAAATCTTCTTTGGGACAAACTTGTACTTTTTTCCACATTTAACTTTCCGAAGAAGCTCTGCCCCACAAGTTTTGCTAGTGTATTCCGACTTGACAGTGCAAGTTACATTTGCCGAGGCACTACTAGGGATCCTGTGGCAGGCTGGGCATTTAGGGCACACAGCAAATTTATCGAACTCTTTTTTATAGTGTCCAAACATTTTTCTCAGTTTGTATATGTTATTAGGGAGTTGTACTAATAGGAAATTGATTTTTTCATTGTTTACACACTGTGCAATTATTTTTATTATTGAATGGAAAACAACTAAAATAAACTCAATGCCTCTATCTGATACCTTGTACATTAGTTGAAAGAAAATCAAACTCATTGCTAATGGCTGAAGCACAAGGGAACTTAAAGATGGCTCGTTTTTGTCTACATGCGCATCCTCAACTTGATAGTTAGAAACTGAAAGTTCTATACTGCTAGACAATGGTGTAGGTGTACTTACACAGCCACCTTCTTCTTGTGGAAAAAGTTCTTGCTCTATGATATCAATCTCATCCACAACCTGTAATTCGTCGTCTTCCTCTGGGTTCTCCAAACTTGATACTGCATCAGAACCCTCAACATTCCATTCGTAAGCATCTTCGAAGTCCGCATCTGAATCCTGCTGATCTTCATTTTGAGCACTGGTGTCTTGCATATCTTCTACTTCATCAGTACCGTCAGGATCTTGCGGAGAAGCAGCTTCCTTAGAAAAACGCGAATTCAATGGTCTACAATACAAAGGGTTAGAATGGCGTTTGTATTGAGAATAGCTCAGATTTTCTTGGCATTTAGGACATCGAATTCTGTTGCGCATAGACATTTTGAATTGGGTAATAACTTTTAAAATTTCATGCCACGCACGTGCTTCACGCGAAATGAGCGGGCAGCAGCGAGCTCGAGGTCGAGGTGATAAAAGTGCACATCGTCGTCTGGAAGGAGATACACCCGAGAGAATTAGTGAGGTAATAGTAATAAACATCAGCAATTCAATTTTATTTTTAATTGGTCACAGTCAGGTCACATTGTACCCAGAAGACTGGTGCATGTAAGTGGCATGACGGCTGGCCCTCGACGAGTTCATTTTACGGCCATGGACTGACATGTACACCTGCTGCGGAAAATCCTCAAACGTGGCTTCCAGGCGAGACCATACATGTAGATTGTCACAGTGGTACAAGCGCTACCAATTCTGGATCCAACTATCAAAGCACAGAGATACAGCTAAAAGAGTGGATGCATCAGCTTGTATCTGATATGCAAGCAGCAGTGCTAGGACGTTTAAGTGAAATTGATGAAAAAATTAATAGCCTTTCTGTCCGAGTTTCTAAACTAGAGGATGACGGTGTACACTCGCACAGCAATGAGTCTCCCACTACAGGCGTACGGGTTTCTCAGCCAAGTCACAGTGAAATTCGCACACGCAAAACCCCCACTGAGATACAAGCAAGTTATCACGCTGATTTATAAGTTGTTATTATCCATGCACGTCGTCCTTTCTGCAGAGTTGCATCAGGGAAGTGTATCGAAATTTAGGAGAGGATAACCAGTTTCGTCTTGATGAAGAGTAAGAACTTGTGACTTCTACAATTTTTATTCTATGAAATTATTTACTTTGCATAGGATTGATAGTGAGCACAACTCCAAGGTAGTGAAGCTTGTGGCAGCTGAATTCACCAGCCCGCTTGCAATTATTAAAGGTATCTTTACTTTTGAATTGATTTGCTAAAATCTAGCCCTTGTATGTATAGGTGGTCTTGCAACGTACAGGCGAACTCTGAAAAGAGCTCTGACAGACGAGGGTGCTAGTCGGCGTACAAAGCGTTCCCGCCAACAGCGTGTAAATGCATAGAAGAGAAACTTACTGAGTTAAGTTGTAACAAAATGTTATCTTTCACTTGCAGCTCTGGGAAAAAAGATGTGAAACGATAACAAGCGACGAAGAAAGAAGGCTTTCACAGGGAAAAAAAGCGTCGAATCATTTACAAATCATTGCGTGATTGAACAGAAAATCACACAAAAATCACACGCTTCTATTGATTTTCGTGTGATTTTCTGTTCAATCACGCAATGATTTCTAAATGATTCGACGCTTTTTTTCCCTGTGTTTGGAGTGACATAAAACCTTGTGCAATGTCAGAGGAGGAAACTGATTAGGAAGATCCACAGGCATTGATGCATCGTAGACCATCATGGCGTTCTGAACAATGTAACGAACTGATAGACACACTGGATGCTCGAAACAGCCAACTGCACAAGAAGTATCCTAGCAAAAAACGCATAACCGGACCGCTATTACAGACTTCTCCTCCTCCTTCCACACCACATTGGATGGTTCATCAGTCAGTCGTTTAACCTTTTACCATTTTCAAGTGTACCAGTGCAGCTAGCTACATGTAGATCTCCAATTAATGCTCTGTGTAATGATTAAAATAACTATTATATTTGTCAATTAATAGAGCTACTCACCACGTGGCATATTTTTGATTGATGTCGTGCGTGTAAGGAATAAAAGGAACTGTCTCTATGGTTAGTTGGTTGCAATTGCAAAATGCAACGATTGTGTTTCATCCAACAGATTCTCATTGCTGAGTGTTTTCCGTAGCACAGCCCCATGCAACTTGTGGTAAATTTCACACACATGCACGCACACACACATGCACGCACACACACACACGCACGCACACACACGCACTCACACACACACACACACACACACACACACACACACACACACACACACACACACACACACACACACACACACACACACACACCAGGATCTTTCACTGCAGCGTACTTCTTTGTGACCGCGCCGTTACCACGGCTTCCAGAACGGCTTTTAGTTCGCACAAGTAAGTCTCTCTTTTTTTTCCCCCCTAGAGTCATGATTAGAGACGTCATGAAAAGGTCAGCAAAATCGGATACGGCGCGGGTAAGAGATTGTGTTTTCATTCACAATTGCTGCTAATCTGTGTCTTTTCTTATATGTAAATAAAAGAGTGGAGTTGGAGCGTTAAAAGGTACACGCTTCGCTAGGCTTTCTTTACCCCTTTTTCTATACTCTCAGCTAAGAGTCTGAGAGATCAAGGTGGTGTCAAGCGCAAGAAATCCCGCTAACTGCGTAGGCTAGCTGAGTGCATTTAAATTTCTACGGATGACCTTTTTTTTTTGCTATAGCTGTTCTGAGGGGAAGCAGTTTGAAGCGCTGGCCAGCACGACGCGAACTCTCCCGTTGTCGCGTTGCAATGGATTGCTGAGCAACTCGTGCAGCGGGTTGAAGAGCCAGCAGTGGAGTCTTTCCTCGATAGCTGCAGAGTTTGAACGTTGAATATTGATTGTTGTACGTGCATGTTTTTGATTGTAGTAAATTAAGAATCCAACTAGTATACCATGAACAGAATCGGAGTGCGTACCCAGCACCGTATACGGTGCAAAGTGTCACAAAGTGGTATACGGAGACATTGTTTTGTGAATCCTTCTAAGCGCACGTGATGCGGTTCAGGATACTCGAAATAAACACAGTGCGAAACTGGTTCATTCCGCAAGTGGGATACTTGATGCGTAAACTCGAAATATACGCAAAATATCCGATAGCGTATATCCAGTTTTTTGCACAGTGGAGCATTCTAAATTACTATCTCACCTTCGTCAGTACTATGCATAGTTGTACATGATTTTGATTAAGATCCCGTACATTCTCCCATCCCAAATGATGCGGTAATATATATGCCCCGCCTTTGCCCGTGACCGCTCATTTCTCAATAAGTTGTCTGTGCACATGGTTGCTGGGTGTACTGTATTTGATATGCAGTAGGGAATAACCGCACG
This sequence comes from Ephydatia muelleri, assembly GCA_013339895.1. NCBI lineage: Eukaryota > Metazoa > Porifera > Demospongiae > Spongillida > Spongillidae > Ephydatia > Ephydatia muelleri. Next base: position 29,773,014 of record JABACO010000001.1, on the reverse strand, counting down.
CAATAAAACATTATCTCACCTTTAAAAGAGTGTGTGTCAGTCCATAGCAAATTAAGAGTGACGCGCGATCTTCACATCGATAGTGAAGAGCACTCCGCGTACATGCATGTAGATTGCTCTTCACTCTTAACACCGGTTCCGTGTAAATTGAATTTTATTTAGGCCTTTTTTTTTTTCGAACTCACATTTTGGAAAATTAGTCCGACGAGCGCCAGTGTTGCCGCGGCTGACTAATTGGAACAAGTCCCGGACGGCCGGCTGATCATGACCGAATTAGACCCCTGAGTCGTAGTGTAAGCACTTTTCGACTCAATTTGAGAAAATCACCACCATCGGACGCGTTGCGATAGAGATATACCTCCGAGCGCATATAAACTTCATTTCGAGTAAATTGATTCAAAATCACTCCGCAAACGTGACTTTTGAATAATTAATTAGATGCAGTTGAAGGGTTAACATCCGCGTGCTTTGTCTCGAGATCTGAGATCGCCAACTGACTCCGCGCCAACATGTCGAGTTCAAGTCAGCCTTGTTCGAGTCATCAAGGTCCTACATGTACAATCTCGCACGACAACAAGAAGGTCTGCCAACTCTATTTTGGGAAGAGTCCCGTTCATTCTGAAACCAATGCATGGAAATGTACTTGCGGAACTGTTCGCAAGCAAAACGTTAAGCTTGGCTATACAAATCTGATATCTCACATCAAGCAGAAACATCCCAATTATCTAGAAATGTTTCACTTATTTCAAGAAGCAGATTGTGCGGGGGACGACGGCAAATCTGAATCCGAAACAGCCAGCGTCATCACCTCACCAGGCACCTCACTATCTGGACAGACCACTTTGGAATACATGCTAGATAGTCGATCAACCAATATATTCAAATGGCTGGAATGGATTGTCATGGGAGAGCTCGAATTGATCTTTTGCGAAAAAGATCTCACACGAAGCAATACAAAACTGCAACCGATCTCTGTCAAAACTCTAAAGAAATATATGTTCAAGCTGGTGGAGGCGGTGGAAAAAAAGGTGTCTGTCAAGGTCTCTACTGCTCCCTCTTACGCTCTTGTGTTTGATGGCTGGTCGGAGAATTCAACACACATTATTGGCCTTTTTGTCGTCCACCCTGGCAAGGAGTATGCTGCTGATCCTGAAATTCATCTGTTGGCCTTTGCACCTCTACTTGATGAAACAAATTTTACAGCTGAGAATCATGTGAATTTCATCAAATCGACACTTGAGTGGTATTCCTTATCACTTGAACTTCTTTTCTGTTTGATAGGAGACAACTGCTCCACCAACAAGGCTACAGCGGATCTTCTTGGTGTGCCACTTTTAGGTTGCCGCAGTCACCGTTTTAATTTGGCAGTTGAGGCATACATAAGCGAATTCCTTCCTGCTGAATTGGAGCTGATTGGGAAGTTGATGTCGAAGTTATCCACACTTAAACAGTCCGGTAGATTGCGCTTGATGACACCCCTGCGTCCAGTCAAGCGAAATGTCACCCGGTGGACTGGTGTGCCAGATATGTTTCAGCGCTTTGAAAGACTTCTTCCAAATATCGATGAAGCAGACAGTGAAATAATGGACCTTGTTCCCACACCTGCGCAGAAACGTAACATTCGTGCTCGAAAGCAAACACTAGAAGATTTCAAGTCTGTGACAACAGCACTACAGCATCATGACATGACCATGAAAGAATCCGATGTTTTGTTCAGGTCCATCATTGATTCCTATCCAGAGTTTGCCTTCAACCACTATCTTGGCCATGATGCTGATATAATCCATAGCAAAGATCTGCATGGAAACGGCGTTATTAAGATTCAAGCCAACAAGGAAAGCACTCTCTCAATTCACGAGAAACGAGCCGTCGAGCAGTTGCTGCTACCCGCTGCATCTCATGCCGAATCGGGAGAAACTGCGGTGGACGAAGATGCTCAGTTGTCTTTTGCTGATAGAGCTCTGAAGCGACAGCGGGTCGAAGAGAAAAAAGAATGCAGCAAGTACATCAACACTCGTTTTTTGCTTCCTACATCATGTGAAGTGGAGAGACTTTTCTCAATGGCAAAAAGAGTGTTCTGCCCTCTGCGCCGTAGTCCCCAACCCAGAACCTTGGAGGCACTACTCTACTTAACCAGAACAGATCGTTGTGGAATTTGGCTCTCACTGCATTGGTAGTTAATGAAAAGGACTCAGAAAAAGAGAATGAAGAGGATGAAGAAGAATATGAAGTGGACTGGTGAAGTCATGTTAGTCATCGCGCCATTAAGACTCATGCATTATGCTTTTAATATGTGTCATTGTGTGAGACTGTGAGACGCTATATATAGTGAATTGTTATACTATTAAAATTATAATAATAATATTGTATTAATTCAATTTGATTGTGTAAAGCATGCATGTTTAGAGCAGGTACTGCACAATGTGTAAGATGCTAGTGAAATGCATAGAATGATGGGACCTGCATGGTGGTTTAAAACATTGCAATATTGTATTGCAATATATTGTATATTGTTATAATGGAATATTGCAATATATTGTATTGTTATAATGGAGTATTGCAATATATTGTATTGTTACAATGGAATATTGCAATATATTGTATTGTTGTAATGGAATATTGCAATATATTTATTGCTGAATATCAGTACAACCAATACAATAACAATATTATTGTGCCTAGCGCTGTGTCAACTGACCCATTGCAACTGATTTGGCATTGTAGAATTTTCATTCACGTACGACTTGTATCCAAATCACGCGACTTTAATTCGATATACACATAACTTCAATATGTCTAGGCATAACCTAGACACATATATATACTATGTGCAGTCACCCCTCTTAATGGAAAGATATCCAACTGTCAGGCGTTTTCTCGAGAAAAATCGTTTGAGTGCTTCATGTAAGCCAAAATATAGGACCGCAGAAACCGTGACCTGCGCAGCGTTAGTAGACAGAAAAATAGCGCGCCTCGACAGCTAATGTACATTGATTTTTTTAATCTAGTGCTGAAATGATCAAATGTGGAAAAGCTTTAACATTGTTGATATTAGCGTAAAGTAACAAATAGCTTCTAGAACATTAACCGAGTGCAAGATGGCCAGCTGTATTGTGTGTGTGTGTGTGTGTGTGTGTGTGTGTGTGTGTGTGTGCGTGTGCGTGTTTTCGGTAACCTTCTCATTTCCTCCTCCCCATGCCAACCCTATCTCTGTAAGATGGACAATCAGCCGCCTCCACAACAGGCTGTTGCCGTGGTGATGGACAATCGTGGCTGCTCCCACTCTGGCAACACCAACACTCTCACCTCTGGTGGGAACTACCCGGGAAATTGGTTGATGTGTCCAATCACATTCCTTCTGTTATCCAGCATTGTTCCTTTGTGGTGTGTGGGAGGAGATGGTGCGTATGGGGAGGAGGAGATGGGGTATGGGGAGGAGGAGATGGTATGGGGAGGAGGTGATGAAGTGAGGAGGAGGAGATGATGGTTTGGGGAGGAGATGATGGTGTTAGGAGGAGATGATGGTATGGGGAGGAGATGATGGGTATGGGGAGGAGATGATGGGTTTGGGGAGGAGGTGATTAGCCAATGGTAGAGAAGAGGTTCTGGTATGGGGAGGAGGTGATGGATCTACATGTAAGGGTCATATTCTCTCTACTCCAGACCTGGAGCTGGTCAAGTAACAGCAGCTGGTAAGTGCTCCATTGTAGTTTTATGGGATGGTGTGGTGTGTGGGATGTGCTCTTGCCTAATGGTGGCTGTGTCTGGACATAAGTGTGTGTAGTGTGTGGGTGTGAGTGTGTACATGTGTGTGTGAGAGTGTGTGCGGTGGGTGGATATATGTTCGAATGTGTGTTCTTACATGTACATTATTTTGACATGAAGTGTGCTTTGGATAGCATGTGTACAGATTGGTGTGCATACCTTATTAGTTTATGTGTGTAGGTATTTTAGTGAGAAATCATTCAGTTATGTGTACCTGCTTGTCCGGGTTTTATGTCAGTAGTTTGTTACTCTTTCTGCATTTCTGGCTTTGTGTGTTCACTCATATTGTGTGTATCCATCTTTGGGGTCACTTCAGGTGTGTAGTGTGTGTCACTACTGGCTATGATGTGTTTACATCAGTGAGTACACGAGTACACATAGTGTGCACAGCATATGGGTGGGTGTGGTCATGTAGTACACACACTGCACATAACACACTCATAGCTTTAACATCAGCACATCTGTGGTGTGTGAGTACAGAGGTGACATTTTTGGTGTGCATATCCTGTGCTGGAAAGGTGCACACACCCATGTCTGTGTGGTCACCACACCACATGGATGTACCTCACAACACACACCTATGTGTCCACACTGCACATTCATGTGCACAGTATGTGTAGAGTGCACATAGGTGCCTGTGTTGTGGACAATTGGACAGCTACATGCAATGGGACAAAGATCCTAACACAATGATCAGTGGCTCACACAGGTGAGAGGTGTTTGCACACCACACTGCTCTGTCCATGCCACATGCTTCAATCACGAAGACCAGGTCCCCATGAGCCACGGCTGACATATCCCTACACAGCCAGTTTGTCACGTGTGGATAAAAAAGTTTAATGTGTCTCACAACTGAAATGTTCATTACATTTGTGATGCATGTGTGCATATCATACTTATCATAGCCCAGCCATGTCCTACATATTAATTATACATGTAAATAATTATACTACAATCATTTACATTACACTAATATTTTTCACATCAACACACACTTTATTGGGTAAACATCTACCCAGAATTGCCCTCGCAATGGCTCAGCAAACATTTTTAGTCTTCAGCGGGAGCTGAAAAGTGAGTATCACTTTTTCGACATAGTTGAGTCGTCTCATTGATAGTAACCGATCCTTCTTCTGTGTTGTATTGCTGCCTGACTCTCTGAACCCTATTTCTAAATTGCGAAACCTTCTTCTTACTGATGCACCTGACAACACAAAGGTGAGAAATAAGCAGCAGAGATGTAGTGAAGCTCCAAAAGGGGGCAAATAGCTCAAAAAATTCAGGTACCCACATATTGTATCCTACAAATGTCATAGTAGTATTGTGGGACATGTATGTAACGTTATATTCTTGTATTCCTAAATCATATACAGCTTTGAGACTTAATGGCATTGTAAACAGAAGAAAGAATATTGGGTACAAGAGAAGAGGTAACATCTCACGCAGCACCTTCTTGTGCTGTTTGTCATATTCAGAAAGAATGGCATTCCTCCTTCGACATGCTCGATGACAGAGTATGGTTCCCATAACGACCATTAGCAATGAGACAATCACGAGAACTGCAAATATTATAATGAATATGATCTCTTCCCATAGGTAGGTACTATTGCCATGACAACCTGTAAGGTTTATGCCCAGTAGCACAATAGTCACAGCCAGTGGTATAAGAAGTGAGCTCACCACATAGAGACGTTCCAATCTCTGCAAATTCCTATGGAATACGGCAAGAGCAAATAGATGTATCGATATCCAAACGGTGAACATCAGCTTGATGAACGATGACCCCATCAGTAGTGAGTCTAGCACAATCATAGTCGCCATGAAAACCTCGTACGTTACGTCGGCGAATGCATTTGTATATATATATATAGATGCGATAATCCAAAGGATTGAAAATTCCATCGCGCTCAGGACTTGATACATAGCCAAACGGTACACCAGGGTCTTGTGTAACTTTTGTTTGCAAACAACTGCGACGGCCGCCAGACATAGTAGCACAGAGACGAACGAGATAGGAAGGTAAAAAATCTCATCACCCTCTAGATTCGTTATGTCAGCGAGAGCGCTGCAATTGAAGGCATTGTCCATTTTCTGTCCAACTATTTAGGTTACCACGGTTGTTTTGAAACGCTGGTCAAAAAAGAACTATACTCCCTTTGATACGAAATTTTTTCGTTAGCAACTAAACTATTAATTAACTTTTTAATTGTAAGTGCATTATTTAACCACAATGATGGTAATTTAATCTCTTGCAGTCATCTATGCTTATAGCACAGTTTGCATAATTTGTACAGGGTTCCTTGTAATTTTAAAAGCAACATCCATGTTTCCAAGATCCCAAAATAGTCATAACTAGTATTAATAAACTCATCGTAATTAAAGTCGATAAAAAATTAAGAGAATGATGCGAAATTTCATGCCTTTTGTAAATATGAGCATGATTATTGAGGCTGTTTCTCCATCATGCAAGACCTTGGATGGAGTTTTTTTTTTGTTTACATAAAGCTTTTCGATACAGTGGCACTGTCATCTATGGCCAGTTTCCATAATGTCTCAAGATATTAGTGATGTGAATCTCTGTCACTATCTTTGATCGTATACGCTTGCAAATCCCGAGTGCGATTCTCGGCCTAAGAGGATAAACGTTGTGTAACGAGACTCAGTATATGGCAATGAGCACAGAGAAAACTCTTGTTGTCAATGCAATGTGCAATACATAAGTTTCTGTCTCTAGACAACAATACACACAGCTGTATTTCACATACAATACATAAGTATAATAATTACGTAATAACATTAGTTTGTGTAGCGGCGCGCGTTACACCTGCACTGGTTGATGACCACTGTTACATAACTCCCTCCTCCAGTTTCTTGCGTCCTCGCAAGACAAGTAGGCTATTAACACATAATCTCCATAACGTTGAGGGGGTTGACGATTTCTTAAAGGAAATCTTCTGGCATCCAATTGGTGATTTTCCACATTTACCACATGATCTTCATTCTCCAAAATTGTATCCTCAACTGGAATGACCGTTTCATCTTCAAGGACTTCAGGTAACGTCATATCTTGCACGACCTCCATGTGGGTATTATTATCCTCTGGTGTCACCTGCTTACTTGAAGATGGCTCCAGATTCTTGATTTCAACATCTGATTCAGGCTCTGGGTCACTAAGGCAAGGTTTCAATCTGTTGCGATGAACAACACGCTTCTGGGTCCCACCTATCAGTTGCACATGGTAGTTCACTGGACCTACTTTGTCTATAATGGTGTATGGACCACGCCATAATGAAGAGAATTTTCGTGTTTGTCCCTTTCTGATTGCAGGAACAAAAAGCCATACTCGATCCTCAACTTGAAAAGCATCTCCTGCAATGGCTTGATCCTTTAGCTGCTTTTGTCTTTGGTGAGCCTTATGTAGTCGTTGGCGAACTACAGAAAATGCAGATTTAAGAGATGACTGCGTCTTCCTTACATAATCAGGAAGTTCTTGACCTTGAGTTTGAGCTCGACCTAGCAGTACATCGATTGGCAAATTAGGAGAACGTCCAGACATTACAAAGAGGGGAGTGTATCCAGTTGACTCGTGGACAGCAGTTCTAAAGGCAAATAAAACTTTCTGCAGGTGACAGTCCCAATCCTTCTGATGCTCCTCAACAACCTTGGACAGCATTGCTTCAAGGGTGCGATTGAAACGCTCTACCTGACCGTTTCCTTCAGGGTGATAAGCAGATGTTTGTGTGCGCTTGATACCAAGCTGTGCGCATAGTGACTGCATGACCTCACTTACAAAATTAGCACCTTGGTCACTGTGGAGAGATTCAGGAACACCATACCGACAAATGACTTCATCGGTTAGTATCCTTGCTAATGTGATGCTGTCAGTCACAGCCAGTGGAAACGCTTCGACCCATTTACTGAATAGATCAGTCACGACCAGTATGTACTTGTTTCCACAGGACGTAGCAGGTAATGGGCCCATTATATCCCATGAAAGCCTTTGAAAGGGATATTCACTTTTAATGGTGCCTAGTGGTGCTTGGGGTACTGGTACTGGTGTATTGCGACGCTGGCAAGCCTCACACTTCTTAACAGCTTCCCGAATATCCTGCTCATAACCTGGCCAGAAAAAACGCTCCTTTACCTTTTCCAACGTTTTGTGAACACCTAGATGTCCTGACTTGCTGTGAAGGAGTTCGAACACAAGTGCTCTCAAAGATTTTGGTATCACAGTCTGTGTTTTTGGATTTTTCACACTCTTAGCCTGACGACATAGAACTCCATCCTCTAGGAAGAACTTGCTCCATTTTTCATCCGGAGGAGACATGCCATTTTCAATAGCCCGCACAATTTTTGATGTGAACTCATCTGCAGCCTGTTCTCGCTTCAACCTCACCTGATCCCCCAAACATGTAATTCCATTCACAAATACTCCATCATTCACCACCGGCAATTTCTCTTCATCTGGCCTTCATCGTGACATTCCATCAGCATTACCATTGCTCTTACCAGCACGATATTTAATGGCTATGTCAAATTGTTGGAGAAACAGCAACCAACGTGTTATTCTTCCTCCAGTATCTTTTAATCCACGAAGTGAAGTAAGGGGATTATGGTCTGTGAGTAAATTGAATGACTTTCCATACAAGTATGGGAAAAACTCTTTAACAGCGGCTACCACTGCTAATGCATCCCTTTCTATTGTGGAGTAATTTCGCTCGGGTTTGCTCAACTGGCGACTCCAGTAAGCTATAACCTTTTCTCCCCCTTCATGTTCCTGGCTCAATACTGCACCTATTGCACAACCTGATGCATCAGAGGCGACAACAAATGGTAGCTGAAATTGTGGATATGCTAATATTGGGGGACTGACTAGTAGATGCTTCAGGTGTTGAAATGCATTCTGGCATTCTGAATTCCATTTGAAACCACCTTCTGTCTTTCGTGTTAACTTATGCAAAGGTTCTGCAATGCTGGAGTACCCCTTGATAAAACGTCGGTAGTAGTTTGTCAGTCCCAGAAATTGCCTCAATTCCTTGATGTCGCTTGGAACTGGAAAAGAAATCATGGCACTGGTTTTATCTGGGTCAGCTTGTATGCCTTGCCTCGACACTATGTGACCCAGATATCGAATCTCACTTTTAGCGAAATGGCATTTGCTAGGTTTTAGTTTTAACCCTGCCTCAGCCAGATGATGAAACACCGTTTTTAAACGCTCTAGATGTTGATCAAAAGTGACACTAAAGACCACAATGTCATCAAGGTAAATTAGGCACTGTTCATAAGTCAAACCTGCTAACACACATTCCATAAGCCTTTGAAAAGTAGCCGGGGCATTTGTTAATCCAAAGGGCATCACATTAAACTCAAAATGTCCCTCACGAGTGGAAAATGCTGTCTTCTTCCTATCTGCCTCTTCCATCTCTACCTGCCAATAACCCGAAGCCAGGTCTAGAGTTGTAAAGAACTGTGATCCTGTCAGGGCCTCTAATGTCTCATCAATTCGGGGTAAGGGGTAAGCATCTTTCTGTGTCATGCTGTTAACCTTTCGGAAGTCAACACAAAAACGCCAAGACCCGTCCTTTTTCTTGATCATTACAATTGGTGATGACCAAGGACTATTGCTTTCCCTAATTACCCCGTCTTTTAGCATCTTCTTGACTTCCAACTTGACCGTTTCTTGAAGGGCATGAGGTATCCTCCTTATAGGTTCCCGAACTGGTAACCCATTTGTTATGATAGCGTGCTTGACCTTTGAAGTCCGACCAGTTGGACCACCTTCAGTAACAAACAGGCTCCTAAACTCCCAAACCAAGTTCTCCAGCTTCTTTTTTTGTGATTGAGTAAGATCTGTCCCGGTAAGATCCACTGAAGGCCTTTCATTGCTCTGCCGTGATTCACAAGAACGGCTACCTATTTGCATTACCCTGTGACCTACATAGAAATCTGCAACCTGACTTCCTTGGTACAATATAACCTCTCTGGGTGCAATGTTAGTGATTTGGATAGCCACTTCGTTAGCACTTTGAACAGTGTTAACGCTTCTAGCAATCAGAAACCCCCTGGATGTGGTGTCCTTACAGTTTGGCTCTAGGAACCCCCCCTTCCAGTTAGCAATCCAGAACACTCTACCTTTCCCTTTACTATCATTCCGGAACGCGCTGGTACATGTACAGTTTCCGCAATGCTAACTACAAAGACACCCTCTTCATGTGTTGGTAATACCACCTCCATACCCCCTTTGCCAGTATTGCAATGGAAAGATAACGTGTTCCTTGCACAATCAAGTACAGCCCCATGTTTAGAAAAGAAATCTATGCCTAATAGACAGTCCACAGTAAGCTTCTTAGCTACAATGAATACATGCGAAGCACTAATGCTATCCAAGTTTACTTCAAGAGACACACTACCTAGTACATCCAATGGAAGGCCGTTTGCTCCCACTGTAAGAGGTGCCGTCTTAGTCATTTCTTTGCGAGCGCTAGAAGATAGGATATGATAACTAATGACCGATACCGCAGCACCCGAATCGATCAAAAATTGAATTGGTTGATCCCCTACCAACCCGTGCGCACACATAGTGTTGTGACTTAGATTACAGCCACATACCTGGGCAGGTGCCTTATTCCATTCTCGGTCAGTTCCCTCTCGCCGACCCCGTACTAGCTCGCGCTCTCGACCAAGCAGAGGACAATTACGTCGAATATGACCCTCCTTATTGCAGTTGTAACAGCAAATAGTTGGTGTCCCTCGGCGTCCTGATTTCGTCTTCTCCTCTACGTCGAAACGGCTTCCATACGCTGCAATACTTGGTCCAACTTCTCTTGTAGCTCGAGGTCTGCATTTCTTTGACGACGAAATCCTGTTGTCTCCTCCACACGCAATGCTTGTACCGGCTGTGTTTCCGGCGCAGTCTGGAAACCAAGGGCTCGCTCAATTTCAATAGCACTTCTCACTGCATCTTCCATCTTTGTCGGTACACCTCGCAGCAAAATCTGCTTCGTAATATCAGGTAGTAAACCCGTGACAAAACGACCCAACAGAACGCTTGACCGGTCCGCCTCATCGTCAGGGTAAGCTTCGGCAAACAGCTTCCTAAGTTCAACTTCAAAATCCCTTACACTTTCTTTCGAATCCTGTTTCTTTTCTGTAAACTTCTTCGCTGACGTCAATGGGTCTTTGGTGAGACCAGCTCGGTCACGTAAAGATTTCTTCAACGTTGGCAGGTCCTTCTTCTCAGAGTCTCCCAAGGTGATGTAAAAATCCTGCAGCTTCCCCCTCAGAAGTGCGGGTAATATCGCCAGTTCTCGGCCATTGTCCCATTTATTTGCCACGGCGACAAATTCAAACCTTGTCCATGACTGTTCGAAGTTATCGACACTTATTTCCGGAAGCGCCAAGCCGTGTATTGCTGATGCCATTAAAATCCTATCCCACCGCTGCCACCAATGTAACGAGACTCAGTATATGGCAATGAGCACAGAGAAAACTCTTGTTGTCAATGCAATGTGCAATACATAAGTTTCTGTCTCTAGGCAACAATACACACAGCTGTATTTCACATACAATACATAAGTATAATAATTACGTAATAACATTAGTTTGTGTAGCGGCGCGCGTTACGTTACAGTTGCCACGAATTATTGTCGGCTGTATACCATGCATGTCATGGCAGAAACATGCAGAGCTCTAGTGCATTTAAATATTGTTGCATGCAATTTCCCACATCATAATAGTACACCAGGTGACTTGCGAGATTATTCATATTCATTACAGCTGCTACTTCTGTTATTATTATTATATTCAAATACACTAGAGATATGCAACTGCAGCTCTGGTTCAGTGATTAGGCCAAACAATCGTGTTTAGTATTATGATGTGTGAAATATTCATGCAACAATATACCCTGTATGGTACCGCCAATAGCAATACATTTCAATGTATTGCATGGATTGGACAATAAGATAGCCTTGCAAGAACAAGGAATTTTGCAACATGCAGCAATTTGACGTGAATATTAGCTGTATATATATAGGATTAATTGTTAACATCTATCACGATTAGCCGACCTTAGCAGTTCGAGAGTTAATGTGTTTCACAACTGAATGTTCATTACATTTGTGATGCATGTGTTCATATCATACTTATCATAGCCCATCCATGTCTTCCATATTCATTACACAAAATATATACATCAAAATAAAATGTATATTACAATCATTTATATTACACTAATATTGTTCACATCAACACACACTTTGTTGGGTAAGAATTGCCCTGGCAAAGGTTCAGGAAACACTTTTAGTCTTCAGTGGGAGCTGAAAAGTGAGTATCACTCTTTTGACATAGTGGAGTGGTCTCATTGATAGTAACCAATCCTTCTTCTGTGTTGTATTGCAGCCTGACTCTCTGAACCCTATTTCTAAATTGCAAAACCTTTCTTTTATTGATGCTCCTGACAACACAAAGATGAGAAATGAGCAGCAGAGATGTTGTGAAGTTCCAACAGGGGGCAAATGCCCCAAACCAAAACATCATTCCTGTGTGGTATTGTGTTACAGTAGTATTGTCGAAGTATGTGGTGCTATGTTCTGGTGTTACAATATCGTAAACAGCAAAGCCAAATGTTGGCAGAAGAAAGAATATTGGGTACTAGAGAAGAAGTAAAATCTCAAGCTACGCTTTCTTGTGCTGTTTCTCATATTCAGAAAGAAGAGCATTCCTCCTTCGACATGCTCGATGGCAGAGTATGGTTCCCATGACAACCATTAGCAATGAGACAATCACGAGAACTGCAAATATTATAATGAATATGATCTCTTCCCATCGGTAGACGATAGCCATGACAACCTGTAAGGTTTATGACCAGTAACACAATAGTGACAGCCAGTGGTATAAGAAGTGAGCTCACCACATGGAGACGTTCCAATTTCTGCACATTCTTATGGAATACGGCAAGAGCTAATAGATGTATCATCGATATCCAAAAGGTGAACATCAGCTTGATGAACGATGACCCCATCAGAAGTGAGTCTAGTACAATAGCAGGCGTCATGATAACCTCGTAGGTTTCGTTGTTGCTCAGCGAGTAAAGGTGAAAACAAGTGCCACAACACACTTAGGGGTGTTCGTACGCCTGTTTAGGAATAACACCCCATGGAGTGTATAGTGGTAACCGCTCAAGAGTGTTACAGCCAACACCCCTGAAGTGTAGCCAGTACACTCTATAGGGTGTTGACAAAGGCATCAATAGTTCGTGCATGCACCGTAATCTTACGATACAACATAAATTGATCTTAATAAACTATACAACAACAGTTGATGATTTTAATAAAAAGTTGACAACAAATACAAACATACATGTACAACAAAACTATAAACATGTCTTTAGGGCCTATACGACGATCGAGTAGTCCTGGAGTGTTTCTCTGCATGCTTCGGACACTAAACAAATGAAGGAAACACATGCATATACATAACGGTCAGGTTCCAATATGAGACATGTCTAACCTTTTTAATTGAATCTTGGGTGCAGCCATCAGTCCGATGACGGTCATGTTCGCTAAGCAGATCGGTGACAATAACAACGTCAATCGTACCGATTGTTACGCTTACCTCGAAGGCTTGTTAGAGCCAGCGTGTCATATGACCTTTGTAAGGGCGTTCGCGACAAGGTACTTACCTGCCTTAAGCAGTGGTAGCGCAGCACACAGTAGTAGCCGAATTTTCCTTAGCTAGAGCGTATAAACAGGCATTCCGGTCCGATCGCGAACTGCTGTTCTAGATGAACTCTCTTCAAAGCACTCAACTCGTCTTACTCAAATGCATCGCTCAACGCTGGAAGGAAACATATAGCTTACCAAAAAGTCGTGTAACACCGAACTTACCTGTTCATAAATAACAGAACGTGTTTCTAAAGGTCACGCATGCGCAACGAAATATATTTTTAGCATGAACTTACATGTACAATTGTGGATAATCAACATGTCTCACGATGACAAGAAAGGACACAAATAGCTAGGGTACACTGTAGGTATTCAGGATGTCTAAGATATAGAGTTGTCCAAATGAGAGGAAAGCTATACAGGACTTTTGAGTAGTTCCATTTGCAAAAAGTGCACTTCTCTCGGAGTGTATTTGCTGTCCAACAGTATTTCTGTGTATGTGTGAATGTGTGTGTACATGCATGCATACACATACACATACACATACACACATGTGCATGTGTGTTAATATGTGTGTATGTGTGTATGTGTGTATGTGCATGTGTGCTGCAGTCCTATTAATCGACCCTCCCCCCTGCCAGAGTTCCTGCCTACGAGCCTGCGTATGCACGTGTACATGTGTGCATTGTGTGTGCATGTGTGTGTATGTGTTCATATGTGTAAGTGTGTGTTAGCATGTGTCTGTCATGCACATGTGTGCATGTGTGTGCATGTGTGTGCATGTGTGTGTGCTTGTGTGTGCATGTGTGTGCATGTGTGAATGTCTGCACATGTGTGCATGTGTGCATGGAGTGTGCTTGTGTGTGCATGTGTGTATGTCTGCACGTGTGTGCATGTGTGCATTGTGTGTGTGTTCATTGTGTGTGTTAGCATGTGTATACGTGTGTGTTGTGTATGTGTGTGCACATGTGTGTGCATGTGTGTGTATGTGTTCATATATTAGCATGAGTCTGTCATGTACGTGGTACATGTGTGTGTGCATGTGTGTGCATGTGTGTGTGCAGCGTGTGTGCATGTGTGCATTGTGTGTGTGTGCATGTGTATGTGTGGCATGTGTGTGTGTACATGTGTGTGACACACATTGTATGTGTGTATACATGTGTGTGTGGTTATGTGTATTTGTGTGTGAGTACATATGTATGTGTGTTCGTGTGTATACATGCATGCGCATGTGTGGTTATGTGTATGTGTGTGCAGCTCGTGTAAAAATTTGTACGTATAAGTGCATCTGTTATGCAAACATGTGCATGCATATGGACATTGTCAAACAATTAATAGTTATTGTATTTATCTCGTATCAGTCATTACACCAAACCAGACATACATTTTGACCGAAACGTCACAAAAATGATATTTAATCCCACAGCAACACTGTACCTACAAAAAGGGTTCAAACACTGTCACTAGTGAAGTACTTTAGCCTACCCTTACAAGTGTTTGACAGCATTCATTCATCCAGCATATTTCTTCACGATAGCTATCAGGATCTGCATGTGGTATATAGACATATGTAGCCGCATGAATGCATGAACACTTTTAGCATACACCCAATGTTCAAGCTGCAACAGGTCTGTTAAATATTTTTTAAAGGACTACCTACATACTTTCTGCTAGATGTCATGCAATATGCTGCTTCCTTGAGCTATATGTGATATTACATGCATACATATAATAAATACTTGTGAGTAATAATGTATATGTTCCCATGCCATTTTACTAGGGTGTGATCTAAATAGAATCCAGATGAATTTTAATACACAGTCACTGTTACCACACAAGCACTGCCATTGTACTTAACCTTCACTCTCAGCACAAAGTGGCATGCAGGATAATAAACAAGCTTGCATCAAATTTGACATTTAGCAGCATACTGGGGTACTACAACACGCTAGCGAACTATACACACAGCAGTGCACATACATGAACATTGCACGCAAGCCTTCATAAGCACATCGAGATTACATGCATGTATACGGTAATTACATGTTGAAAAAGCAGCGTGTAGGCCTACTACTAGATATCCACACGCGCACGCGCCACTCGGGTCACCAACGCACGGGCGATGGCCAGCCTATGGTAGACGTTTTGTACTGGTACGTTGTGTCACATGTGTGCGTACATACCACTTGAAGTCCAGTATCACCTCCAACTACGAAGTCACAGCTGCCATCACATCTACCAAACCACGCCCTCTCCGTCAGAAAGTAATTACTAAACAAGGCTGGGAACTATCCTACTGGGGTGTAATGCGGTAAATCAGTGTTATGACAACACACCTTTAAAACGACCTAACACCCCACCCTTGCTGGGGGTTGCTCCTAACACCCTAACGTAGCCTGCCAACACCCCAAGATGTCAGCTCAACACCCTTGTGTGTTGCCATAACACTCCTTGGGCTGTAACACCCCTCAAACCTAACACCCCTCGGGCCTTTTTTTTTATCAGTGTATAGATGCAATAATCCAAAGGATAGAAAATTCCATCGCACTCAGAACTTGATTCATAGCCAAATGGTAAACCAGGGTCTAGTGTAACTTTTGTTTGCAAACAACTGCGACGGTCGCCAGACATAGTACCACAGAGATGAACGAGATATACTCGTTGAGGTTAGTTCGGTGAGAAAGCTGCAATAGGATATGGTGTGGAATCCGTGCCAAAAATCACTGGTTTTCGCGGGCCACCTGCTTTTCGACTGTCACCTACTTTTTCGCGGCTACATGGTTTTCGAGTGCTAGATATTCCACACGTCAATGCGTTATCCGTGCCAAAAATCTGATGTTTACGCGGGTCACCTACTTTTCAAAGGTCACATAGTTTTCGCAGGCCACATAGTTTTGGAAGGCCACACATTGATTTATTTTTCTTTCTCCGTTTAATTGGATGTTTGACGTATAATTAGACGAATTGTAAACAAATGCCGTCGAATAAACAATTAAGAGTGGGCCAGGATTCAGCAGCAAAGATGGGAGTATAGGAGAGTATCCGGGGTCTAGTACGGGGCCTGGTGTGGTGCAGCAGCATGTGTTCAAAAAAATCACTACTCACTCGCTTACTAATGAAGTCAAAAGCTATAATCCCAGGGGCGGATCCAGGATTTGGGAAAGGGGGGGTCTAAATATATTCACAATTGGGGGAGGGTACGTGACAGCAAGGGGGTCTGGGGGAGCGCTGATAGCTCCCCCAGTGGGGTCCGCTTTTTTGCTTTTGCGTTTATTTTTTTAGCATGAAATTCACAGTGAAATCCAATACATATACATCATGCGTTATCCGGATTACTAGAGCCTGCATGGATAGCGACGAGAAAACTGTTCATTCTTCACAATGCTATGATTTCAGTAATTAAATTCGTGACGCAAAGCTATTGTGAATTTGGCGTGCACGTGACCATGCATGCACCAGCTACATGTCGGTCTATAAACGACTCATATATGTTTTACTATAATATTAGTATTGTTAGTTTATTTAGCTCTATAGCTATCTGTTTTCTGAGGAAAAGAATCTGAGATCCATCCCATTCACGTCTTTTGATCGCTTACCTCAATTCCTGCTGACACGCACCATTCGATCGATCGCGCGATAAAATAATTCGTTAATATACATGTAGGAGGATTTAATTAGATCGATAAGGAGGATTTAATTAGATCGATATAGACCCCACTTGGCTAGAACGATGTGCAATCTTGCAAATCCAAGGGCGGTAACATGCAGAATTACAGTATGCATTACGTCATTCTTCATATAGGAAAGAGGGTGTCCGGACCCCCTTGACCCCCCCCCCCCCCCCCCCCCCCCCCCCCAAATCCACCCCTGAATCCTGACTCTGGTATAACAAAATTGTAAATATGCACTTTGAAATACTTATTTTCTACTCAACTTATAAAACGACGCATCATCCGCGTAG
Source organism: Ephydatia muelleri (assembly GCA_013339895.1). NCBI lineage: Eukaryota > Metazoa > Porifera > Demospongiae > Spongillida > Spongillidae > Ephydatia > Ephydatia muelleri. The sequence continues at coordinate 29,755,623 of JABACO010000001.1, read as the reverse complement.
TGTAGATTATAGCCAGCTGTGTTTTTCACACCACTAGCTGAGCTGCTTAATGTCGGCGTGCACCATGCGATCCAAAGGAGCTTTTTGGAAAGGGAAAACTTAGCAGGATGACATTTCTCTGGTATGAGTGACTCTAAGTACGTTGGCAGACACAAAAAAAAATAAGCTTGAAAATATCGAGCGAATGGGGTCCTTTAATTTATTCTTGTAGAGTGTATACACTATATTAATAATCGGGACAGTTTCGGAGAAAATGACGAATCGGTTATACTGTATGAAAGTTATAAAAATGCATCACATTCGAATCGCTATAACATCCGAACGGTTAACTTCATATTTTTAACAATTCATATAACACTGTTGCTGTATGCAATAATTATTTTGATGCCTTACAATAGCGCGATGCATGCTGATGTTACGAGGTCCAATACTCCGGTTCAAAACCTACACACCTTCAGGTAGAAACGTTCAAATCCGGCGCTTCAAATTCAGTGTGTTAAAAAACTCTACGAAATTATTTCATAGCCGTTGATGGTACTAAATATGTTAATTAATTATTATTTTTGAACTGTAAATGCATCTTAAAACCACAATGATGGTAATTTAATCTCTTGCAGTCATCGGCCATGCTGTTGAAATATAAATAAATTTACAAAATCTGCACAGTGTGCAGATTCTGTAAAGTTGTTATAAATAAATTGTACAGGGTTCCTTGTAATTTTAAAAGCAACACCTATCCAAGATCCCAACATCGCCAAAACTAGTAATAATAAACTCAATATGATGTCTTGCCTTAGGTAGGTACAGTTGCCATAACAACCTGTAAGGTTTATGCCCAGTAGCACAATATATATAGCCACAGCCAGTGGTATAAGAAGTGAGCTCACCACATAGAGACGTTCCAATCTTTATGAAATATGGCAAGAACAAATAGATGTATCGATGGGTGAACAAAGCACGGAAGCCATACATGGCCATTTTGATATTCTGTACAGGACATATGGCTGTATGGCTAATAAAGTGGAGCATCTTGAAAGAGCACTACCTGAGTGTGGGTCCAAATATAAATGCCCGAAGACCACTACTAATGGGGTCATCGTTCATCAGGCTGATGCTCACCGTTTGGATATTAACGCTATCAACATCCTATTTTCAACACTTCATACCACACCATTTCTCTATGGCAAAATATGTTTTGGGATCTTGCACTTGCTCCTTGCCAGTATTGCAACGTTCGATACCCCAAGGGGTTCAAACCCGCCATAACTTTCTGTAGGAGTAATCAAATCGCTTCAAATTCGGTTTGTAGGTGGAGAGGTCCTATATCTATCTATTTGTTCTGTTCGTTAATTTTTATGCAATCCGTTACGGAGATACAGTTGAACAAACTACGTGCACATTTTCGCGCTCGTTTCGCGCCAATGATTTGGGCAAATTGCGCTCCGCTCAATGTATGGGGAGGCGGGGATTATTACATTGGCGCGAATCAAGCGGGAAAACGTGCACGTAGTTTATTCAACTGTATCTCCGTAACAGATGGCATACAAATTAACGAACAGAACAAATCGATAAAGATAAAGACCACGAGAAGATTGCCTGAGAGCCTGTCTGGATGTACAGTAAGTGTGTGTAGTGTGTGGGTGTGTGGGTGTACATGTGTGTGTGAGAGTGTGTGTGCGGTGGATACATGTTGGAAATGTGTGTTCTTACATTATTGTGACATGAAGTGTGCTTTGGATATGCATATGTACAGTTTGGTGTGTGTACTTTATTTGTTCTTGTGTGTGATCATGTGTTTAGGTATTTTGGTGAGAAATCATGCAGTTATGTGTACCCGCTTGTCCATCAGTACTTTGTTACTCTTTGCATTTCTGGCTTTGTGTGTTCACTCATATTGTGTGTATCCATTATTGGGTCACTTCAGGTGTGTAGATACTACACTGTAATAACTATCTGAGCTGTGTGTAGTGTGTGTCACTACTGGCTATGATGTGTTTACATCAGTGAGGACACGAGTACACATAGTGTGCACAGCATATGGGTGGGTGTGGTCATGTAGTACACACACTGCACATAACACACTCACAGCTTTAACATCAGTACATCTGTGGTGTGTGAGTACAGTGGAGACATTTCTGCCTCCCGTCCATACCCATACCATATCACATTCCCTGTGGTGTGTATCGAGGAGATGATGGTGCCTCCGCTCATCCCCAGACCTAGAAATGGTCAAGCAACAGCAGCTGGTCAGTGCTCCATGTAGTGTTATGGGATGGTGTGGTGTAGTGTGGTGTAGTGTGGTGTGGTGTGTGGAATGTGTTTCTGCCTAATGGTGGCTGTGTCTACACTGACCACAGCCATCATCCATTGGGTCCACTTTCAGGTACCCAATGACTCTAGATCCTTGATTTAGGCCATCAGCCTTCCTTCCTCCTCCATCTCACATTCCCCTATGTGTACATAGCCTCGGTCACGCCCACCACATCATGGTTGTCCCTGATGCATTATAATATCATATCCGTGTGTTCACCATGATGTATGCGCTCCATGGGTTTTGAAAGATGGATCATGTGTACATGTGTGTACATGTGTGTGTGTGTGTGTGTGTGTACATCTGTGTGTGTGTGTGCATGTATTCGGTAACCTTCTCATTTCCTACTCCCCATGCGTACCCTACAGTGTATCTCTGTAAGATGGACAATCAGACGCCCCCACAAGAGGCTGTTGCCATGGTGATGGACAATCGTGGCTGCTCCTACTCTGGCAACACCAACACTCTCACCTCCGGTGGGAACTAATTGGTTGATGTGCCCAATCACATTCCTTCTGTTATCTAGTATTGTTCCTTTGTGGTATGTGGGAGAAAATGATGGGTATGGGAGGAGATGATGAGTATGGGGAGGACGTGATTAGCTGGGAAGGAGGTGATTGTAGGAAAGAGGTTCTGTTATGGGGAGGAGGTTATATATTCTCTCTTCCCCAGACCTGGAGCTGGTCAAGCAACAGCAGCTGGTAAGTGCTGTTCTGGGATGGTGTGGTGTGTGGGATGTGCTCTTGCCAAATGGTGGCTGTGTCTAAACTGACCACACCCATCATATCCAACTCACTACTTAACCTTGCTGTGGGGCGTGTTTTCATTGCCTCAGCCACACCCACCACGTAATAGTAACCACGCCCACCAATAGAGTTGCCCCTGATGCATCACAATCTAAAAAGATGGACCATGTGTGTGCTTGTGTGTGTGTGTTAAGGATCCGTTACGCGCTAGCGCAATGTCACCGGACAGAGTTTCCACTAACAGCCAAATACCCTAAGCAAGACTGAGCATACACAATTACAACTCGTTTTTAACTTCATGCAACACAAGGTATAGTCCGCATCAGTACACAATGAGGAATGTTCTGGAAGGTCGGGCCGCTCCTATTCAGTAGCTTATCAACACCTCCAGTCAGGTGATATCTGTCCGGATACGACTCTCTGGGAAGGGCTGACATCATAGCTAGCCTGGGTCCCTGACACTTCTCCCTCCTTCTCTGGCATTTTAGTCGCTTCTGAGGGCGACACAATGCATCGTGATAGTGCGTCTGCGTTTGCATTCGCTTGACCCCTACGATAGCGAACTGTAAACTGGAATGGTTGTAAGGCCAGGCTCCACCTTGTTAGCCTGCTAGTGGTGTCCTTCATCTTGTACAACCACTCCAGAGCACGATGATCCGTCTGGACCACAAATGGCTTTCCAATCAAGTATACCCTAAAAGCCTGGGTACCCATGCGGATTGCGAGGCACTCTTTTTCAATTGTTGAGTACCTTCGTTCTCTCGGCAGTAGCTTTTGGCTAAAAAATGCCACTGGGTGTTCTTCTCCATCCTCGCCCGTTTGGCTAAGTACTGCCCCTATGCCGTAATCTGACGCGTCCGTCTGCAGCGTAAACATACGGGACATGTCTGGGCACATTAGCACAGGTGATGACGCAATTTTGGTCTTGAGTGTGTCAAATGCCTCCTGGGCTTGCAATGACCACTTTACTTCCTGAGGGGCAGACTTCCTCGTCAGCTCGGTTAACGGGGTGGCGATGGTAGCAAAGTCACGAATAAATCGCCGATAATAGCCCGCCAAACCTAAAAATTGCCGAACTCCCTTTTTCGTCCTTGGAACAGGCATCCTCTTGATTGCCTCTATCTTGGACGACTCTAGTCTTACCGTTCCCTTGCCCACCACATGCCCCAAATATACACACTCAAACATTGCACACTGACATTTGCTGGGCTTAACCTTGAGGTTTGCCTTCCGCAACCTCAGGAACAGATTTCGCAGGTGATCGATGTGTTCTCTCCAGCAAGAGCTGTATACTGCCACGTCATCGATGTATGCAGACGCGTAGCCCTCCATTCCTCTGATGAGGGTGTCCATCATCCGCTGGAAGGTGGACGGGGCTCCCTGTAATCCAAAGGGCATTACCGTAAACTGGAACAGACCGAAGGGGGTTGTGAACGCCGTCTTTGGTTTGTCCTCTTCTGCTATGGGGACCTGCCAATAGCCCTTTGTTAGGTCAACGGTTGTGACGAACCTCGCCTTTCCTAACTTGTCGACCAACTCGTCGATCCTCTGCATGGGATAGGCGTCATACTTGGAGATTGCATTCAACCGACGAAAGTCCACACAGATACGCAATGCTCCGTCTTTCTTAGCCACCACCACCATTGGTGACGCCCACTCGCTTGCAGATGGTTCAATGATTCGCAGCTTCAGCATGTCGTCCAGTTCTTTCTTCACTCGATCCCGATATGCGTATGGTAGACGATATGCCGGAAGTCTTAAAGGCGGGGCTGAATCAGTATGGATTCGATACTCGACTAGATTTGTTTTTCCTGGTGTATTCTGTAGCACATCATCAAATTCCTTGAGTAGTGCTAAAAGTTCAATCTTCTGACTGTCTTCCAACTGCTCGTTAATCATCAACTGCTTGCTCGCCTCTGCATCACTGTTCCAGACTACCAGGTCGTCTCCCTCTGTATCATCTTCTACTTCCTCTTCGTTCCCAGCCCATAAACTCTGTGTGAGTTGCGGGGTATGCCACGCCCGTAGCATATTCACGTGGAAGATTCTCTTCTTCTTTTTCTTGTCTGACATATCGACTTCATAAGTGACGTCTGACAACCTTTTCTTTACCACGTATGGCCCTTGCCAGCTCGCTAGCAACTTGCTGGTTGATGATGGCAGCAATACGAGGACCTGGTCTCCGTCCTTGAACTCCCTCATCCTCGCGTTGGAGTCGTACCATCTTTTCTGTTGCTTCTGAGCTTCCTTGAGGTTATCCACAACAAGTTCTGACATTCTGGCTAGCTTCTCCTGTACGTCTAAAACGTATGAGACAACACTTTCTGTACTCCTCTTGCTCGTTTTCCAGGTCTCTTTCAGGATGTCCAGTGGGCCTCTCACTTGTCTCCCGTATACCAGCTCAAATGGGGAAAACCCTGTCGAAGCCTGCGGTACCTCTCGGTACGCGAAGAGTACAAAGGGTAGCAACTTATCCCAATCCTTGCCTTCGCCCACTGCAGCTTTCCGTAGCATCGCCTTCAACGTTCCATTAAATCTTTCTACGAGCCCATCTGTTTCTGGATGGTATGGACTGGTTCTGATAGGTTTGATTTGCATCAGACGATATAGCTCGGACAATAAATTGGACATAAAATTTGAACCTTGATCTGTCAGGATTTCCCGCGGAATCCCGACTCTTGCGAAGATGCCAATAAGTTCCTCAGCCACATACTCCGCCACAACTGACTTCATCGCCACTGCCTCTGGGTATCTGGTTGCGTAATCGCACACCACTAAAATGAATTTATTTCCAGATCTGCTTCGTGGTAAGGGACCCACGATGTCCATTGCAATGCGTGCAAATGGCTCTTCAATAATCGGCAGTGGAACCAATGGGGCTGGCCTATGTCTCTTCTGAGCCGTTTTTTGGCAAGCCGCACACGAGCGGCACCAATTTGCTACGTCCCTGCAAACCGATGGCCAATAGAACCGCTGGAGCACCCTTTGCAGTGTCTTCTTTTTACCTAAGTGACCAGATAGTGGAATCTCGTGTGCAAGTTGTAGGACCGCTTTCCTACACTGCGTTGATAGAACCAACTGACGCACTTCCTCCTCACTATGTGTCTGATCATTCCATCTCCGCCACAGCAAGCCCTTTTGTTCAAAGTACCTTGCCTCCGTCCCGTCTCCTTTTCCGATCCCTTTCTCCCAAATAAGGGATAGCGTTGGGTCAGCCTTCTGCAACACTCCTAACTCCGTGGCCGAAATATTCACACCAAGACTCGCATCTGGGGAGCTCTTTTCCTCGAAAAGCTCTGCATCGAAGGCCACTCCTGGGCACTCTTTAGTCCATCCTTGCCCTTGGTCCTCTCTTGTAGATGTGTCTTGATCTGTGATGGTCGCAGTTTCCTCTGACTCCTTGGGAGCAACTGGGTGATTCTGACTTGAGTCAACTTCAGTAGTGACTGCTGCTTCACGCTGCTCCCTTTCAGCCAGCTGAGACTCCTCGGCGCGCTTCGCCCGTGCTTGCGCCCGCGTAGTTACAGCCATCACATCCCTCACCCCCACACATGAGAATTTACGTTTCGTCTTCCCAATATTAACTAGGTCAGGGACATCCCTACCCAACAGTACTGATACTGGGAGGCTATCTGAAACTGCCACATCAAGCGTATATGTCACCCCCTCGACTACAATTTTCACTCGCGCGACTGGGTAAGCGACTTCATCTCCATGCGCACACTTGACTATAATGCTGGAGCCCACCATGTCCTCCTCAGTCACCAGGTCACCTCTAATCATCGTTTTCGCTGCGCCCGTGTCCAGTACAATATCCTTTACCCACCTATCATTCACCCATCCTGATCTAATGACAGTTGTACTGCTAGACTTTGCAGGTCGCTTGTGTGCATACTTAACGCCCCCATACATTACCGCACTACTAGGGCACTTACTAGCGATATGCCCGAATTTGTGGCAGGAGTAGCACCTAGGTCCTTTTCTACTGGGCTGACCTTTTCCGTCTACATCCCTGGTCCCTGCTGATTCTTCGCCGACACGCCCCTTGCCTTGGCCGCCAGTACCAGACTGCTTCCCTCCTTCCCCATTTTTTACGTCCTCCCGTTTGCTCTCCAGTCCAGCCTGTCTTCTCGCCTGGGCGTAGTCGTCTGCAAGCTGACCCGCCTCCAAACATGTAGTCGGCTTCCTCTCACGCACCCATACACGAACATTACTGGGCAACGTGTTGAGTAGTTGTTCCTGAGCAACCACCTCCACGACCGCTTCTGCTGTGGCCTGCTGCTTCAACCACTTTTTCGCGAGGTCTTTTACCCTCACCGCCACCTCTCTGTGCGACTCGTCCAGGCTCTTCATCACCGACCGGAACCGAAGTCGATATGTTTCCTCATTGATGTCATATCGTTTCAGGATAGCGGCTTTAACACGTTCGTAGTCTACAGCTTCTTCGGATGACATCGCCGCGTATGCCTGCTGAGCCTTTCCGCTTAACTGAGGCGCCAGTTTGTAGACCCATCGTTGTCTGTTCACTTCATATGCCGTCATCGTTCTCTCAAACGTGGCTAGGTACGCCTCAATGTCGTCCCTCTCCGTGAGCTTTGCCACCTTTGCTTCAGCTTCCTTTAGAATACGACCAGTCTGCTCGCCTTCGCGGTTCCGACCATCCTGTGCCAGTCGAGCGACCATCTCGAACTGCGCTTTCCACTCGTCTCTAGCCTGGCGCTCACGTTCCGCCTGTCTCTGCTTTTCTTCTTCTCTTTGACGACGCTCCGCTTCTCTTGTTTCCTGTTCCCTCTGCTTTTCTTCTTCTCTTTGACGACGCTCCGCTTCTCTTGTTTCCTGTTCCCTCTGCTTTTCTTCTTCTCTTTGACGACGCTCCGCTTCTTTTGTTTCCTGTTCCCTCACAGCTCGTCGCTGCTCTTCCTCCGCTCTGAGCTTTCGCTCTTCCATCAAGAGCTTCAGAAGGTCGGCCACACTCACCGATTCATTTGCGACTGAGTTCCTGCTCGCTGCTTCCTTTGTCTCCGACATCCGTGCCTGCGACTTGTACTCCTTCCCCGAACGCAATGACATATACAAGGTTCTCTACTCAATAAGTGTCTCTTCCTCGTCACGTTACTGAGCACCGCTGCCACCAAATGTTAAGGATCCGTTACGCGCTAGCGCAATGTCACCGGACAGAGTTTCCACTAACAGCCAAATACCCTAAGCAAGACTGAGCATACACAATTACAACTCGTTTTTAACTTCATGCAACACAAGGTATAGTCCGCATCAGTACACAATGAGGAATGTTCTGGAAGGTCGGGCCGCTCCTATTCAGTAGCTTATCAACACCTCCAGTCAGGTGATATCTGTCCGGATACGACTCTCTGGGAAGGGCTGACATCATAGCTAGCCTGGGTCCCTGACACTGTGTGTGTGTGTCTGTGTGTGTGCAGTGGGGCATGTGTACAGTTTGGTGTGTGTACTTCATTGGTTTATGTGTGTAGGTATTTTAGTGAGAAATCATGCAGTTATGTGTACCCGCTTGTCCGGGTTTTATGTCAGTACTTTGTTACTCTTTCTGCATTTCTGGCTTTGTGTACTCGTATTGTGTGCATCCATCATTGGGTCACTTCGGGTGTGTAGCTACTACACTGTAATAATGATCTGAGCTGTGTGCAGTGTGTGTCACTACTGGCTATAATGTCTTTACATCAGTGAGTACACAAGTACACATAATGTGCACAGCATATGGGTGGGTGTGGTCATGTACACACACTGCACATAACACACTCGCAGCTTTAACATCAGCACATCTGTGGTGTGTGAGTACAGTGGAGACATGTCTGGTGTGCATGTCCTGTGCTGGAAAGGTGCACACACCCATGTCTGTGTGGTCACCACACCACATGAATGTACCTCACAACAAACACCTGTGTGTCCACACTGCACATTCATGTGCACAGTATGTGTAGAGTACACATAAGTGCCCTGTGTTGTGGGCAATTAGACAGCTACATGCAATGGGACAAAGATCCTAACACAATGGTCAGTGGCTCACACAGGTCAGAGGTGTTTGCACACCACACTCCTCTGTCCATGCCACATGTCATATGTCACGTCTGACATATCCCTACACAGCCAGTTTAGATGATAAGTTTAACCCTTGAACTCTTATAGGCCACTAAAGTGGCCAAGCGGGACATTATGTGGTTGACACATATACCATTGTGCCAATACTTTTTGTACTTGTAAGGCTTGCCTGCCTTGCAGTCAAATCAAAATATATCCAATCCTGTTACGAATTATTGTCGGCTGTACCATGCATGTAGTTGCAGAAACATGCAGAGCTCTAGTGTATTTGAATATTGTTGCATGAAATTTCCCACATCATAATAGTACACCAGGTGACTTGCGAGATTATTCATATTCATACAGCTGCTATTTGTATTATATTCAAATACACTTAAGAGATGCACTGCAGCTCTGTTTCAGTCATTAAGCCAAGCAATCGTATTTAGTATTATGATGTGTGAAATATTCATGCAACAATATACCCTGTATGGTACCGCCATTACAATGCATTTCAAGGTAATGCATGGATTAAACAATAAGATAGCCTTGCAAGAGCAAGGAATTTTGTAACATGTAGCAATCTGACGTGAATATTAGCTGTATATAGGATTAATTGTTTATCGATTAGCCGACCTTACAAGTTCGAGAGTCAATGTGTTTTACAACTGAAATGTTCATGACATTTGTGATGCATGTGTGCATATCATACTTATCATAGCCCAGCCATGTCCTCCATATTAATTACACAAAATACAAACAGAACAAACAGTTCATACTACAATGGTCAGTGGCTCACACAGGTCAGAGGTGTTTGCACACCACACTGCTCTGTCCATGCCACATGCTTCAATCACGAAGACCAGGTCCCCATGGGCCACTGCTGACATATCCCTACACAGCTCGTTTGTCATGTGTGGATAAAAAGTTAAATGTGTTCATAACTGAAATATTCAACAGAAATGTTCATTATATCTGTGATGCATGTGTGCATGTCATACTTACATGTATCATAGCCCCAACAAGTCCTACATTATATAATTACACAAACTATTATACAATATAAATTATACTATAATCATTTACATTGCACTAATATTGTTCACATCTCTGTTGGGTAAACATCTGCCCAGAATTGTCCTGGCATCTGCTCAGCAAACATTTTTAGTCTTCAACAGTAGCTGAAAAGTGAGTATGACTTTTTTGACATAATAGAGTCGTCTCATTGATAGTAACCGATCCTTCTTCTGTGTTGTATTGCTGCCTGACTCTCTGAACCCCATTTCTAAATTGTGAAACCTTTTTTTTATTGATGCACCTGACAACACAAAGATGAGAAATGAGCAGCAGAGATGTAGTGAAGCTCCAAAAGGGGGCAAATACCTCAAAAAGTATAGGTGTGTTCAAATCGTATTCTGTCATAGTAGTATTATTATAGTCTAGTGTTACATGTATATCGTATACAGCAAAGCCGAATATTGGCATTGTAAACAGAAGGAAGAATATTGGGTACAAGAGAAGACGTAACATCTCACGCAGCGCCTTCTTGTGCTGTTTGTCATATTCAGAAAGAACGGCATTCCTCCTTCGACATGCTCGATGACAGAGTATGGTTCCCATGACGACCATTAGCAATGAGACAATCACGAGAACTGCAAATATTATAATGAATATGGTCTCTTCCCATCGGTAGGTACGATCGCCATAACAGTGTGTAAGGTTTACAGTCAAGAGGACAATAATCACAGCCAGTGGTATAAGAAGTGAGCTCACCACATAGAGACGTTCCAATCTCTGCAAATTCTTATGGAATACGGCAAGAGCAAATAGATGTATTGATATCCAAACGGTGAACATCAGCTTGATGAACGATGACCCCATCAGAAGTGAGTCTAGCACAACTGCAGACGTCATGAAAACCTCTTTGCTCCGTGAGTAACGAAGGTAACAAGTATAAATATAGATGCTGCAATAATCCAAATGATCGAAAATTCCATCGCGCTCAGAACTTGATACATAGCCAAGCGGTAGACCAGGGTCTTGTGTAACTTTTGTTTGCAAACAACTGCGATGGCCGCCAGACATAGTAGCACAGAGATGAACGAGACAGGAAGGTAAAATTCAAAACCCCCTAGCTTGGGTGACTTTCTTTGGAAGCAGCTGACCAATAGAGCTGCATAATTATTGTGCTTCATGTACTATACTTACCAACGCTGATCGTTTACAGAAGAAATCCGTAATCACAGACGCCTTTCTTTTCTTTACCTGGTTAACGCTAGCGTCAGATTGTTCTTCATAGGCAGCCATGATATGGTCCCAGGATTATAAATTGTGTGTGATTAATTAATGAGACCACAATCAATGTGATATATCTGACTGCGGTATTGTAATCATTTGATGGTTTTCAGTCGTGTATACCGTTATTACCGTATGACCGCATCTATTCATTTAACGGGGGAGGGGGGGGGGGGGGGGGCACAGGCCCCTTGTGCCCCCCCCCCTCCGTCCGCCACTGATTACTTGGTTTAGTGTTGCATCTGATGCGCGATAAATCATATGCGCCATTTTGGCATCTTCTATGTTTGTGTACCTCCATCGCCTTCCCCGAGTGACCAATATCACTTATTTTGTAAAAACTGAGTGATCTCGCAGTATTGTAGACGGGAAGGTAAAATACAGACCCCCCTAGACCCGTGATCGAGAAGGCTGCAATAGGAGGCATCGTCCATTTTCTGTCCTACTATTTACGCTACCACGGTTGTTTTGAAACGCTGGTCAAAAAAACTACCGTATAATCCCAGATAAACGCCGCGGCGTTTATTCGGAACATTTTTAATTTTTTCAACCCCTCGTGGTTTAAGTGTTTTCTCTTGGAACTATATGTACAAATCAGATGCTATTTTAGAATCTCATAGCCATACACCCCTACTACTGTGTTGCATTCTTGGTAAGTCTTAATCTTTGTCTTGTTTGAAGTAAGGACCGACGACGTAGGTAACGGTTGCGGTCGCCGCGACCCGTAATTAACGAAGCTATAAATTTTTTGTATTGGTACATTGCTCACCTTGTACCCTTGCCTGATCGATCTGTCAAGTTAGTTATTGCGTTGCGTTGCGTGTTGATTTTTAGCAGAGCGTACAAAAGCCTTGCTTCTTCCCGCCCTGTTCCTGGCAAAATGGGAGTTGCCATATTAAAATCAATGTAAATGTTTAGTGCCCGACCTTATGACATCACCAGTACTATACATCCGGCTATGCGGTAGCGTAATTGCTCAAATTAGTATCATTATTGGAGCTTAATTTGCATGTGCGCGTACGTGCGTACATATACGTAGCGAGATAGCGCATTGACTTGCAACTTGGAATTCATTAAGGATGTCTGGCCCCATTAGAAAGAAGTCGTACAGTGTAGAATTTAAACTTCAGGTTGTGAGCAAGACTGAGACCAGTAGTATTAGAGCTGCAGCAAGGGAAGCGGGAGTAGAGTGGAAAAAACAGGAAATGGAATTGGAAGAATTGATGAAGAAGCAAGGCAAGATAGCATGCAAGGTCCGAAAACGTCTTTCAGGAGGTGGGAGAAAGGTTCAGTTCCCGGTACAAGAAAAATTGATTGCGCGCCGCATCTTGCAACAGAGAGCCCTGCATGTTCGTGTGCTGCGCAGGGATGTAGCTCGCTTTGCTAAAGAAATCATCACAAATCCAAGTTTTAAGGTTTCACCTGGCTGGATTTCTAGATTCATGCGGCGACACAAGTTTGTCACGAGGGTGAAGACAACAGCTGGCCAAAGTCTCCCGAAAAATGTGAGTGACAGAATTGTAGACTATGTAACAACGTGCAGCAAGCGCATAAGAAGGAATCAGCTACCTCTCCCCTGCATTGCCAACATGGACGAAACAGCAATTTGGGCTGATATGCCAGGTAATTCCACTATTGAAGTACGAGGGGCCCACACTGTACAAATATCAACAACAGGACATGACAAACAGAAAATCACTATTTGCTTAGCTGCGTTTGCCGATGGCACGAAGTTGAAGCCATTCGTAGTCTTTAAAGGAAAAAGGATCCCGAAGGAAATAAGTAATGTGCATTCTGCTGCAATTAAAATGAGCGACAATGGATGGATGAATGAAGATCTCACCATGGAATGGATAGCTACAGTGTGGAATGACTCGGTTGACCCTGGAAGTGCAAAACGAATGCTAGTGTGGGATACATTTAAATGCCACTTTACTAGCAGTGTGAAATCACTGCTGGAAGAGAGCAACACAGATATCGTTGCAGTACCGGGTGGATGCACTAAAATTCTGCAGCCTGCAGATGTGTGCTGGAATGCACCGTTTAAGGCACGCTATCGCGACTTGTACACAGCATGGATGTCTGCACAGAACCACGAGCGAACTAAAGCTGGCAATTTGCGAGCTCCGTCAAAGGCTCTTATGGTGGATTGGGTGTTAAGATCTTGGGAGTCTCTCTCTTCTGAAACGATTAGTCACTCATTTGATGTGTGTGGTGTAACAAGCTGTGACCCAAAGGTGATTCATTATACCAAAGAAGGGGGATTAGAGAATGATGCCCACCAACGACTTGTAAAATTTATGCAGAGTCCGCCAGATGCCGATGACAGCGAAGAAGATGAGAGTGAAGTCGATGATGAATGGTCCCTTACACAAGGCAGTGATAATGAGGATGGTTTAGATGGTGTAGAAGACAGTGAGGATGAGGTCGTGGATAGCCATGAAATAGATTAAATGTATATAATATTATAATGCAATACTCTGTGGCATGATTTTAAATGTATCCATACTGTATACATGTATACTTGGTGGAATTGTTTTGAAATGGCATTGACATGCATGATCGAAGCACTACATGGTATATATTTTAGACGTAGCTAGCTAGCTCGTCGCGCCACTATTGTTCCGAGTGGGTCAAAAAGGATATAATTAGAACAATGCTAAACATACCGTAATAATGGCGTCATTAAACTCATTATCTTAGTGCATTGTTTGGAGCCTTTGTTTGCACAACCAGAATGAAATGCAGCAACATGAACGGTCTAGGCATGTAGAGAGAGCCTTTCTGTACACATGCATACGTACCTAATTCAGATGCAGAAAGTTTTTTTACTCTAGCTGGGCCCAGGATTGGTTCTGAGGGTAGGGCTGGTTGTGCACGGGAACAGGGCTGGTTGTGCATGGGAACAGGGCTGGTTGTGCATGGGAACAGGGCTGGTTGTGCATGAGGACAGTGTTGGGTGATGGGGGTAGAGCTGGTTGTACATAGGGTCAGGGCTAGTATGTGAGACCATGTCAAGCATGCATGGACATTAGAATCTTTCATTTTCTACAATGCCAGTGTCTGTTGTGTAAAACATTCCGTGCACAACTATAATGTAGTATTGTAGTGATCAACCGTTTTGACCTTCTTCGAAAACAAAATAATTATCAAGTTCATTCCATCTACAATACAAAGCTATGCGCCGTTGGAGCCAAAAAACTTCCTCAGTTTGTACACAAGCCAATGAGTAATGACGTACCGCTAAAAGTGTATATGTTTTAAGTCGCATAGTGTTCGAGTGGCTTAAGCTACGATCATGGTACTTGTGGCGTCGGATAGAGTGCAAGTTGTATAACCATAAAACTGCGTCAAAGATACTACCAAGCTTGCTGCAGCTCTAATACTACTGGTCTCAGTCTTGCTCACAACCTGAAGTTTAAATTCTACACTGTACGACTTCTTTCTAATGGGGCCAGACATCCTTAATGAATTCCAAGTTGCAAGTCAATGCGCTATCTCGCTACGTATGTACGCACGTACGCGCACATGCAAATTAAGCTCCAATAATGATACTAATTTGAGCAATTACGCTACCGCATAGCCGGATGTATAGTACTGGTGATGTCATAAGGTAGGGCACTAAACATTTACATTGGTTAATACGCTGCGCTTGTAATTTAGGGCGGAATGAAATTAATTTTAATATGGCAACTCCCATTTTGCCAGGAACAGGGCGGGAAGAAGCAAGGCTTTTGTACGCTCTGCTAAAAATCAACACGCAACGCAACGCAATAACTAACTTGACAGATCGATCAGGCAAGGGTACAAGGTGAGCAATGTACCAATACAAAAAATTTATAGCTTCGTTAACTACGGGTCGCGGCGACCGCAACCGTTACCTACGTCGTCGGTCCTTACTTCAAACAGGACAAAGATTAAGACTTACCAAGAATGCAACACAGTAGTAGGGGTGTATGGCTATGAGATTCTAAAATAGCATCTGATTTGTACATATAGTTCAAGAGAAAACACTTAAACCACGAGGGGTTGAAAAAAGTAAAAATGTTCCGAATAAACGCCGCGGCGTTTATCTGGGATTATACGGTATTCGAAATTTTTTCGTAGCAACTAACCTGTTGATATAGTAATTAACTTTTGAACTGTAAGTGCATCTTTTAATCACAATGATGGTAATTTAATCTTGCAGTCATCAGCCATGCTGTTGAAATTATTATAGCACAGTTAATTTGTACAAGGTTCCTTGTAATTTAATGAATAGGTGCTGGACGCTAGGTTTACTTAGCGTTCGCTTGTTTTTGTGAGTCAAGGGTCTTGCGGTTATCTATTGTACTTTCGAAATGGCGGCTAATGTTGTGTCTGGAAGAAGGCTATCAGTTCCACCGAGCACTGGGCGTGATCAGTGCCGTTGAGAGGGGGGGGGGGGGGCAGGGGGGGTAAGCTACCCCGGGCCCCGCGGCAAAAGGGGGGGCCCGCGATCCCTAAGAAAAAATTTGTTCGACAATTTTTCAATTCTGACTGCCAATGTAAATCCTTTTCATGTTTCATGTTGACGCGCTTTTCACAATTGCGAAAAAAAAATTGTAATGAAAATATTATATACTTGTAAATGGTTTATGGCGATAAATAGAATTCCGGCATAGTCCTGTGTCAGGGATGCCAGTCAGGGCCACCCTGCATGGTCAGCATGAAAGTGTGAACGAGCAAGCAAAAGCCTGCCCCTATACACAGCAATCTGATACTGCTGAACATGTATGTAACATGTTTGCATCAAGTCTGTTACATATATGTTCAGCAGTAACATCCTGTACCAGACAAATAACTTTTGGCTGTGTAGTGCTATTAGCAAATGAAAAAATGCGTCGATACGAAAGTGGTGCTGCAAAACGAAAGAAACTTACTGCTGCTAAAACTGCGATCGCGAAGTTAACAAAACTTGATTCTTTCTTTCAAGCATCCAAATCTTCATCCTTGGATACATGTACATCAGTTACATCTACCCAAAATCAAACTGCATGACGATGCTACTCGGACTGTTCTGCCTGAGGCAGCGTCGGTAACAGATCTGGATACTTGTACATGTGCATGTACAGGCGGTTCTTCTTCTCATGTTGACACTGTACATAGAGGCGACGAGGCCTTAAGTAACTGTCCTGCTCCTGCAGACACGAGTGAGCAGTCTGCGAGTAAGGCTGATCCTGCAATAGATGGCAACATGCCAATCTTGGAGACGTACAGATGTCCCCTTTGCAGTTGCTGAACAAGCTGCATGACGCGCGCCTGGAATCTTTGTTCCCTAACGTTTGCATCAGCCTGCGCTTGCCAGTCACCGTGGCATCTGCAGAAAGAAGTTTTAGTCAATTGAAGCGAATAAAATCATACAGCAGATCAACAATGGCTCAGGAACGACTACAAGGCTTAGCCCTGCTTTGCATTGAATCCGAGTTAGCAAAGACAATAGATTACGATTCAATCATTGCCACATTTGCGTCCAGGAAGGATAGAAAAGCGGCACTGTGAGTCTGTGCCGAGTGTGCATGGTGACATCGCCGATTCGTTCATAGTAGTTATGATTCATTGAACATTATGCCACTGAACAGTCCATAGCATTCAAGCTATTTATACTATTGATTGGACCTTAATTTATTCATGTACTGTAATCGTGTCACTGCAATTTCATTTGTCGATTGATCAAAATTCACGGCCAGACGAAATTTAATCGCTAACATGCAGATAAGTAATTTTAGTCCATTAATATTATTTATTTATTTTAAAAAAGTATTAAGGAGGGGGCCTCTCGTGAGAGTTATTACCCGGGCCCCAACCTGGCTCTCAACGGGCCTGGGCGTGATAATGCAAGTTTACCGGCTAAAGTTCACGTCAAAGGTGCCAACAGGGGTGATTCAGGTTGGTTTCAGGCCTGATAAATTAAATTCTACCCTGGTCCAGGGTATTGCCGCCCGGGCAGTGTGTTGTGGACAGTAGCGCATGCCTCGCATTCCACACTCCCTGCTGACATTCCTCACACAACCACACTCCCTGCTACATTCCTCACACACCACACTCCTTGCTGACATTCCTCACACACTTGTGTACACACTATGTATCCGCAATACAAACTTCACACCTCCATCTTACCTCTTCCCTCCTCCTTCCTTCTCCCCTCCTCTCCCTCCACTCCTCTCTCCACTCCACTTCTCCCCTCCCTTCACTCCTCTCTCCACTCCACTTCTCCCCTCCCTTCACTCCTCTCTCCACTCCACTTCTCCCCTCCCTTCACTCCTCTCTCCACTCCACTTCTCCCCTCCCTTCACTCCTCTCTCCACTCCACTTCTCCCCTCCCTTCACTCCTCTTACCACTCCACTTCTCCCCTCCCTTCACTCCTCTCTCCACTCCACTTCTCCCACTCCTCTCTCTCCACTCATCTCCCTCCACTCCCTCACTCCTCCCCTCCACTCCTCTCCCTCACTCCTCCCCCTCACTCCATTAATTAAAATGGACCCTCTCTCCCCCCCTCCTTCTCTATATGCAGACTTTGTCAAATCAGCCAGGGGAAGGGAAATCTCCAAAAGTGGCCAACAATGCCACTGAGGCAACACTGATGTCACCTGACAGTGTAGACCAACAAGTCTACATTGTCCAACCAACACTAGCTGCAGACAAACCACCTGTAGTCAAAGTGATGGAGGTCAACGCTCCTATAGTGATGACGAGCAATGGCTTGAGTTGGTCAACAAACCACCCACTCCTGAGGTCACGCACTGGGGCAGATGTGACACAGGAGGAGGAAATAGCTTTGCTGAAGGTCGACGTAGACCCTGCATGCAGGCTGTGGAACTCTGCAGCCATCGACAGGTATCCGCCGACGACTGTCTACGGGGGAGCTGTGTCTTTCGACGGTGTGGCCTGCGGATGACGCTGTGCACACACACTTATCCAATAACCCTAACCAAAGGTAAGGTATTGAGTATCCATGGCAACCATTCTTATTACTTTCTTTTCACTCCTCATTTATTGACTCCTCGTTTCCATGGCAGCTATTATCTATTTTCATGGCACATCAGAATGGAATGGGACATGAACATCACCTACCGCTGTGGCTTGTTATCTCATACATGTATATGCATGGCTTGTTGTTCAAAGTGATCCTGTGAACGTAGTGGAAAGTTGGGGGCATAGAGGTAGGTGTGGTCACTATGGGTGATGTAATGGAAGCATGTATAGCTCACACATACATGTATGATGGTGTGGTCAGCTAGTATGGCACAGGATGGTGATGCATATGGTAACACTGTAGCTTTCAATTAGTTGTTGCCTCAGTAATGTTTGGTACCAGAGACGGTCGTGCAGTCGGATTGGCAACACACACACATCAGCTTTTGCCTCAGTAAAGACTTGGCATGTAATTCATGTGGATTTATAATGGACAAACTCAAGAAAACATGCAGTTATCTGTACCCGCTTGTCCGGGTTTCATGTCAGTAGTTTGTTAATCTTTCTGCATTTCTGGCTTTGTGTACTCGAATCTTTTCTCAGTCCCACTCGGGATAATGGAAGCGGTTCAAGGACTGAGAAAGGCGCGATTCGAGCGGGAAACGTGGACTTACTTTGCATTGCTGTATCTCCATAACGGAAGAGGTAAAAATCAACGATCTGCAGAAATCAATAGTGACAGGACTCCTTTACGTGCATATCGATTTTGAAGTGATTTGAACATTCCTACAGGGAGCTACCTGGATTTTGAACCCCTCGGGGTACTGTGCCTTGTAACGTCGGCAAGGAGCAAGGTTAAGACACCAAAATATATTTTCGTAGAGAGAAGTGGTGTGGCACGAAGTGTTCGAAATAGGAGGTTGATTGCTTAAACCGTTATGGAGTTTTAGCGGTTCAAACGTGAAGCATTTTTACAACTTTTTATATATATAGCCACTTTTCATTTTCTCGGAAACTGACCCATATATTTCAATCTTGTTTTACGCTTTGAACTCCCACAACTTGCACACAGCGCAGTTGGCCCTAGCAGTACCTACTACAGGTGTTGTATCCCTTTACTTTTAGGCACAATTCGTCTTATAAAAGCCCTTTTTCACGATCCATTTTTTTGTAAAGAAGTGAAATTTAGGTATATTTTTAAAAAAGTTACCGCACCGCGCAAAGCGCGTACTCGTTTCCATGGCAATAAACATTCAAATGTAAGTCATAATGATCAATCAAACACAAAATACTAAAGATACAAATGTCCATCATTTGGATAAGGAACTAAACAACTGATGTTTGACAGCTTTTCTGTGATCCGATCCTGGTGTAGCTTGCCTTAACCACCCTGAGAAAGACAAATATTGGCATTGTAAACAGAAGAAAGAATATTGGGTATAAGAGAAGAGGTAACATGTCATGCAGCATCTTCTTGTGCTGTTTGTCATATTCAGCAAGAAGAGCATTCCTCCTTCGACATGCTCGATGACAGAGTATGGTTCCCATGACAACCATGGGAATGGGACATGAACATCACCTACCTTTACCAATGACAAAGTTTTGTACTATTACCTCTGCTCTGTGTGAAGCACGTACTGCTCATTTAGCGTGTAGCTGTGGCTTGTTGGCTTATCTCATATTAAATATTAATTATTAAAGAAAACTGCATGCTTGTTCAAAGTGATCCTGTGAACATAGTGGAAAGTTGGGGGCGTGGAGGTGGGTGGGTCATTATGGGATGATGTAATGGAAGCATGTATGGCTCCACACATATGATGGTGCATTATCATGTGGTCAGCCATTATGGCACAGGATGGTGATGCATATGGTAACACTGTAACATTCAATAAGTGTTGCCTCAGTAATGGTTGGTACCAGAGAAGGTCGTGCAGTGGAATTGGCAACACACACATCAGCTTTTGCCTCAGTTAAGACTTGGCATGTAATTCATGTGAATATTAAAATGGACAAACATCATCATCATGGTTTCCCATAAAGATGGAAAATTCACCAAAAGTAGTCATAGAAGAAAAGTGGAACTACTGACAATCAAATCAAATATTAAACTCTGCAACAGAATTAGTTAATTTTACTTTGTGTATGTTAAATCTATAACTCGTTGGTCATCAAGTGTGATCCACTAATTAACTAACTGAAATGTGTAATACAACTTTATTTAAATTATTAGCTGAGTTTCTCATCTAATATACTCTAGAGGAATGCATATTTGAAGATTATTTTGTGTCATATATATATGGGATCATTTTCTATCCTGGACATTTTTAAATTAATTAAACACACACACACAACACACACACACAATATACTCTAGAGGAATGCATATTTGAAGATTATTCTGTGGTGTAAATATATGGGATCATTTTGTATCCTGGACGTTTTTTAATGAATTAAACACACATACACACACACACATACACACAAACACACACCCACACACAAAAGAACTCAGTGCATTTTAAAACGATCTGAACTGTGTGTAGTGTGTCTCACTACTGGCTATGATGTGTTTACATCAGTGAGTATATTAAGTACACATAGTGTGCACAGCATATGGGTGGGTGTGGTCATGTAGTACACACACTGCACATAACACACTCACAGCTTTAACATCAGCACATCTGTGGTGTGTGGAGACATGTCTGGTGTGCATGTCCTGTGCTGGAAAGGTACCCATAATAATTACACAAAATATATACATGTACATCAAAATAATTATACTGCAATTATTTACATTACACTAATATTGTTCACATCAACACACACTTTTCTGGTTAAACGAGTCTACCCAGAGTTGCCTTGGCAATGGCTCAGCAAACGTTTTTAGTCTTCAGTGGGAGCTGAAAAGTGAGTATGACTTTTGTGACATAGAAAAGTGGTCTCATTGATAGTAGCCGATCCTTCTTCTGTGTTGTATTGCTGCCTGAATTTCTGACCCCTATCTCTAAATTGTAAAACCTTTCTTTTATTGATGCACCTGACAACACAAAGATGAGAAATGAGCAGCAGAGATGTAGTGAAGCTCCAACAGGGGGCAAGTAGCACAAAGATTGTAGGTGCCATCTGATAGTATTCTGTCATAGTAATAGTAGTATTGCTGTACACGTTATCGCCTAGCGTTACAAAATCGTATACAGTAAAGCCAAATATTGGCATTGTAAAAAGAAGAAAGAATATTGGGTACAAAAGAAGAGGTACCATCTCATACAGCGCTTTCTTGTGTTGTTTGTCATATTCAGAAAGAAGGGCATTCCTCCTTCGACATGCTCGATGACAGAGTATGGTTACCATGACGACCATTACCAATGAAACAATCACGAGAACTACAAATATTATAATGAATATGATCTCTTCCCATAGGTAGGTATCATTGCCATGACAACCTGTAAGGTTTATGCTCAGTAGCACAATAGTCACAGCCAGTGGTATAAGAAGTGAGCTCACCACATAGAGACGTTCCAATCTCTGCAAATTTTTGTGGAATACGGCAAGAGCAAATAGATGTATCGATATCCAAAGAGTGAACATCAGCTTGATGAACGATGACCCCATCAGTAGTGAGTCTAGCACAATAACAGGCGTCCCGCTAAACTCGTCGTTTACCATTATAAATGCAATTATCCAAAGAATTGAAAATTCCATCGCACTCAGAACTTGATACATAGCCAAACGGTAGACCAGGGTCTTGTGTAACTTTTGTTTGCAAACAACTGCGACGGCCGCCAGACATATAGTAGCACAGAGATGAACGAGACAGGAAGGTAAAATACAGACCCCCCTAGACCCGTTATTTGATCGAGAAGGGTGCAATAGGAGGCATCGTCCATTTTCTGTCCCACTACCGGGGCGGATCCAGGATTTTGGGAAAGGGGGGGTCTGATAAATATATTCAAAACTGGGGGAGGGTACGGGAGGGGGCGCGCCCCCTCCCGTGACAGCAAGGGGGTTTGGGGAGAGCGCTGATAGCTCCCCCATGCCAGTGGGGTCTGGGGCAAAGCCCCAGCCGCTTTTTTGCTTTTGCGTTTATTTAGCATGAAATTCACAGTGTTATCCAATACATATACATCACGCGTGCATGGATAGCGACGAGAAAACTCTTCATTCTTCACAATGCTATGGTTCCTGCTGCTCAGCAATTAAATTCGTGACGCAAAGCTTTTGTGAATTTGTGACCGAAGCGTGCACGTGGCCAAGCACCAGCTACATGTCGGTCTATAAACGACTCATATATGTTTTACTATAATATTAGTATTGTTAGTTTATTTAGCTCTATAGCTATCTGTTTTCTGAGGAAAGGAATCTGAGATCCATCCCATTCACGTCTTTTGATCGCTTACCTCAATTCCTGCTCACACGCACCGTTCGATCGATCGCGCGATTAATACACGTACACATGTAGGAGGATTTAATTAGATCGCTATAGACCCCACTTGGCTAGAACGATGTGAAATCTTGCAAATCCAAGGACGGTAACATGCAGAACGCTGCATAGATTACAGTATGCATTACGTCATTCTTCATATAGGAAAGGGGGGGTCCGGATCGACCCCCTGGACCCCCCCCCCCCCCCCCCCCCCCTAAATCCGCCCCTGCACTATTTACGTTACCACGGTTGTTTTGAAACGCTGGTCAAAAAAACTATTCGCCCCCTTCGATACAAAATTTTTTCGTAGCAACTAACCTGTTGATATATTAATTAACTTTTGAACTGTAAAGTGCATCTTTTAACCACAATGATGGTAATTTAATCTTGCAGTCATCGGCCATGCTGTTGAATTTTTATAGCACAGTTTGCATACTTTGTACAAGGTTCCTTGTAATTTAATGAATAGGTGCCGGACGCTAGGTTTACTTAGCGTTCGCTTGTTTTTGTCGGTCAAGGGTCTTGCGGTTATCTATTGTACTTTCGAAATGGCGGCTAATGTTGTATCGGGAAGAAGGCTATCAGTTCCACCGAGCACTGGGCGTGATAATGCAAGTTTACCGGCTAAAGTTCACGTCAAAGGTGCCAACAGGGGTGATTCAGGTTGGTTTCAGACCCGATAAATTCTACCCTGGTCCAGGGTATTAGCCGCCCCGGGTCAAATCGACCCTGATATATTAGGGTCGGAACAGGTTGTTAACAACCCTGGAACAGGTTGAAAATAATCAGTTGTGTACCTTCACGTATTGGCAATACGCGAAGGTCGGGCTACGCCCAACTAGAGAACACCGTGATGCACATGCCATGATGGCCTCAGCGTAGCTAGTATGTTGACATATCTTTTGTTTCACAATGCGAACGCTTCTCCCAATTGTATAAGGTATACTATACTTGTTCGCGGTTCGGCGTCACACTTTGCTGAGTTTGATTTGCTTGCTACACAAGTTCCTTGGAATATCCTCTCGCTTGTCCGATTGGTACGTGTACATCACGGTACTTGCCATCTACGGCTGAAGCCACGACGTACGCGTTAGGTGCGCTCTTACTAGATACAGGAGACGGCTTTCCGGGTGACTGGACTTTGGAAATGGGTGACGGGGCTTAGGAGTTAACCTCGAGAATGGCCACGAAAAGGGTGGATTGTTCACACAGACTAGGGCCACGGAAGAGGAACAGAATTCATGGCTGTTTTCGACGACCAAATTCGTAATTGTTTAATAAAACCGCCGACGTCGGTCCGCAGGGGCATGACCTGAAAACGTTGTCAAGCCATCTTATTGAGCCACTGCATGGAAGGGCGCATCGTTCGTGGCATCTGGAGTAGAAGTGTACAATAGTGTAAATATTTAATTGAAAATTATTGTTAAACATGTGAGAAGCACGTGAGTAACCGTTTATAGCTTACACGTTGGTGAGTGTTGACCATGCAGTCTAGAGTACAGTATACCATTTTTGACTACATCCGCATTGATGAACTTCCACGCAAGAAACCATTCATGCATGGCGCGCGAGGTGCTAATCATCCTAGGCGTGTATGGGGGAAGTAAATATACGTAGATTAGCATCTATGTACTTTGTACTATCTCTTCATGCGCCATGATGTGAGTGTTTAAATTAGAATAGCGGTAAATCCTGATGCAGATGTGTCATTCTTTTCTAGTCATCACTGTGGGCATGCCCTCGTGTGCAAATCTTACTGTCTTCCGACATAAGGTTGAGTCTATGAGAGGGGGTACTAAACATAAGACAACCTTTTTGTACACATGGATAGAATAACACCTGGTTGTATAGGTGTGGCTTCAGATTGCCCTCTTGTTGGAGCAATGACTGGTACACAGGGTGCGAATGTGAACCGTTATCCGACCTCAGGTTAGCCTGGTGACCATGGTGTGTTGTGTATTCAACACCTAGCTGGTTGTAGGTGTGGTTTCAGACTAACCATGCAGGATTTGCAGCTGGCATGAAATAGTTTATAAACAAGAGGTGTGCATGGTTACATGTACATGAATTGTGTTGATGACCATATGGAAGGAAACACTTTGCATACAGTCATGTGAGTGAGGTGGTGTGTGTGTGTGTTTGTGTTAATGTGGTGGTGTGTTTCTAGTGACCATATGCCCACTGTACCGTATCAGACTAGGGCATGTATGCCTCCCTTACACTTCACCACACTCACCATTATATCTTCCGATGGGAGTGTGTGTGTAGAGGGAGTGGTGTGTAGAGGGAGTGGTGTGTAGAGGGAGTGATGGTAAGAGGGGAGTGGTGTGTAGAGGGAGTGGTGTGTAGAGGAGTAGATGTGTCGAGGCTTGGTGTGTACAGAAGGGAGTGGTTGGTAGCGGGAGTTATGGTGTGTAGAGGGAGTGGTGTGTAGAGGGGAGTGTAGTAAGCGGGGCGTGGTGTAGAAGGGGAGTGGTGTGGTAGAGGGGAGTGGTGTTGTAGAGGGAGTGGTGTGGTGAGGGGTGGTGTGGGTGTAGAGAGGGAGTGGTGTGTAGAGGGGAGTGGTGTAGAGAGGGGAGTGGTGTGTAGAGGGGAGTGGTGTGTAGAGGGAGTGGTGGTAGGGGGAGTGGTGTGTAGAGGGGAGTGGTGTTGTAGAGGGGAGTGGTTGTAGAGGGAGTGGTGTGTAGAGGGAGTGGTGTGTAGAGGGGAGTGG
The DNA here is from genome assembly GCA_013339895.1 of Ephydatia muelleri. Taxonomy (NCBI): domain Eukaryota; kingdom Metazoa; phylum Porifera; class Demospongiae; order Spongillida; family Spongillidae; genus Ephydatia; species Ephydatia muelleri. The sequence goes on along the minus strand of JABACO010000001.1, from coordinate 29,730,147 downwards.
TGTGTAGAGGGAGTGGTGTGGTAGAGGGAGGGTGTGTAGAGGGAGTGATGGTAGGGGAGTGATAGAGGGAGTGATGTAGAGGAGTGATGTGTAGAGGGGAGTGGTGGTAGAGGGAGTGGTGTGTAGAGGGGAGTGATGTGTAGAGGGGAGTGGTGTGTAGAGGGAGTGGTGTGTAGAGGAGTGGTGTGTAGAGGGGAGTGGTGTGTAGAGGGAGTGATGTGTAGAGGGGAGTGAGTAGAGGGAGTGGAGTGATGTGTAGAGGGGAGTGGTGTGTAGGGAGTGGTGTGTGTAGAGGGGAGTGGTGGTGTAGAGGGAGTGTGTGTGTAGAGGGAGTGGTGTGTAGAGGGAGTGAGTGTAGAGGGAGTGGTGTTGTAGAGGGAGTGGTGTTGTAGAGGGGAGTGGTGTGTAGAGGGAGTGGTGTGTAGAGGGGAGTGGTGTAGAGGGGAGTGGTTGTAGAGGGGAGTGGTGTGTAGAGGGGAGTGGTGTGTAGAGGGAGTGGTGTGTAGAGGGGAGTGTGGTGTAGAGGGGAGTGGTGTGTAGAGGGAGTGGTGTAGAGGGAGTGGTGTGTAGAGGGGAGTGGTGTGTAGAGGGGAGTGGTGTGTAGAGGGAGTGGTGGTGTAGAGGGGAGTGGTGTGTAGAGGGAGTGATGTGTAGAGGGGGAGTGATGTAGAGGGAGTGATGTGTAGAGGGGAGTGGTTTGTAGAGGGGAGGGTGTGTGTGTAGAGGGGAGTGATGTAGAGGGAGAGTGTGTGTAGAGGGGAGTGGGTGTAGAGGGAGTGGTGTGTAGAGGGAGTGGTGTGTAGAGGGGAGTGGTGTGTAGAGGGAGTGATGTTGTAGAGGGGAGTGATGTGTAGAGGAGTGATGTGTAGAGGGGAGTGGTGTGTAGAGGGAGTGGTGTGTGTAGAGGGGAGTGGTGTAGAGGGGAGTGGTGTGGTAGAGGGGAGTGGTGTAGAGGGAGTGAGGATGTGTAGAGGGAGTGATGTAGAGGGAGTGGTGTGTAGAGGGGGGAGTGGTGTGTAGAGGGAGTGGTGTGTAGAGGGGAGTGGTGTGTAGAGGGAGTGGTGTGTAGAGGGGAGTGATGTGTAGAGGGAGTGATGTGTAGAGGGAGTGGTGTGTAGAGGGAGTGGTGTGTAGAGGGAGTGTTGTGTAGAGGGGAGTGGTGTGTAGAGGGAGTGATGTGTAGAGGGAGTGGTATGTAGAGGGGAGTGGTGTGTAGAGGGAGTGGTGTGTAAAGGGGAGTAGGAGGGAGTGATGTGCAGAGGGAGTGTGTTGTAGAGGGAGGATGTAGAGGGGAGTGGTGTGTAGAGGGAGTGATGTGTAGAGGGAGTGGTGTAGAGCGAGTGGTGTGTAGAGGGAGTGGTGTGTAGAGGGGAGTGGTGTGTAGAGGGGAGTGGTGTGTGGTGTGTAGAGGGAGTGGTGTGTAGAGGGGAGTGATGGTTCCAGTGTGTATGTGGGAGTGGTGTGATGGTACCAGTGGCCAGGTAGGTGGCAGTGGTGTGATTGTGTGTAAGTGGGAGAATGTGATGGTTCCAGTGTGTGAGGTGTGAGTGGCCGGTGTGATGTTACCAGTGTGCTAAGATCATTATTAATCTTTATGTACATGTAATGCATTTAAAGATTTGTGATACAACAGAGACAGATCATCTTCTTCCCACATCTGCAGGACTGTGTACACTACATGATGTTACATGGCTGGTTGTAAACACAGGGAGGAAGTTTAAAGCAAACTTGTAGATCATAAATGTTACATGTAATTGGTGCTCACATGTTCGATGAATATGTTTATGTGGATGAAGACTGTTCGTAAACAATTGCTATCTCTGTATCTTCGTGCCTCAATTTCACTTTCACGGATCACGGATGCACAGCTGCATGCATATACGCGGAAAATATCACTCATCACGTGATATGCAGCCGCTTGAAATGGCTTCATAAAGGACATCAGTATAGTTGTGAAAAAAAGGCGGAGGTTTAAAACCTTGTTACTAGCAATAAAAGTGCTACTAAACCACTTGATAGGGATTATACTAAAATGTGTTGGGTCCTGCTTGATGATCGCGTGCATACACCATGTTATAACATGAAAAAGTAAGAACTTTTAATAATCAATTTCACATTTATCACACTATTTTGTTGACACGTATCAAAACGGAAATTTAATACTCAAAGTGAGATAGTTCAGAAGTGTCTCTTCAAAATTAAGTGCTTAAGCGCGAGAGGTCAGTGCTCCACCTAACCCGTAGAAGTGCTTTAGACTGCTCGTACTAAAAAGCCTTATTTTACTAACAAGATAGAGATTTCAAACACACACTCTTTGATAGTAGAAAGCTTGGCGAATCAGAAACTGCATCTTGGTGTGCTTCTATCTAGACAAAACAAAAGGAACATAATTCACGCAATAAATCAATGAAAACACGCCTTAAGTACGTTGAGCGTGAGAAGATTGCCTGAGAGCCTGTCTGGACGTAAGTGTGTGTAGTGTGTGGGTGTGAGTATATACATGTGTATGTGTGTGTGTGTGCACTGGATGGATACATGTTGTGTTCTTACATTATTTTGACATGAAATGTGCTTTGGATATGCATGTGTACAGTTTGGTGTGTGTACTGTATTTGTTCTTGTGTGTTCATGTGTGTAGGTGTTTTAGTGTGTTTGTGTATACATAAAGTGTGCACAGGATACAGAAGTGTACAGTATCTGTGTGGGGGCCTTTGTGTGTGTTTTCCAGGTGTGTGCATGTGTGTGCATGTGTGCTTATGCAAATGTCATGTTTTGTGTGTGTGTGTGTGTGTGTTGTGTGTGTGGTGTGTGTGTGGTGTGTGTGTAGTGTATCTCATCTAATACTCCATCCGTATAGCTGCTAGTCCCACCAAGGATGAGGGAACATCTGGTTCCCATGACTACATGAACTCTCTAACGAGGAATAAGTGAAACTTGTTTTTTTTTTTAACCCTAACCAAAGGTAAGGCATTGAGTATCCATGGCAACCATTCTTTCTTTTCACTCCTCATTTATTGACTTCTCGTTTCCATGGCAGCTATTAATCTATTTTCATGGCACATCAGAATGGGAATGGGACATGAATATCACCTACCTTTACCAATAACACAGTTTTGTACTATTACCTCTGCTCTGTGTGCAGTACTGCTCATTTAGCGTGTAGCTGTGCTTGTTGGCTTTTCTCATATTAATTATTAAAGAAAACTGCATGGCTTGTTGTTCAAAGTGATCCTGTGAACGTAGTGGAAAGTTGGGGGCGTGGAGGTGGGTGTGGTCACTGTGGGAATGTTGTAATGGAGCATGTATCCTGTCGTCAGCCATTATGGCACAGGATGGTGATGCATATGGTAACACTGTAACATTCAATAAGTGTTGCCTCAGTAATGTTTGGTACATGTACCAGAGATGGTCGTGCAGTGGGATTGGCAACACACACACATCAGCTTTGTCTCAGTAAAGACTTGACGTATAATTAATGTGGATTTGACATGGACAAACTCACAGCTTTAACATCAGTACATCTGTGGTGTGTGAGTACAGTGGAGACATTTCTGGTGTGCATGTCCTGTGCTGGAAAGGTGCACACACCCATGTCTGTGTGGTCACCACATCACATGGATGTATCTCACAACATACACCTATGTGTCCACACTGCGCATTCATGTGCACAGTATGTGTAGAGTACACATAGGTGCCTGTGTTGTGGGCAATTGGACAGCTACATGCAATGGAACAAAGATCGTAACACAATGCTCAGTGGCTCACACAAGTCAGAGGTGTTTGCACAACACACTTCTCTGTCCATGCTTCAATCACGAAGACCAGGTCCCCATTGGCCATGGGTGACATATGCCTACACAGCCAGTTTGTCATGTGTGGATGATAAGTTTAATGTGTTTCACAACTGATGACATTTGTGATGCATGTGTGCATATCATACTTATCATAGCCCAGCCAGCCATGTCCTCCATTTTAATTACACAGAATATATACATCAAAATTATCGGAAGTTTCGTTAGAAACTTCCATATTGGATTTGACCCCGACTATGAATATCATTAAAAAACGCGACCCGTCTGTAACAACACTCCCGACGATCGGATCATGTAGCTTGTTTTAGCAATCGATCTAGAAGTCAAAAATGAGTATTTTCGTTTTTGTTTCATGTCGCAGAACCGCGTAGTTGTAGAGAACAAGAGTGTACTGCCCGTTCTCGTACCCAGTCTCGGAACAAGGGGCGGGTCGTCTTCTTCTCCTCCTCCTTCTCTTTCTTGGCAACGCATAACTCGGGACAGGAACACTTTTAAGCGATCAAAATTTTACCACTAGCTTCAAAATCGGATGGAGGACTCGCTTTTATATAAATAATCGATGTTATACTCTGATACACAGTCGACTGTCAGCCTAGGTCTTGTATAATTAGATTACTTCATAATTACGGTATCTAAATATGTGTATAAATAACTAGAGAAGTGATTCAATCGTCGTTTGGTGTGCTATTATTACTATTTTGTTAGTGAAGTTGTTTTCTGCCTTCACGTCAAGAAAAGAAACGAGCGAAACGACGTGCGAAATACCTTCAAGTTCGAGACGATGTTTTAGAATCGGCACGGGCATCCTACAAGGCAGACCCTGAAAAGAAACAGACAGCTGAACGCGAGGGATATCATGCAGACCCAGAAAAGAAACGGTCAGCTAAACGCGAGCGGTATCATGCAGACCCGGAAAAGAAACGGTCAGCTAAACGCGAAAGCTATGAAGCAGACCCAGCAAAGAAACAGACCGAAGAACGCGAGCGGTATCATGCAGACCCAGAAAAGAAACGGTCAGCTGAAAGGAAACGTTATTGGGAGGGTCAAGAATGTGCTCGCTTGGCGAAGAGAGTGCGGTACGGGAAGGGTAAGCGTACCCTGCAAAACCAACGAGGCCATCGAAAAAGAACTACCGACAAAGTTATTCAAAGGTATGTAAATGTAGATGTAGTAACCTGCACAGTATCTCAGATATTGAGCAGGGTTTGCATATGACATTAGCTGAAACGTTGCGTCAGCGTTGCCTTGTGTCAGATGCATGGTTTGAATATTCTAGTGCAACGACGTAGCAAATGTCATATGCAATTGCATGCGTAACTATAGAGCAGAGGGGTTAGAGTTTGGGGTGGGGTATAAAAGGAAATGCTGTCTTGTTGTGCCACGTGGTTAGTGATAATCATCGCTCAGGGCATGTGATTTTAGCACATACGTAATATTGCATGTACATGTACGCACTTCCTTTTTTCACTGTAGCTACTCTCTGTACGAACCAAAGGATATTGTACTTAGCGAGTATAAGAGTGGCCTTGAACTTTACTAGTTCAGTTAAATGATGCCTTTTGCAAGACGCACCCATGTTTAGCACAAAAAGTGTGTACCAGATCTGCACATGCTGCTGTCAGTAAAGTTTGTGCAGATGCAGTGCTTAAAAAGGTACTGAATGTGCGTAGGAAAAAGGCAGGGGAATTTCTAAAGGATGTTCGTGCCATTAATGCAATTAAATTAGAAGATAGTCACCTCCTAGAAGAGGTAAGGTACCATTCTGCTGGTTCAGAGCCTTTCTTCTATGATGCCTCTTACAACCACACAAGGCAGCTTGGGGCCATACCTGTAGACCTCAATGGTAGGTGTGTAGTGGCTGAGGAGATAGGAGACCGACATCTTATTCACATGCGTCCATTAAAATGGAAGTGCACTAATGAGTGTCGGCTGCTTACTAGTGGTGAAATGGAAGCAGTTTTGGGGACAAAGTTGCTATTTCAAAAAAACATGGAGGATCTCAGAGCTGGCCTTGACAACCTGTTATTCAACAGCTAATCAGAGTCCCTAGAAAACCACATACACTGGTTCATTCAACAGGGGCTACTGCTGGCAAAGCTGTTATTCAACTGCTCATAAGATGAATGTCCCTGGACCAATGGTGATAACTCAAAGCACTATGTCCCTGGTAAACCACATGTATGTGAACACATACCAACTAATGGGGGCAAAGGGTTGTGGTGGGTATACACATGCAATGCTACCTAGAATTTCTGTTGGATATATGGCCCAGTACAATTTGGCCTATGAGAATAGCAGTTCTAATAACAACTGCTGAAGCTTTTGATAACATTCTATTTGTGTTATTGCACGTGCAAGAAAGAGCATATTATTATGCATGTGTATACACCAGTGATTGGAATGGCTCACAAATAAGCATTCTGGTTGTGCATTGTAATTGGCATCATTTCTAACAATTTTTTTCAGATGAGTCTCTAACCACATCAGGAAGGATCTGTAAACTACATCCCAAAGAAGCTTTATGCATCTCCAGAGAAAGAAAGTACTTCATCCATTGTACAGTACTTGTAAGTATATTGTGTGTGTGTGAGTGTGTGTGTGTGTGTGTGTGTGTGTGTGTTTGTGTGTGTGTGTGTTTGTGTTTGTACAAGCGCTGCTCTGTGCTGATCTGCTGATCTGTGATGATTAGATTAACAACTGCTATCTCATCATCATTTGTGGTGCAAAGAAGGTGTACATATGGCTTCTGTGAACTCCCAGATTCTACCAAGTGCTTCTGGTGCATTGTAAGAATATTGTGGTGTGTGTGTGTGTGTGTGTGTGTGTGTGTGTGTGTGTGTGTGTGTGTGTGTGTGTGTGTGTGTGTGTGTGTGTGTGTGTGTGTGTGTGTGTGTGTGTGTGTGTGTGTGTGTGTGTGTGTGTGCATGTGTGTGTGATCTTTCTTTGATCTTTAGCAATGCCCATATCCCTTCCAGTTCTCCTGGATATGGCTTCTGTTTACTCTCAATTGATTTTACCAGCTACTGGTGGCCACAGGTATGTTGATTTGTCTACTAACGTTCCCCATTATCTCACACAATTTGGCCAAAAAGGTTGTCAAGGATGCTATTGGTTGCCATTTGCTTCTGGACACTCACCTGCACCGCTCTGTCCAAGGATGTTGTTGTATACAAGGACTACTATGGCGTACAAGGGGTAATCTGTTAGGGTGTGACTATTCCCTCTTTTATGGGATATTCCCACTTCCGTACTGCAAGGTGTTGCTGGCAAAAACGTCAGAGACAATTATTATCCAAACTATTAGTGTGTTGTTTTGTGTGTATGACATCGGTGGCTGAACGTTACGAATCAATACGGATCACTTACGATCAATTACGCATCATGCATCGGAATAATGTGCATGAAAAGAATGAAACAAGTAAATAAAAACCTTCTCTATGAGAAAGTTGGTAGGATATAGGATTTGAAGGTAATGGTGGTGTAAAAAGCAAGGAAACAAGGTTCTGTAATAGTAAGGGAAAATGTCATAGTCCTATATTTAGCCCGTTTGTAGCATATACTATGTTCGTGTGCTAAATATAGGACTATGACATTTTCCCTTACTATTACAGAACCTTGTTTCCTTGCTTTTTACACCACCATTGCCTTCAAATCCTATATCCCACCAACTTTCTCATAGAGAAGGTTTTTATTTACTTGTTTCATAATTAGAGTTATACATATAACTACGTCACTGTTGTTTTTACTATTTATACATACAGAAGAATTCGATAGGTATGAGTAAATAGAATACTAAATATTTAATGCGCATCAATTGGGGATACAAAATATACATCTCAATGCTCTTCAAGTAACGAAGTTCCTTAGTATATGCCACGAGTTGTGTTTATATGTAGTAACAATAAATTTATGTACCAGTACTAGTATTGCATTGTTTTATTGTACAGTGGTACGAAGTGAACATATCTGAGTATTGCGCTAGCGAGTGAAATATAGAATGACATACTTCTCACCCACTTTAAGTAAGTATGCTGTTTGAGTATGTGTAGGAATTGGAGAGCATTACGTAATCGTACTAATGGGAAATTTCATATGCATTTATAGCGAGAACGTGAATGGAGTGATGTTGGATGATTGTAAGTGGAGTACGTGATTGTAGGTGATGTGGGGTGAGTTTTTAATCGTGATGTCGGGTCTCAGTGGTTAGTGTTGGATGGTTAGGTTTACATTACTATTGATATGTACAAGTACCTGGTAAAGACATACAATTTATTAAACTCCAAATGATAAACACATGGTACTGTAGACCTTTGTGTCTCTGTGTTTACAACTGACATGCATAGCTCTAGTTTGGTGCAAGACCATGTGGATTTCTGTGCAGACATAAATTATCTTCTCAGTGTGCACTCCACAAGCACCATAACCTGAATAACCTAGGTATTCAGCAGGAAATTTGGCAAAACCTATTCGAAAAAGATCGATTTTGTTATTTAAACTATTCGGAAAAATCGATTTTCAGATCCACAAAAACCTGCAAAATCGATTAGTATTTTAGAAGTATTCGGAAAAATCGATTTTCATTATGCAGGGGAGGTTACACACCCTAGCAAGTTTCAGTTGCAGTGTGTTATGGTGGCACAACTATGTCCCTGAACCTTCTGGTGGTTGCTGGAAGTGGGCCATCACTTACGGGGAGAGATTGGCTGTATAAATTAAAGCCAAACCTGGGCATTTTTCACACTTCTATACATGTAGGCATGGACAACTACATTCAGAAGCTATTATCACGTCACTCGGAACTCTTCAAAGATGAACTAGGCTTGGTGAAGGGGGGTGACGGTAAAGCTCTACGTGGATCCCTCTGCAACACCACGGTTTTTCAGACCTCGGTCAGTACCACATGCCTTACGTGGAAGAGTTGAGCAAGAGCTGGAGAGGCTTGAGAAAACAGGTATCATTGAGGCTATCAAATTCTCTGACTGGGCTACTCCAGTTGTACCACTGGTGAAGGGTGACGGGAGTATCAGGATATGTGGGGATTATAAAGTAACAATCAATCGGGTTGCTAATGTGGAATCTTATCCCCTGCCACGCTTAGACGATTTACTTGCAGGACTGGAAAAAGGAAAGTTTTTCTCCACATTAGACCTGGCACATGCTTATCTACAGCTGCAACTGGATGAGGAATCCAGGAAGCTAGCTACGATTTCCACACACAAAGGTCTGTTTTGCTATAATCGCTTGCCATTTGGGGTCTCTTCCGCCCAGCCATTTTTCAACTCACAATGGAGGGTATTTTGAAGGGGATACCTTATGTGCATGTGTATCTTGATGACATTCTGGTAACGGGAACCTCTGAGTCAGAGCATCTTCAGATACTAGAGCAGGTGTTGACAAGGCTGGAAGAAGTGGGAATAAGGCTGAAGGAGTCAAAGTGCCAATTCTTGCTGCCAAGTGTAGAGTACCTGGGGTATCGTATCTCGGTAGATGGTATTCAACCAACGGAGGAGAAACTGAGAGCTATCAGAGATGCGCCAACTCCTCGAGATCTAAGCCAGCTGAAATCATTTCTGGGATTGTTGAACTATTATGGTAAGTTTTTACCCCACTTATCGAGCACTTTGGCACCCTTGTACAAGATGCTAAGTAAAGGACAGGTATGGCATTGGGGGAGAGAACAGGGAAAGGCTTTTTGTATAGCCAAGTCACAACTTACATCGGAAACCCTGCTGGTGCATTTTGACCCTACGTTACAGCTTGCACTTTCATGTGATGCTTCACCTTATGGGCTAGGAGCTGTTCTGTCCCATGTATGTGAGGATGACCCATCGCATATGCTTCTCGTTCATTAGCTCCTGCAGAGAAAAAGTATTCTCAGTTAGAAAAAGAGGGATTAGCAATAGTCTTTGGGGTCAAGAAATTCCACCAGTACTTGTATGGGCGGAAATTTGTGGTGCATTCTGATCATAAACCTTTGCAGTTTCTCTGTAAGGAAGATAAGCCAGTACCAACTATGGCATCTGCTAGGATACAGAGGTGGGCTCTGACCTTGAGCGCGTACGACTATCGGATAGTGTTCAGGGCAGGGAATGAAAACTCTAATGCTGATGGCCTAAGCAGACTACCACTGAGGGAAAGTCCAAGCAGTGTTCCTGTGCCAGGGGATACTGTCCTGATGATGGAGGCACTTTCAGACATGGGCTCAGCAGTATCAGCCACTGCCATAAAGTCATGGACTGATAGGGATCCGGTTCTCTCCCGGGTGAGAAGAATGGTTCTCCATGGATGGCAACAGCAGGAGGGAGTGGATTTCCAACCGTATCAACAGCGTAAACACGAGCTAAGCGTAGAAGACGGGTGTGTCCTTTGGGGCTCACGGGTGGTGGTACCACCTGCTGGTAGAGAGGCTGTGGTTAGGTTGCTGCATGAAGGGCATCCTGGGATCTCCAGGATGAAAGCATTGGCGAGGGGTGTGGTCTGGTGGCCAGGGTTAGACTCTCAACTGGAGAGCAAGGTGAAAGAATGTGTAGCTTGTCAAAGTAGTCGGAAATCTCCTCCTAAAGCCCCCTTACATCCTTGGGAGTGGCCAACTAAGCCTTGGGTACGGTTGCATGTGGATTTAGCGGGGCTATTTTTAGGTAAGACCTTGATGGTAATTGTTGACGCTCACTCAAAATGGTTAGAGGCCTCTATTGTCAGCTCATCCTCGGCAGAACAAGCTATACGGGTCTTACGACATGTCTTTTCAACCCATGGGCTGCCTGAAGTATTGGTCTCAGACAACGGGTCAGCATTCACAAGTGCACAATTCCAGACCTTTGTCAAGCTGAATGGGTTTAGGCATGTGAAAAGTGCCCCCTATCACCCAGCCAGTAATGGGTTGGCTGAGCGTGCAGTGCAAACTGTAAAGGAAGCGCTTAAGACCACAGGGGATTTAGAAACCAGATTAGCCCGATTCTTTTTCCAATACAGGCTGATACCACACTCGACTACTGGGCAGCCGCCAGCAGAGTTGTTAATGGGGCGTCATCCAAGATCTCACTTGGATTTCCTTTTTCCTAGTGGGGTACAGCAGAGTCAGGAGAGGCAGAAGACAAACCATGACCAACACGTCCAGTCTAAAACCTTTCAAGTTGGAGATGAGGTTTATGTGGTGAATCATAGAGGGTCCCCTAAGTGGCTTCCAGGGGTGGTGGTCAAGTTGTTAGGACCTTTAAACTTGTTAGTGAAGATTAAGGGTGGACAGGAAGCACGCTATCATATTGATCATGTGCGTGCCAGAACAGGGAGGGAGAAGGGAATCAACAATGATGATAGTGACATAGAAGAAGATGATGATGACCCATTACCACCAGTGTTAGGTACTCCACCAGTGCCAGCACTACCTCCAGGGGAAGTGGATCAACAACAGATGTTTAACCCTAGTTTAACCCTTGAGAACATTCTAGAAGATTTATCGGAGGTACTTAAAGCTACCGCTGAGCAGAGGAAGCAGATCATTTGGAGGCTGGCATACCTTACGGATGGACGGAGGCGCGAACTGACGTTATTTGTGTGCATATAGCTGTGTGATTCTTATCGCTGCTCTAAGCTGATATTGATTCCTAAACAGGCTGTCATTGGGTCACGAGCGCGGGTATTCCAGTACTTCACATGGGCATAAACCTTACAGGTTGTCATGGCAATGATATCTACCTATGGGAAGAGATCATATTCATTATAATATTTGCAGTTCTCGTGATTGTCTCATTGCTAATGGTCGTCATGGGAACCATACTCTGTCATCGAGCATGTCAAAGGAGGAATGCTCTTCATTCTGAATATGACAAACAACACAAGGAAGGCGCTGCATGAGATGTTACCTCTTCTCTTGTACCCAATATTCTTCTGTTTACAATGCCAATAAGTCTCAATGCTGTATATGATTTTGTAACATCAGAATATAACGTTACATACATGTCCCACAATACTACTATTACTGTGACAGGATACAATTCGGAGGCACCTACATTGTTTGCGCTACTTGCCCCCTGTTGGAGCTTCACTTCATCTCTGCTGCTCATTTCTGTTGTCAGGTGCATCAATTAAAAAAAGGTTTTGCAATTTAGAAATAGGGTTTAGAGAGTCAGGCAGCAAAACAACACAGAAGAAGGATCGGTTACTATCAATGAGACCACTCCACTACGTCAAAAGAGTGATACTCACTTTTCAGCTCCCACTGAAGACTAAAAATGTCTGTCGAGCCATTGCCAGGGCAATTCTGGGTAGATGTAGATGTTTACCCAACAAAGACTGTTAGGTATTATAGTGTAGTATAATTATTCTGATGTATATATTTTGTCTAATTATTATGTAGGACATGGCTGGGCTATGATAAGTATGATATGCACACATGCATCACAAATGTAATGAACATTTCAGTTGTGAAACACATTAAACTTTTTATCCACACATGACAAACTGGCTTTGTAAGGATATGTCAGCAGTGGCCCATGGGGACCTTGTCTTTGTTATGGGTGCTTATGGCATGGACAGAGCAGTGTGGTGTGCAAACACCTCTGACTTGTGTGAGCCGCTGACCATTGTGTTAGGATCTTTGTCCAATTGTCCACAACATGTGTACTCTACACATACTGTGCACATGAATGTGCAGTGTGGACACATAGGTGTGTGTTGTGAGGTACATTCATGTGGTGTGGTGACCACACAGACATGGGTGTGTGCACCTTTCCAGCACAGGACATGCACACCAGAAATGTCTCCACTGTACTCACACACCATATATGTGCTGATGTTAAAGCTGTGAGTGTGTTATGTGCAGTGTGTGTACTACATGACCACACGCACCCATATGCTGTGCACATTATGTGTACTAATGTACTCACTGATGGAAACACATCATAGCAAGTAGGGACACACACTATACACATCTCAGATAGTTAGTACAGGGTAGTATCTCTACACCCGAAGTGATGGATACACACAATATGAGTGAACACACAAAGCCAGAAATGCAGAAAGTGTAACAAACTACTGACATGAAACCCGGACAAGCGGGTACACATAACTGCATGATTTCTCACTAAAATACCTAAACACATGAACACACACATAAACCAATAATGTACACACACCTAACTGTACACATGCATATCCAAAGCACATTTCATGTCAAAATAATGTAAGAACACAAATTTCCAACATGTATCCACCCTCCGCACACACTCTCACACACACATGTACACACTCACACCCACACACTTACTGTACGTCCAGACAGGCTCTCAGGCAATCTTCTCATGGTCAGCTTGACAATATCTCCTCCATGCTTGATGATGGTGATGGCATCAGCATGATCCATCCCTTCTGTACTGTTCCCATTGATCTCCAGCAACTCATCCCCCACCTGCAAGGCCACACCCACAAAGGGGAGGACACATGCACATATGCGCACGCCTACATGCACAAACACCACACACACACACACACAAACACACACATGGTCCATTCTTTTAGATTGTGATGCATCAAGGGCAACTCTATTGGTGGGCGTGGTTACTATTGCGTGGTGGGCGTGGCTGAGGCAATGAAAACACGCTCCAAAGCAAGGTAGAGTGGTTGACAGTTGGACATGATGGGTGTGGTCAGTTTAGATGCAGCCACCATTAGGCAAGAGCATATCCCACACACCACATCATTCCATAACACTACAATGGAGCACTTACCAGCTGCTGTTGCTTGACCAGCTCCTGGTCTGGGGAAGAGAGAATTAGATCCATACCTCCTCCCCATACCAGAACCTCTTCCCTACAATCACCTCCTTCCCCTACCATCAGCTAATCACCTCCTCCACATACCCACCATCTTCTCCCCATACCCATCATCTCCTCCCCATACCCATCATCTCCTCCCCATACCCATCATCTCCTCCCCATACCATCTCTACCCCATACCATCGTCTCCTCCCCATACCCATCATCTCTGCCCCATACCCATCATCTCCTCCCCATACCATCTCTACCCCATACCATCGTCTCCTCCCCATACCATCTCTTCCCCACACCCATCATCTCCTCCCCATACCCATCATCTCCTCCTCCCCATACCCACCATCTCCTCTCACATACCACAGAGGAACAATGCTGGATAACAGAAGGAATGTGATTGGGCACATCAACTGATTTCCCGGGTAGTTCCCACCGGAGGTGAGAGTATTGGTGTTGCCAGAGAAGGAGTAGCCACGATTGTCCATCACCATGGCAACAGCCTGTTGTGGGGGCGGCTGATTGTCCATCTTACAGAGATACACTGTAGGGTTGGCATGGGGAGGAGGAAATGAGAAGGTTACCGAATACACGCATACATGTACATGTACACACACACACACACACACACACACACACACATGGTCCATCTTTCAAAACCTGTGAAGCGCATACATCATTGTGAACACACGGATATGATATTATAATGAATCAGTGACAACCATGGTTACTATGATGTGGTGGGCATGACCGAGGCTATGAATACATAGGGGAATGTGAGGTGGAGGAGGAAGGAAGGCTGAAGGCCTAATTCAAGGATCTAGAGTGATTGGGTACCTGAATGGTGGACCCAATGGATGATGGGTGTGGTCAGTGTAGACACAGTCACCATTAGGCAAGAGCACATCCCACACACTACACCACACCACGACACACACCATACCACACTAAACCACACCATCCCATAACACTACAAGGAGCACTGACCAGCTGCGGTTGCTTTACCAGTTCTAGGTCTGGAGATGAGCGGAGGCACCATCACCTCCTCCACACACACCACAGGGAATGTGATATGGTATGGGTATGGACGGGAGGCACGATACATGTACAGTGACAGTGGATGTGGCATGTGGTTATTCAATGTGTGGTTATTCAGCAAAGGTTAATTGTTGTTGAGTGGTTATTCAGTGGAGTGGTTATTCAGTTAGTGTGGTTATTCAGTAGCGTGGTTATTCAGTGAGTGTGGTTATTCAGTGGGGTGGTGATTAAGTTTGATCATTTCAGCACTAGAAAAAAATCAGAGCGGACTGTCAAGGCGTGCTATTTTTCTGTCTACTAATGCTGCACAGTTCACGGTTTCTGCTGTCCTATATTTTGGCTTACATGGAGCAGCACTCCAACGGCAAATGATTTTTCTCGAGAAAACGCCTGACAGTTGTACATGAAATGTATCTTTCCATTAGGAGGAGTGACTACACATAATATATGTGTCTAGTTTACATATTTTGTGGTGTGAGAACAAAGCAATTATGTGCAACAGCTTAATCATGAATATATCGAAGTCACGACTTTTGGATACATGTCGTATGTGAATGAAAATTCCACATTGGCAAATCAGTTGGGTCGGTTGACATAAATCTCTGTACAGTACGCAATTTAGAAACGACACATTTCTAAGTGGTGCTTAGAACTTGCTAAGAATACCCATGGATAGATTTGATTTCTTTTCTTATAAATAAATCTAATGACCATCATATTTGTTGACGTTTTATTATTATTAAACAGTGCAAAACCCAACCAGTGATGTAGTGAACACTAAACAAACAATTCACATAAATAAAAGGAAACAAAATATGAGAATCAATTGTGCAAGTTGAAGGGCTTCCCTTGACACCTGGTCAAGAGGAGGTTGGGTAGCAGACATATAATGGCCAAGGTGACCCTCGAATGCGCATAGCTGGACTTCGCAGTAATGTGTAGGCTATAGGCCAGGTCCATTTAGCAGAAAGCAGAGAGGCCAGACGCTTATATACTTTTGGTGGATTTTTCATCTTTATGGGAAACCATGATGCTGATGTTTTTTCATTTTAAATCCACATGAATTACATGCCAAGTCTTTACTGAGGCAAAAGCTGATGTGTGTGTGTTGCCAATCCCACTGCACGACGATCTCTGGTACCAAACATTACTGAGGCAACACTTATTGAATATTACAGTGTTACCATATGCATCACCTTCCTCTGCCATAATGGCTGACCACAGGATACATGTTTCCATTACATCATTCCCACAGTGACCACACCACCTCCACGCCCCCAACTTTCCACTACATTCACATGATCACTTTGTACAACAAGCCTTGCAGTTTAATTAATATGAGATAAGCCAACAAGCCACAGCTACACGCTAAATGAGCAGTACTTCACACAGAGCAGAGGTAACAGTACAAAACTATTGGTAAAGGTAGGTGATGTTCATGTCCCATTCCCATTCTGATGTGCCATGAAAATAGATTAATAGCTGCCACGGAAACGAGAAGTCAATAAATGAGGAGTGAAACGAAAGTAATAAAAATGGTTGCGATGGATACTCAATGTGGTTAGGGTTAAAAAAAAAAACAAGTTTCACTTATTCATCGTTAGAGAGTTCATGTAGTCATGGGTACCAAATGTTCCCTCATCCTTGGTGGGACTAGCAGCTATACGGTTGGAATATTAGATGTGATGCACACACCACACACCACATACCACACACACCCACACACACCACACACACCACACACACCACGTACACCACACACACCACATACACACCACACACACACACACACACAAAAACATGACATTTGCATAAGCACACATACACACACCTGACAAACCTGGAAAACACACACAAAGGCCCTCACAGATACTGTACACTTCTGTATCTTGTGCACACATGTGCACATACTTTATGTATACACAAACACACTAAAACACCTGCACACATGAACACACACAAGAACAAATACAGTACAAACACCAAACTATACATGTGCATATCCAAAGCACACTGCATGTCAAAATAATGTAAGAACACAATATCGAACATGTATCCATCCAGCGCACACTCTCACACCATGTACATACACACACACACACACAACAAAATGGTGTCACACACGTAACAATTCAAATATACCTACGCCACACCTCCAGTTCACGTTGGAATATGAAGGAACAACTTGCCAACTTTAAAATTTCAATGTACTTTATAAGGGCGGGAACTTTGGCATGGCAACGTTTATCCTCTTATAGGCCAAGAATCGCACTTGGGATTTGCATGCGTATACGATAAAAGATAAGGACAGAGATTCACATCACTAATATCTTGAGACATTATAGAAACTGACCATAGATGACTCTGACACTGTATCGAAACGTTTTATGTACTATAAAATTCATTCTCTTAATCCATTCATTTATTATTATTAATGAATACATATATACATAAGAATACACAAATGGAAATTATTGATATGCTACTACCTACAGTACTTTACCTAACACAAACAGTTTACAGAGAGCAGGATAGGATGGCTCGGGAATTCGCTCTCACAAGGGCCAAACTGAGTCTTCCAAAGATTTCATTGCTCACGAGTGATTTGGGACGTCCCTGCCTAGTGGACAAACTGGTGGCAAATCTTGACAAAGTTTGAATAGCCTCAGTACCCCAACATCCGTACGTCTCCACCACAAGAGGGATACATGCCCAGCCTAGATCCCTGCACCTTTCGTCATTCACTCGGTGCTTGCGGATCTGGGCAGCCAAGGCAGCTGTCACACATGCTTCTTGAAAAATTTGTGTATTTAGCTTTGATGTGACAGACAGGTCAAATACTGCTGGCTTACCCAGGACCCAGTTTGGTACAAGAACATCAGCTGGACGAGTACGATCCCTAGACCACCCACCCATCTTTAGTTGTGGAGCAAGACATTTGTTGTTTGTTTTTTTATTATTATTTTGAAATATACAGACACAGAAATACATATACAGCGATATTCATAACATATACAACAATAATACTAAACATAGATTGTATACAGCACCACAGCAGGTAATGCATGCTACTTCAACTATGTAAATGAGCACACACAAAATACACAATGACTATGTCTGAACAGCTGATTGCCAACCTATAGTTAAGCTGGGATGTCAGAGCCGACGCCATATGCTCGGGATAGCAGTGCCCTTGCATTTGCTCTGACTAGAGCCTACCATACAGTGTTGAGGTGGCATGCGATTTGGAGAAATTTAGTCTAGCAGCCAGGCGAGAGGCAAGGCGTGAAAGATGTAAGCGTTCTTCCGCTCCCCAGCAACATAAGTCTCAATAGCTAAAGGTATGCATGACCAGCCTAGCTCTGATCACTTAACATGATTGGAGGCATATGCTTCCTTTGTTTGGAAACCCGGGCAGATGATCCTTCTGTCACACGCGCTTCATTGAGGATGCTTTGATTAAGCGGTGAGATGCAACAGTGAGATCAAAACCTGCAGGTTTCCCCAGATACCAATTTGGCACTAGGACATCAGCTGGCCGGGTGCGCCGTTCATCATGCCCCAAACCACTTCCTGCCTCCATTTGTCCACCAACACTAGCCTGTCTGCAAGATTCAAAAAAGGTATTCCTAAGTTGGTTGTGGCGTGACACTACATCCCCATTATATCTACATGTTAGGGCATGGTGACCTAAGAGATCTAATGACTGGGTTGAACAAGATGGGCACCTACTACCCCAATCATGTCAATACCTAGCCACAATTTTAAGGCTGTTTGGAATTCAGCTGTGTCAAGGTGGAGGTTAAGACCTGGGGAGGGTATAACTGATAGCCAAGAAGCTGCAAGGTTTGATGAAGCAGACATTAAACGAGCCCTGTTTGGAATAGAGGAGGCATCAAAAAGCAACTTAAACTGCTTGTTCTCTATTTTGGTGGACAGCATCTTCTGGGTCGTTGGAGAAATAAGTAACTCATCAATAGAAATAGCCTCTGCCGGGAAAACACATGCATTGAAGTGGTCCAAAGATAGGAGAAGAGGGTGACTAGTATTGGTAGCAAAGCCCGACATCGAAAAGGAAGACATGAATGCTGCTGATGAGTGTAATGATGCACTGAGAAGCCCCAGACCACCGCTGCTCAGACTCAGCTGGGCCTGCTGCCAAACTGAATCAGATGGGTCAATGCACATGCTACAGTGTATCTGAAAAAGTCTGGCGGACCTCCTCATCAAATAAGTGCAATCCTTCCAGTGCTACAGAAGGAGGGGTGCATCTGGCAATATGGACCATCCGACAGAAACCACCGCATTGGCGTAGCAAAAACCGAGCAACTTGGGAGTCTACAGAACCTACTTCTTTTAGCAGTGCCAAAAATTAATAATAATGTATTCATTCATGTATTTATTGTTAATACAAACGAATACACACAAATTAAAGTTCATCCACATGCTGCATAAGGTGGAAGTAGGAACAACTCAGAATGGCACGAGCATTAGCTGTAATCAGTGAGTGACTGAGGCGACCAAAGAGGTCAGTCAATGCCATAGATTTAGAGGTATTCCCACGAATGGCTAAACGAGTGGCTACTTGTGAGACCATGCACCATATTATCTGTTTTTGATTTGAATCAAATTTTTTTAAATCATCCGAAAAATAACCTGCTAATGTCAAATACGATGAATATATCAATACTAGTTGTGACTATTTTAGGATCTTGTGTATGGATGTTGCTTTTATGATTACAAGGCACCCTGTACAAGTTATTTATAACAACTATAAAAATTTTAACAGCATGGGCTATAGCTGCAAGAGATTGAATTACCATCATTGTGGTTAAAAGATGCACTTACAGTTAAAAATGAAAAGTTAATTAATATTTGTTACCATCGACAGATTAGTTGCTATGAAAAAAATTCGTATCAAAGGGCGTATATAGTTTTTTTGACCAGCGTTTCTAAACAACCGTGGTAACGTAAATAGTTGGATAGAAAATGGACGATGCCTTGAATTGTAGCAATCTCGACGAACTAACGAGTCTAAGGATAAATAACCCTCCTATCTCGTTTGTCTCTGTGCTACTATGTCTGGCGGCCGTCGCAGTTGTTTGCAAACAAAGGTTACACAAGACCCTGGTCTACCGTTTGGCAATGTATCAAGTTCTGAGCGCGATGGAATTTTCAATCATTTGGATTATTGCATTTATATCTACACTTGTTTTCCCCGCTCCACTGAGCAACAACGAAACCTACGGGGTTTTCATGGCGTCTATGATTGTGCTAGACTCACTACTGATGGGGTCATCGTTCATCAAGCTGATGTTCACCCTTTGGATATCGATACATCTATTTGCTTTTGCCGTATTCCATAGGAATTTGCAGAGATTGGAACGTCTCTATGTGGTAAGCTCACTTCTGATACCACTGGCTGTGACTATTGTGCTACTGGGCATAAACCTTACAGGTTGTCATGGCAATGATACCTACCTATGGGAAGAGATCATATTCATTATAATATTTGCAGTTCTCGTGATTGTCTCATTGCTAATGGTCGTCATGGGAACCATACTCTGTCATCGAGCATGTCGAAGGAGGAATGCCATTCGTTCTGAATATGACAAACAGCACAAGAAGGTGCTGCGTGAGATGTTACCTCTTCTCTTGTACCCAATATTCTTTCTTCTGTTTACGATGCCAATATTTGGCTATACTGTAAATGATTTTGTAACACAAGAATATAACACTACATACTTGTTCTACAATACTACTATTACTATGCTGGACTACAATGCACTTTTACATTTTGCGCTATTTGCCCCCTATTGGAGCTTCACTACATCTCTGCTGTTCATATCTCACCTTTGTGTCATCAGGTGCATCAATACAAAAAAGATTTCGTAATTTAGAAATAGGGTTCAGAGAGTCAAGCAGCAAAACAACACAGAAGAAGGATCGGTTACTATCAATGAGACCACTCCACTACATCAAAAAAGTCATACTCACTTTTCAGCTACCACTGAAGTCTAAAAATGTTTTGCCGGCCTTTGCCAGGGCAATTCTGGGTAGATGTTTACCCAACAAAGTGTGTGTTGATGTGAACATTATTAGTGTAATGTAAATGATTGTAGTATAATTATTTTGATGTATATGTTTTGTGTAATTAATATGGAGGACATGGCTGGGCTATGATAAGTATGATATGCACACATGCATCACAAATGTAATGAACATTTCAGTTGTGAGACACATTAAACTTATCATTCACACGTGACAAACTGGCCGTGTAGGCATATGTCAGCAGTGGCCCATGGGGACCTGGTCTTCGTGAAGGGAGCTTGTGGCATGGACAGAGCAGTGTGGTGTGCAAACACCGCTGACCTGTGTGAGCCACTGACCATTGTGTTAAGATCTTTGTCCCATTGCATGTAGCTGATCAATCGCCCACAACACCGGCACCTATGTGTACTCTACACATACTGTGCACATGAATGTGCAGTCTGGACACATAGGTGTGTGCTTAGAGGTACATCCATGTGGTGTGGTGACCACACAGACATGGGTGTGTGCACCTTTCCAGCACAGGACATGCACACCAGTAATGTCTCCACTGTAATCACACACCACAGATGTGCTGATGTTAAAGCTGTGAGCGTGTTATGTGCAGTGTGTGTACTATATGAGCACACCCACCCATATGCTGTGCACACTATGTGTACTCGTGTACTCACTGATGTAAACACATCATAGCCAGTAGTGACACACAGCTCAGGTTGTTATTGCAGTGTAGTATCTATACACCCGAAGTGACCCAATGATGGATACACACAATATGAGTGAACACATAAAGCCAGAAATGCAGAAAGTGTAACAAACTACTGACATGAAACCCGGACAGGCAGGTACACATAACTGAATGATTTCTCACTAAAATACCTACACACATGAACACACACAAGAACAAATACAGTACACACACCAAACTGTACACATGCATATCCAAAGCACACTTCATGTCAAAATAATGTACATGTAAGAACACACATTCCAACATATATCCACCCACCACACACACTCTCACGCACACATGTACACACTCACACACACACACTACACACACTTATGTCCAGGCTCTCAGGCAATCTTCTCACGGTCAGCTTGACAATATCTCCTTCGTGCTTGATGATGGTGATGGCATCTGCATGACCCATCCCTTCTGTACTGTTCCCATTGATCTCCAGCAACTCATCCCCCACCTTCAAGGCCACACCCACTAAAGGGAGGGGCCATGAGGACACATACTTTCCCTCAGTCTCCCATCCCTCTTAATAGTCCTGGGGGCCATTCTCAGAACGCAGAGGGGGGTTGTTGTATTAAAGCCCCTCCTCTGATGCTGAAGGCCATCTCTGTGGATCTCTATGTGGAGTATGTCCTCATCATCACTAGAGGGATGGGGAGGACGAGGGTGCATGTACATCAGGGTATTTTGCACCCCTGGCTACAAGTACACTTCATGTCCTCTCCGCCTCCCACACACATGTCCCACACATATACATGTGCAATTGTGACAGTATGCAATGCTATGAATGACAGCACAAGTCTACATGAAAGAGCTTTCACAGATACAGTGGACTTTCACACATCCTTCATATCCACACACATGCACACACACACACACACACACACACAACTCTCCTCCTCCTCCTTTCCTCCTCCTCCACTGCTACCAGGATAATTGCCCCACAATTCCTGGGAAAAGTCCCTCCAGCTGGTTCAGTGTACTGGGGACCTGGGACTTCTCCCCCATTCACCGAGTTCTTTTGTAGTTGTAGACGTGTTTTAAGACGTCATACCATCTGTGAACGGCTAAGTTAGGGAGAACATATAATGTGAGTATTCTGAATAGACCCTTTGTGGAACACGATGAATAGTGACTCACTTCCGGTCACTTGATAAGGTACTGCACTCCTGGGATAGGGGTCAAATGATGCAGTGAAACTCTATACGGTATATAAGCTATTGGTGTATTCCTATGTTATGTATGTGGTGGAATGAAATAATCGATTGACGGTCATATAGATCATATTACAAACACACGAATTCGTGTGTGCGGTAGAGAGTGGTAGCATAGCGGCACGTGAGGAAATGATTGCATGCATGTTAAGCGCGAAGCATGGATTAGCGCAATGGATATGCGAAAGGATATATATACGTGCAACCATACAGAGAAACAACAAAGAGAATACAAAAAGCTCGGTAAATAAAATCAGTGGCCTGCACAAACATGCACAACAGCAGTTAAATGGAATATAATGCATGAAGGAACTCAACATGCACAAACAGTATGCATGTGGGTGTTGTCACGCTACCGGGCGAAAATTGTATATGGCGGTACAAATTTCGCAACCATGAACAATTTTGGTTGCGAAAAGTGTACCGGCCTTGCCAAATAGTGAGAAAGGGCCGTTATAGGGTGTCGAATACAGTGCCATGACGTAGATAATCGATTTGTTGCAAGTATATGTACCATATGGAGCTGCACTGTGATACGGCATATCGCAAACACGCAATTTATAATTAGATATATCATGCAGTACCGCTCTACGGCTGCCTAAAGTTAACCATCTATGCTAGTTGTCACGGTTATAGACCCGGTGAGGATAGCTATATTTTATGCCTCAAGTGCATATGTAGGTTTGTGGCTATCATTTTGAAAAATAAAATCGGCTTTTTAATTGAGATAAGGATGCATGTCTTCTGCATCTAGGTGCAACTCATTTCATTCGTCCAGGCATAAACAATTTTCCTAAACGGTCATTAAGTAACATAGTCATTAATCATCTTTAAGCTACATCTATAATGGTAGAAATGAACGTTTCTACATTCCGTTGTAAATATTATTGAACGCTTCGCAGTGTGTTTACATTCTTTATAAATATTATTGAACGCTTCACAGTGTATTGATTTGTTGTGCAAAATAATTGTTATCATATAGGCAATAATTAAACATCTGTTAACAAATCAGCCAAAAAGATATTCAGACACGATTGATACATGAGTTTATACTATTATATTCGCCTAACATGGTTGGATATATTGACCATATAAATAGCTTCTTTGCATGCATGTAATGCACTGCATATACAACACTGCTGTCTTCACAGGGATGTGGCAAAAACTGCAGCCACTTGTATGTATGTCTAGATTTACAAAACACCATTAGAGGTGTCTGTAACATATTGGACACTCAACTTCTGTAGCCCAGACAGATGAACTGTGCATGTCTGTTCTTGCTAGATATTCATCCATTGTTTCGTGAGCATTAAGGTAGCATGATAAAATTCCAGCATTGTGTTGCGTATGTTGTTGGGATAGCTCTGAGTTCTTGATGTTCATCAGTCTTGGAAGCCAGTTATTACAAATGCCAATGCTCTAAAAAAGCAGTTACCATGTCATCAAATTCTTACTGTTGCGGCAGGCTGGTAGGAAATGCTAAATTTTATAGGTTGAAGAATATTCCTTCTTACAAATATCATGCCAAGAAATTGACATAGACTTATTTTTGCCACTCATCACATGCTGGCAAGTATGAGATAGCATTTGGACCAATTTTGGCAATTTCCTCTACCATAGCATCTGGGTGTTTTGAAGTTTGATCTTCACTTTCCACAATTCTGTTCAAGCTAAATCCATCTTTGCAAGAGAACAAGCTTTATAGGCACAATGAATCAAGCTGCGCTGAAGACATTAGATAGTATACGCTTCCCAATAAATGCAGTGGCTTCAGAGTTACCCCTCCACATGATGTACACCAAACATCAATTAACACACACCCATGTCTGTGTGGTCACCACACCTCATGGATGTACCTCACAACACACACCTATGTGTCCACACTGCACATTCATGTGTGTAGAGTACACTGTGACTGTGTTGTTTGTCATATTCAGAAAAAAGGGCATTCCTCCTTCGACATGCTCGATGGCAGAGTATGGTTCCCATGACGACCATTAGCAATGAGACAACTGCAAATAATGTAATAAATACCTCTTCCTTTAGGTAGGCACTATTGCCATGATGACAAGCTGTAAGGTTTATGACCAGTGGTATAAGAAATGAGCTCGCCACATATAGATGTTCCAATCTCCGCAAATTCTTATGGAATGTGGCAAGAGCAAATAGATTCATCGATATCAAAATGGTGAACATCAGCTTGATGAACGATGACCCCATCAGTAGTGAGTCTGACCAGGGTCTTGTGTGACCTTTGTTTGCAAACAACTGCGACGGTTGCCAGACATAAGATAATAAAGATCTGAGCTGTGTGTATGTTGTGATTGGGTACACTCTACTGGCTATGATGTGCTTACATCAGTGAGTACACGAGTACACATAGTGTGCACAGCATATGGTGGGTGTGCTCATGTAGTATGCACACTGCACATAACACACTCACAGAGCTCTTTAACATCAGCACATCTGAGGTGTGTGAGTACAGTGGAGACATGTTGGGTGAGCATGTCCTGTGCTGGAAAGGTGCACACACCCATGTTGATTTTTACCTCTTCCGTTATGGAGATACAGCAATGCAAAGTAAGTCCACGTTTCCCGCTCGAATCGCGCCTTTCTCAGTCCTTGAACCGCTTCCATTCTCCCGAGTGGGACTGAGAAAGGCGCGATTCGAGCGGGAAACCATGGCCAGAAATGGAGGACATGAGTGAATATGTAAAGTTGTGATAGAGATTTGAGAATTCTGATTTCACCAATAAATTTGTCACCTTTTTAAATGATTTATCATGTTGCAAGACAAGAAATTATTAATTCAAATCAATTAACTAAAATTAATTTTTTCAAATTGAATTCCAAACACGTTCAGTATTCGCTAAAAATCAGTCTGATTATAATATACGTGTATCATGAAAAGAACATTAAGCATCCATGAACTAAATTCAAGACAAATTCATTACAACCGAGCATAATTAATTTTATTCATAAACGTATGTCATTATGTAATACCTTGCGTCATTTGATGTGTCGTCTGCTCACGAGACTTCTGCTCTCAAATAGTACGATACCAGAGATAATATATCTCTGACGATACATTGTCTCATTTCGTGCATTTCTCACGCGACACAATAGTGGAACTAATCATGAAACTCAGTAACCGATTGAGTATTTTAACACGAGGTGTCGCTACATCAGGCGGGAACGATGGTGTTCTACAGTTTCGTTCGAGTACGTTTTAAGCCAAAGCGTTCGAAGCTATCAAACAGCACATGGAGAAATTTCTGTTGTATACATGTAGCTCACGATTATTTCCCCATCTGTATCGTTTTTAATGAGAGGTGCAATTTGGTCATATCAGCAAAAATCCATGGTGGGTCTTAATAATCGTGGGATTCGGGGATAAAACACGAAGTTAAAGCAAGATCCCACAATATGCATTTTACCATACAGCAAACTTGATGTGTAGTATATGATGCGCAGAAAATAGGAAGTCCATAGCAGTTGTGTAACATGTGTGATTGATTACAAGGAGATGTACAATTATGATTTATAAAATATATAGGAAAGCGTCATATCATGCACACATATGAACAGCTACATGTAAAACCCTGAAATAACTGGTTGCTATACATCAGGTTCACAAAAGTACAGTGGAAAAGCCCGCTACATGTACATGATTATCTGTTGGAATGCACCATTTTATCACATTCATAGGTCAGTGGATGTTTGAAGGCAAACATTATGAACGCCTGCAGGCAACATCATGCAGAGCTCATTCAAAACATCTATAGTACAGGAGTAACAAGAGAGACAATATATATAGGTCATAAGTGCAGACAACTTATAGACCTTATTCACAGCATGGTCTAGCCGCGGCCAGAGAATCAATTCCTGAACTGCTTTCACATTGATCAGCTGAATTAAGTCAGGATGAGGTGGATACATGCATGTGGTACACGTAAAGCCCGCTACATGATTATCAGTTGGAACGCACTATTTTTTCACACCCATTAAAAGTTCATAGGCCCGTGTATGTTTGAAGGCATGCAAGCATTATGAACTCCTGCAGGCAACATCATGCAGAGCTCATTCTAAACATTGCAACTCATTGTAAACAACATTGCAGTATATACATGTACATGTATTCATGGTAACTACATTGGGCATGAGTCTGGATCATCACACAGCTACGTGCCAGTATATAGCACTGAACAACACAGTCAGTTCATTGCATATCACTCCATACTATCTATGGATACATGCAGTGTGCTTAGGTACTTTTGCATTGCAGTTAATAGTTTCTTCTTTCCTGCTAATATATAGGAACACGGAACTTCTAATCCTTGTCCTTGTTGTGGTCTCCCTCGCACCCTGCAGCTGATAGCGTCACCGTGATCGATGAATTTAACCTGAATTGCTGTTAATTCACGTGGTACATGACCAACAATTACACCTCCCTTCTTGATGCAGACGGCACGGCGATCGTGTAGGCTCCTTGCATACCTCTAGATATTCTCCGATCGTAGTGGTCCAAATAGCGCTGTAAACGTGATGTCCTCGTATGACACTTTCCAAGTATAGTATTATGTAGTATGCAATAATGTATAGGGTGCGTAACTACAAGCGCCCATGGAAGGGGGACGAGGGGATGGGGGACGAGGGGATAGAATTTAGAGCCCTCGTCCTTCACACTTACGCGCGCAATGGCTTATTATCCAGTCGAGAGGATCGTAACGTCAAGAACAAAGGTAGACATAATCCTAGTAAAAACTCTATCATTAATCCTTACCAGGGTGCTCAAAAGGAATTCCTAGTCTTGTGGAAAGGATGGCCTATCCAGGATGCCTCCTGGGTTGCGCAGAAAGATCTTACACCGTATCTTTTAAAGTATGGATTTCGTACTTCATTTTATGTAGTAAGAGAATCTTTTCTTTAGGACATTTCACGTCCCAAAACCTTCATCCCGCTTGGTACTAAGCTGTGTCAGCAGAATGATGAGGGACGTCCAGCTTTCACTGTCCACAGGAACAAGACGGAAAAGATTTATATCTTTTGAATTTAGAATTGATGTGTTCCATTTTCTTTTTGGACGCAAAGGTGTTACTAGCAGAGAGTCAAAAAGAGGTTACAAATCCTTTAATTTGGAAGACTTCAATCCTATCTTTTTTACACCTGGTTGGGACACAGTTTTTGATCATCTTGGGGACGGTTGTCGCATCCATTTTCCAGTGGAAATGAAAAGTGCAATAAGATGGTCCAAGAAACTTTTCAATAGAGAGGAAGATGGTACTTTAAAGTTAAAGAAGAGATACTTTGAGGAAAAAGTGTACATGCGTCTTGTGAAGTATATTGTGTGATGTATTATACTCTTATCATTGCCTGAATCATAATGTCATTTCTTATAAATATGATATCAGTAGTCCAAAACACTGTGTTGATGTGTACACTGTACTAAAAAGACAGCTATACTTAAAGACATTGCAATAAGTATACCAACCTCTGAAATTACTCATGTAGAGCAGTTATTTCACCTTTCTGTAAACATGTATACTGTGCTGCAGCTGCCTGACTCTGGACGTTGAGTGTTTTTATTTAGGAAGTAAATGCATACCTCCCAGGCTTAGATTGGGCATGGGGAAACATACAGTATGTTGAAAGGGAGCTTTGTCTAAGGTTATTAGGTTAAGCCTGCCTCCTGTCTGCAACTCTCCCCTCTTATCCCCAAACAAGATTATCCCTTTGTCTGGTTCCAGGTATTGTACTACTGTTAATTCCTGGGAAAGCAACCATTCAGTCCTATTGACAACCTGATTTTGTTTACCCCCCATCACTTCACTTGTGCATTGATTGTACTTTTTAAACTTATTTTCCTGTCATACATCAATGGCTGCAAAGTTAGTATTTTAAAGTTTCTCGCATCTGAGATCGCGTTTCTTGCATTCCTCCTTCATGCCAATATGCTGGAGCATGTTTGGTGTAGTGCCTCTTCTCTCTGGCATACTGTTGTAGTAACTCCAGCCTGTGCTCAGCCAACATGATTTCTGCAGGAGCATCCCAACGATTACTTGAAAAATAGTTTCGTTTGGAGTCATCGTTGTGCTTCTCAACACCTACATGAAGTTACTGATGTAGATGATGTTAAGAACTTAACAAACTTACCTTGGCAAGAGAATTGTTTTATGTTTCCATACTGTCGGATGGCATCAGGAACATGGTACACCATGACATGAAAGTAAGGAGTTACAAATTTCTTTTGGTGACCATCACTCTTTATCCGCAGAAAGAGTTGAATCCATCTTTTAGCCTGAATGTAAGCTGATTTGGTCACAAGAATGTGTGTGTGTGTGTGTGTGTGTGTGTGTGTGTGTGTGTGTGTGTGTGCATGTGTTGATGTGTACCTTCAAATGTAAGTCATCTGCAGCATTTGGTGGAGGTGTTTCACTAGACAACAGGTTGTATAAAACTTCAAAATCCTTTTAGGAATAAAAAAACATTATTGTTAGCCTATCGAGGGAAGTAGTTCACCTTCCATAGCTGAACTACATCATCCAGAAAAGCATTTGGTAAGGGGATATCTTTCATCTTGGAAGGAAGTAGCTAGCATATGGAAAGGCAGAATTGGAACACATAAATTATAGGGTGTGTTGTACCTTCAAAACCTTCTTTTTGGCTTCCCCAGTTAACGACGTCCATTCAACTTTTCCATCACTCGATTCACATTCCCAAATATTAAATGAGACTCCACAGCTCCTGATGTATGCCACAAGCTGCTGTGTATGTGGCTCTGACATTTTGATTAAGTTTCTTAACATGACATCAAAAATTCTCAGAAATAGGTGCAGCTCATCAATCATCATGTGGTCCACTGGAATGGCAGTCAGTGGACGATTAACTGACCCTTGGTGTACAGCAGCAGTTCTGCCATGAGAGGCAAAGGCACGTCTGTGCAGAAATTTAAGAACTGACATATGCTACTTAAGTCAGCTAGGATCATGCATTTTTACCTGAGGGTAACTAGTGTTCTGGCCATAGTTGTGCTGTAATACGATTCAGGCTTTGACACATCCCACCTATATAGTGACATCGGTTGACACCATGTTTAGCCAAATGTATTGGTAACTTACCTGCAATCACGGTGCACTGTACATTTTGGACATGCATAAATGGAGTTAGCTGCATTAAGGCCCAGCATTGTGAGCATGAACTGTAACACATACGAAACATAAATGTGCATGCCTGTAATACCATTACATCACAAACCTTCATGTCAGAAGAAAAAAAAAAGTTCAATATTGTAGCTCACGCCATTGACAGCAACAAATCCTAGCTGCTGAAGACCATCAATTTCTTGAAAAGTTGCAGCGAAAGCTGTGGAAATGGTGTCATAATCTTCAGCCCCTTTTACAACTGCGATGGTATGGTTGCCTAGATAAAACAGTCACTGAGTCTCAGGCTGAGTCACAGGCACGTTAAGATTTTTACCTATTCCAGACAGATAGCGACCAACTGGCATCAGAATGGCGTACGAAAGCAAAACAAAGCTTGACGTCCGTGAAAACTTTGCTCCGTCACCAGATATCCTAACTTTAATTTTCTGGTTAGGTTGAAAACTTGTAGCATCTTGAGCGATCTGTTGCATACAGGCAAGTATTAGAATACATGTACATAACACATTCATGCTTACCATGGTGGATAATTGTTCGCACAATGACCGTTCGAAAGAGCGATAGGCACCTTCATGTCCCGGGATGCGTGTTAGTTGCATCGTGTGGTTGAGATCCGTACGAGCTTTTTTAACTGCACGAGATCTCGGTAACTCGCTAAAAAGCATTGCAAGTTCGTGGTAGAAGGCATCACTTACTCCATACCTATCTAAAATGTATAGAACTCGCAAATCCACAGTGTCCTCGTTCTCGGAGGCCGCATCATCTGAGAAAGGTATGTAGAACGTCTTGCCAGAAGTGGTGTGGACTTTCAGCGACTCTGCAACAAGCCCATAAGTAGACAAAAATTCCAACGCCTTGTTTGCATGTTCAGACACCTCTTGGATTTTTCTTCGTGCATGCCGGTTGCTGACTGCATCAATCTTACCTCCTGGGTTGTTCTGTGAGTCCTGGGCTTCACTCAACGCATCTTTTAGGTCCTGCACTTCTTCTTGCAAGCCTTCAATGAATGCATCCGCTTCTTCATTCATATAGGTAACTTCGTTTAGCTCGCTTTGTAAATCCGCAGCAGAAATCGTTTCACCATTCAGGATAGTTATCGTGGTGGAACGAAGTAGCGCATTCTTTCTATTCACGCCTCTTGCAGCTCTTACTTTTGAAACCACGCCAAGTGATTTACGGTAAAGTAAATCCTCTAAGCGCGCTGCTTCTGGATTCAGCGTAATTGCTTCGTCCACGATGTACTCGTTTGCTAGTGCTACGAAGCTTGTATTCTTCTCTCGATTATTTGCCCAGTCACCCAATACACGATTGGGTATGGACAGACAGCAGACACCATCAGGGTCGACGGATCCTTCAATTGCTACCACCAATGTTTCCAAAGGTGGAAGCACATCACTCAATGGTATATACCGTCTTTTGCTGGCGGCAACTGGTCCTTCTCCGTGATTCGTTGATTCCATTTTAAGAAGCAAAAAACTGAATAAGCACTATCTGAACCTGCGGCAGCAGGTTCAATATAGGATTGATTGATGATTGATGAATATCATTAAAAAAACTTCACTCGCGTCTGGAGGGACAACGAAGAAACGGATCGCGTAAAATGTATCAATTCCGCAACGGCAGTGTATGCGTATATATTATCGTTAAATCAATGCTGCATTGTCACACCACCACCACCACCACCACGACCATGCAGAGTTAGGACGCTATCCAGATATCATTTGTAAAAAAATAACTGGTTTGCGGGTTAATTTCATGAGACGTGTTTGCGTGGCATACTGGTCTGCGTACGCGAATACCAGCATATGTGTCCGCATACAGCTATGTACGTATGCAGGTATGGCATAGCTCTGTATACCCATGGGCGTACGCAGCCTTCAGGAAGAGGGTCGAATTTGGTTCACATGCATCATACGACAAGGGCGGACACAGGAGAGGGGTTTGCAGGTCAGACCCGCGATACGAAAAGCGGAGGTGGAGGGGGGGGGGGGGGGGGGGGGGGGGAGGGGGGGCTGTACGCTTCAGGCCCTTTATCCACCCCTGTACGGTATACTTACTCAATGGTGAAGGTGACCTCGCTTTGGGGAGGGGAACCGTCAACCCCCCCACCCCCCTCTGCGTAGAATACGGCACGTTGTCACGCAGTGGTACGTCCTGCTATTTTTGATAATGTGTGCGTACGGCCTTGCAGTTTACAATGTTAAATAAGTCCAAAGCCAGGCAGCTCTAGCTCTATGGCAGCTACTCATAATACATTGTACATTGAAAACGTGACGTATTATTCATGAATAATTCATCATATATTGCCCCAGATTTTGAAGTAGGGTACACTAAAGTGACATTCTAATCTTGTGTGTAGGTCTCAAAAATATACGACTTGATCTGAAGGTTATCTCAATAGTTCAGCCTTCATATTCCATCCGGTAGACTTGAAGTTTCTGTCAAAGTAATTGGAAATAAATAGAACAAGCAAAACAATGGCATGTTCCATGTACAAAGTCTGTAATAAACACAAAACTGCGTTTCTAATTTGTACTGAACACATTTTAACGGAGATCAGAATGGGAAAAAGACAGTCTATTATTATTACTACCATAATCTGCCTGGTAGACTTAAGATTTAGCTTCCGTACAAGAACCGTGCCTGTTAGTAGACATTTCCCCATTCACTTCCCGTTCAATAAATTTTATACGCGTGACGCGGGTATTCAATTATTCATGTCCGGGATTGCTGGACATGCGTGGACTTTACTTTGCATTGCTGTATCTCCATAACGGATAAGGTAAAAATCAACAATCTGCAGAAATAAACAGTGACAGGACTCCTGTACGTGCATATCGATTTTGAAGTGATTTGGACATTCCTGCAGGGAGCTACCTGGATTGTGAACCCCTCGGGGTACTATGCCTTGTAACGTCGGCAAGGAGCAAGGGTAAAACACCAAAATTGATTTTCGCAGAGAGAAGTGGTGTGGCACGAAGTGTTCGAAATAGGAAGTTGATTGTCTAACTCTTTACGGAGTTTTAGCGATTCAAACGTGAAGCATTTTTATAACTTTTTATATATATAGCCACTTTTCATTTTCTCGGAAACTGACCCAAATAATTATACTACAATAATTTACATTACACTAATATTGTTCACATCAACACACACTTTGTTGGGTAAACATCTACCCAGAATTGCCCTGGCAATGGCTCGGCAAACATTGTTAGTCTTCAGTGGGAGCAGAAAAGTGAGTATGACTTTTTTGACATAGTCGAGTGGTCTCATTGATAGTAACCGATCCTTCTTCTGTGTTGTTTTGCTGCCTGACTCTCTGAACCCTATTTCTAAATTGCGAAACCTTTCTTTTATTGATGCACCTGACAACACAAAGATGAGAAATGAGCAGCAGAGATGTAGTGAAGCTCCAAAAGGGGGCAAGTAGCTCAAACCATTCAGATGAGCCCAGATTGTATCCTGTCATAGTAATAGTAGTATTGTAGGACACGTATGTAATGTTCAATTCTTGTTTTACAATATCGTTTACAGCAAAGCCAAATATTGGCATTGTAAACAGAAGAAAGAATATTGGGTACAAGAGAAGAGGTAACATCTCACGCAGCGCCTTCTTGTGCTGTTTCTCATATTCAGAAAGAATAGCATTCCTCCTTCGACATGCTCGATGGCTGAGTATGGTTCCCATGACAACCATTAGCAATGAGACAATCACGAGAACTGCAAATATTATAAAGAATATGATTTCTTCCCATCGGTAGGTACGATAGCCATGACAAGGTGTAAGGTTTATGCCCAGTAGCACAATAGTGACAGCCAGTGGTATAAGAAGTGAGCTCACCACATAGAGACGTTCCAATCTCTGCAAATTTCTATGGAATACGGCAAGAGCAAATAGATGTATCGATATCCAAACAGTGAACATCAGCTTGATGAACGATGACCCCATCAGTAGTGAGTCTAGCACAATAACAGGTGTCATGATAACCTCGTAGGTTTCGTTGTTGCTAAAGGTGAAAACAAGCATATATATAGATGCAATAATCCAAAGGATTGAAAATTCCATCGCGCTCAGAACTTGATACATAGCCAAACGGTAAACCAGGGTCTTGTGTAACTTTTGTTTGCAAACAACTGCGACGGTCGCCAGACATAGTAGCACAGAGATGAAAGAGATAGGAAGGTATAACGCAACAGCATATAGACTCGTTGAGGTTAGTTCGGCGAGAAAGCTGCAATAGGAGGCATTGTCCATTTTCTCTCCTACTATTTACGTTACCACTATTGTATTGAAACGCTGGTCAAAACCTTTGACACGAAATTTTTTCATAACAACTATTAGTAACCTGTTGAATTGATGGTACCAAGTATTAATTAACTTTTTTTTTAAGCATCTTTTCATCACAATAATGGCAATTTAATCTCCAATACATGTACACGCACAGGACTAATAGTGCGATACTGGAGGCAGCAGAAGACAATCCTGGTCATACTCGCGTACATGTATCTGCGGCTGATGCGGCAGGTGGTTGTTGGGTAAGCGTTTTATTAGCATGCACACTACCAGTCAACTAACAGCATCACTTTATATCCTTCAGGCTAACATGGCGTAAGAAAAGGCTCGCTGCACTGGGACTAAAACGGCGCAATGTTGTAGAAACACGCCCTACATGTACAGTAGTGCATCAGGTCATAAAGGTACTGAGTGCTGAGCTACGAATATACATGTACAGTGGTGTGACGTCTCCACATTGGTGAGCCATAGAATGAGCTGCAAACCTCCAACTGCTGCCTCGGGTACCGGTCAATGTGGCGATTGCTTCAAATGAAGTACGGATATACAGTACCATTAAAAGGTGCCCATGTATGGGTAAGGTACAAATGATCCTTGACACTCTCGTCATTCCTCTAGATCTAGATTATAGCCAAGGTGGTGGCACCTACATGGTAGCCCCTCAACCACCCACAACCTTGGATGTTCCGGAGACATACCGTGAACAATGTGCACGGCTACAGCCTGCTGAGCAACCAACAGCAATCCAAGTATTAACTTAATTAGACAAGTAATCAATATCTGTCTGTGCACATGTGTGATTTGCATGTGGAACATATAATCTGAAATTTATATTACATTTAACAAAACAAAAGCTAGGTCAGAGTACACAAATGTGCAATTTACAGCTGTAATTTGATCCTGTGAAAAATCAATGAGTGACAAAATATAATCTGCTAACACTTGAAATTCAGATGGATTAAACGGTGGCGTATTGTCTGTGTATTTCCGAATGCAGTGTGCAAGGAGATGTACATGTACATCAATAGATTTGCTATAGTTATTGCCTGATAAAAATGTATGTTATAAAACTAGCAGCTTATAATGCAGCATACTTAACTGACTCCTGAGATAGTACACGTCATTAGGTACATCACAAGGACACACAGCAAATCTGTTCCATTGAATTCTGTGAAGATTCCATCTGTTCTTAAATTTGCAATGTTCCTTTCGCAACAGAAGTGCAAACGTATAGGCAGCTACATGTCTGTTTGTTTGTCACATTTGAGTAGTTTGGTCAGGAATAGCAAGAGCATACCGAAGTGGATTATGTACAATCCATCTGCGATAAGTGTCTGAGTAGAAACACACATTTCAGACACATTAAAAAAACATGTACATATGGAACACACCTTAAATAGATCAACCAGTCACTTCTAAAAATTCTCAGCCTTGACCACCAGCTCTCAATTCGCTACATGAAGAACCGTGGTAAAAGATGGATGTAACGAAGCAGATGATGTTTACAGTGTTTCTGATGGAGCTTACAAAGATGAAGCTACTGCGGTCATTATGGCCATGTCTAAAAGCCATTTGGCATGTGGCAATAGACACATTCTCTGTCACACAATCACTTCTTATAAGTGTGGGACATCCGGCAGTATACAGTACCAAATACAAGAAAAATGAACATATCATCAGCACACACACACAACACCCCCCACACACACACACAGTCACATATAAAGTAATCCTTCAATATGGTGTGACCACGACTATCAAACACCTTAGTGAGGGAGGGATTATTAGTTTTAGCACTCAGTAGGATAATAACATAAGCACATGCTCACAGCATGTACACACACACACACAGTCACATATAAAGTAATCGTGTGACCACAACAATCAAACACCTCAGTGAGGGAGGGATTAGTTGCTTTATATTAGCACTCACTAGGATAGAATGACATACGCCAGCACATACACACACACACAAACACACACATACATTACAAACACAAAGTAATATTTACGTTACATAAGCACGGTATATCCGTACTTCATTTAAAGCAATCGCAACATTAATCGTAGCTCAGCACTAGTGTGCGAGACGTTATCATTATTGTGTAATGTTATGTAACCATTATGCAATTGGAAGTGTTAGAAAAAGAAACGATGTTACGAGTGCCGCAACGTGTCTCGTATATGTATTATATTGTCGTCTTTTCATGCAGTAATTAATTCAAATACGGGTATACAATGACTTCAGTTACCATGTTTATTTTTACTTGTAGGGATGTAATAATGAGCTGAGACGTATACCGGTTGCAGTGGAAGGTTTTTTAGCACACTCATCGCAAACACTAGCCTAATAAAGGTATATGTAGCTCTTGTGGGTGAAGATACAATACTAGGTACATTTGTGTAGGAATTGGAGGACCCGCACTGGCCTGTGATGTACAGAAATCAGTGTAATCAACAACACCCAGGTAGCCCTGCTCCCAAGGAGATTCTGCCTAAAGCGCAACCAGCAGGTCCATCTGGCTCAAGTCACTCACCAGAGTACTGCTGTTTGACTGTAAGTAATAGCTGTAAAAAATTAATGTATACAAATTCACACGAATATTGACATAGGAAAGTGGTGTCAATTTATTGAATCTGCGAGGGCCTGATATCAATAAATATGCTATTAGCCTACTGGATGCTCTTTACACTGAGGATGAGCTGAAAACATCCTCGTTTGTCCCGATGGGAAAATCAAAGCATGTTTGAAGCCACTGTTGTCCCCAAAAAGGATGCAGCTACTTGAGGGTATTGTTTTGATGCCCTACCTCGCCAGATATTTTACCCATTTGTGTTACCTGCATATCATTTCACAAATTCCTTAAGAAATAAATTTGGACAAAAGGAATTTTTAAAAGGAATAAGCAACCAGCATACGAGAATCCTGCAATCAGAAGTGCAGAGACAAAGGGAAAACAGTGATATACTGTATGTTTTAAATGTTTTCTTTTTTGTGTCAAGGAGGCAGGATCAAATAGTTGGTTAGATCTTAGGGTAAAATCGTGTCTAAATGTAGGGGAAAGGAGGCAAGATCGTGGCCAACTTCTAGGGGCAAGATGCCAAGAATTTTTCCGCCAAAATCTTGCCATCTTGATCTTGAGCATGATCTTGGCAAAGATCGTGTCCAAGATTTATTTCGCTGGGTTACTAGAAAGGAGTTTTGTACATGGTCCTTCGAGACGTGGAAATCTGGAAGTGAGAATTCGTGGACTAGAAACCAAAAATGGAAGAGCTCTTTCGAAAGAAACGTATACAAAGGATATCCGTAACTCGAATTATTGCCCAAGTGAGCGGAATGTTTGATTCTTCGCAAATCAATTAACCTCTCCAAGCATCTTGAAATGCTGAAAGAGAAGCGCGAAGTCTTAAAGAAATTAGACTCTTGAGATCCTGGACGCAACGACTGAAGAAAGGGAACTCACAGGCGAAATCGAAGAATTAGATGTGTTCAAGGAAAGAATCGACCTCGCCATCATCAGAGATAGTATAGAAAGGGATTGGACACTCATTAATCAACACCAATCAACACGGACAATCCTAGGAATACACACTATGGCTTCCAGAGGCAGTGAGTGATTTTTATGGTGCCTGATTTGCAAAATGTCTATTAAACACAAATACACAAAATGGTACACAGAGAACAAAACTAAGTACTTTGTAGTCATTGAGTCTGTAATTCCTTCCGTAGTCCTTTTGACTTCTGTTTTGTTTTTTTTGTGAGTCACTTTGTACATATCAACCCAGGCACTAGCATAGGAGAATCCTCAGATTTTTATCCATAACTGTACCATTTGGTTCAACAAAAGGGATGCAACATTTTTTTCCCAATTGGTAGAAATTATGTCCCACAAAAAAAGAACATCTTCACTAGTTTTGATATGTGACGCAGCTTCTTTACAGATGTTTTCTGCACCAATGTGGTTCCGCAACTCGTATTCCATAGCAAGAAACAGTTCAAAGGTAATATTGTTTATGCACATGAGGCCCCACGATTAACCATGTTAATCCAGTCAGATGATGAATTATCTGGTTCAGATCCATCCGACGAGAGATCACGTAAGCATTTTAGGATATCAGTCCTGTTTGAATCCTTTGAACGTGATATCTTAATGCCCTTGGAACATACCCAGCTGCATAACGAAGCCCATTCATCTCCTCATATGTCAACTCAGTGGTCAAGAGTTGACTAGTACACCTCTGGACAGATGTTTGTGATAACACAAGGTGGCGAAAAAGATGATGACCCATATACTGGCAAAACATAGGGCAAAATATAGGTGCCTTGACACTGTTTAAAAGAAACATTTCCCACATCTGTTGATACTCATCAGATGTCCTTAGTGAATGATATGGTGACCACATTTTTGCCCTACTCTTGACACGAATTTTTTTTTTCGGCCAGATGTTATTGATGGTGTGTCAAATAATCTAGGAGCTTCCACATTGATTGGAATCCAAGTGAGCAATGTCCTTGCCACTTGAGTGGTGAGACTGGCCTGTGCTGATTGGACAGTAAACATACTGTCAGACATGATATCCTGAACAGCAGTAAGCAGGGTGAAATCAGACATTTCATTTCCTACAAATAATTATTATATAAATTAACAAATAAAATCTGTACATGTCCTACCATCTTCAGCAGCAGGTGCATTTGCAGATACAGCTGGTTCTTGTTTGCCAGAACTACGACGTTTCTTCAACGGTTCAGAGTGAAACACATCTACATCACCACAACTAGTTCCCCTTGTCTGGATGAGGAAGTGACCCTATGACTCGAATTGCTTGTGTATTTTTGATAAAATCAGCTGCCTTGGGGTTATCGTGAACTCTTCCTCTCTGTCGCTGGCACCCATAAAACCTCTCCAATGGATCCTGACAAAGGCATTGGCTCAAAAATGAGTCCACACCTGGAATGTCAAACACATACTGCACCAGTTCCACAAAGGATCTGCCTACATATGTTTTGGTAAATAGAAAGCATATAAAGTTACGTTTATAGGGTTGTAAACGTATAAGTGATGTGTAAACCATTATGTGTCTCATCCATCACTCAGCAGTATTCGACTTTTCTGATTCTTGCTGAAACCAGGTCGTTGCTCAACACAGCTTTTCCATTCATCAAGATATCCCAAAAATTCTGTCTCCAGCCACTGGTAAAGACACAGGATTGCTATTGAAACACGCAAAATAAAACAACCAGCATTACCTTGATACGCATATCTGACTTAGACCTATATGGCAACTTAAATGATTTCATACTGCGGCAACCATCGGTGTAGTTTTTTTACATTCAGAGCATCGAAGAACTTGTCTATCATTTCCACAAAGTGCGCAGTCTCAGATGCCTCATCCCCACAAATAAACAAAATAGCACTAGAGACTGTTTCACTCAATACCTATCAGTACATCATGTATTTAGCATTGCTTGAACATACACAACTAACCTGTGCAGCTAAATCAACCCGCATTTTTGAAAATGCTGTTAGATTGAGGTGTTCGTACTTCAACTTGGGTACCAAACGTGTGTGTAATGCCGTATCAGCATCATATAACCTTTTCAGATGTTCCCAAAGAATGTATTTCCCATTTTTCTACAAGACAGAATACATGTACATATGCAGATAGTAAACTTCTATAGGTACGTACCCACAGCAACCGGTTGCTCCAACAATTTCTAATAGTCTTGAGCAAGTGGGGAGGGTCAGACTCAAAATATAGAGACCTTCTATCCTCAGA
Organism: Ephydatia muelleri; assembly: GCA_013339895.1. Taxonomy (NCBI): domain Eukaryota; kingdom Metazoa; phylum Porifera; class Demospongiae; order Spongillida; family Spongillidae; genus Ephydatia; species Ephydatia muelleri. Next base: position 29,690,297 of record JABACO010000001.1, on the reverse strand, counting down.
GTATAAGGATTTGTAACTTTGTAAACTATGTCAGATCTTTGCTGGTGTAACTTTATCAGTCTCCGGTTAGAAGATGCACCATCCATGGTAACAGCAAGAACCTAAAGTATATGATGGTAAAATTTCAAGTTAATATGAAACAGCGTACCTTTAACCCACAGTTTTCCAAACGTCCAATTGCCTCCCAAAATGGTTCGTACAATTGATCTCCAGAGACAGACATTACTGGAAACTGAGCATAGGGAAATTGGAGCTTGGTGAATAGACCCCGAACCATGAAAACCATTATGCTTTTTGCCAGAGGGGGGGGAGGTCTGTCCATGTCTCTCCTCTACAAATCTTTCAAACTCTGACAGCTTGTCAGTAACATTGCCAAGATTTGTATAGCCAATGAATCTCCCAGTGTCCTTGATGTGCATCTCATCCATCATTAGAATGACACACCATTCTCTTTCTGCACAGCTTCCCACTTTCACAGCATCCATAAGCATGGCATCCACATCACTGGAAAAACCCACATCAGCCTGAACATAGTGTGTGTTGTCCAGTAAGGTCTGCTGCGATGGTAGCTGTATGCCAGACTCTCGCAATACCTCATATGCTCCACTTGATCTGTAATACAGATCAAATGAGCATTACTACACATACGTATTAGGACACCAAATGTATATTCTCGTTTTACCTGTGTCTGAGATACGAGCACCAGCGAATAAACAATGGATGCCAACGCTTCCCGGTTGCTTTGCATTTGCTGGCTGCTTTCAACTGCTGTTGCCAGAAGATATGCATGAAAGAATCTTGTGGCAGTTGTGCCAAATAATCCACAGCATCAGATGATGATGCAACTTCACGAACATAAGCCTCAGATTCCTCATCCAGTGAAACCTCTTTCAACTTTGTTTCTGCTGCTATCTTTTCCTTCAAGTGATTAAAACGCTTTTGGATAGAGCGATAGGAGCTGTTCACTTGTTGTAGCCTCTGTATTAACTCTGGGATCTTCATGTATCTATACAAAAAATAAATCATCAGCTTATATTATACTGATATATGTATATGCATCACATGTACATGCAGTGGTAAAAAGATACCTGCAATTGACGTGGGTAATTGTTCCAGCATCATTGGTGCAGCTGTGCTCAGCTTTCCAGCATTGCAGTTTCAAAACAGAGCGATAGGTTGAACACTTAGAGCAGCGCACAGCTCGACTATCATGTGGAAATAGAAGGGGACAACTACTATGCCTAATAGTCATTACGCCAGGAATGGAAGTTTCATCTCTGATTGCCACCTGCGTCCCTGCATGTGATATGTAAAATAGTAACAAAACATACCAAGTCAAGGGTAATAATATACCTTCAGAACTATGCAGTGTTGATAAGAAACTATTTCACTGTTGTACTAAGTCTCAGCATCAGGATTTCCTAAACAGATCTTGCAAGAATCCAGAATTTCAATGAGCTGATACACAGCATACACTGAACAAAGTGTGGCACTGATTTTGGACAACTGTGGGAGCAAATCAACTGTGATGACTGTGCCCAGTGCTGAAACAGACCAGTTCAGCGTTTCCAAAATGGAAATAGTTATCAGAACAGTAGGTGTGGTACATGAAGGATTGCAAAGGGTAAGTGGCACCTCAGCAGCAACAACCCAGGACGCCTTTAATCTTTGGGTACGCAGCAACACAACTAACTGCTGAATCTTGGGGACAACAGAGATAGTGAGATTGCCTGGAGTTACAGATGCGTTCACAAGGTGCCGCGAAACAGATACAACTAAGCTACGTAGTTGCGCCTTTTTCCTTTTCGCGTTCATAATTGAACACATGCGAAACTTTGGCTGACTCATAGAACGGTCCTGTGATAGGAAATATCAATAAAAATGTTATCTTCGACTACAACTAGATAGCAGTTTGTGTTTTAGCTGGCCCCTTAGAAATGCTATACGTTCTTTCTTGACGGTACAACTGTCGGACAAACAGGGGGTATCCCTGTTACTACCACATTGCCATCAATCTGTTTCAGGCCATAAAACTGTTGCAGTCGATTAGTACAACACATTTGTAGTAACGAGACGTTATTAATAACCTTATGGCACGTAACCTGCACAAAAAACAGTCGTACACAAAAATTTGGTCACGGCAAGTCTCTTTTTCGCAGAAAAAAAAAAGAATTAAACTCCTGACACCAGATGTTTTAAGCGATCAAAAGGTAGGTAGTGATACTAGATATTCAAAATCCAACACAAACTTACCAAGAACGGTTACAGCGCTCGCTACTAAAATTTAAAGCCTCCCCCCCCCCCCCCCCCCCCCCCCCCCCGACACCTTTTACGAGGTGTGATTCTCACGTTCGGATTGTCCACGCGGAATGTATGGCTCACGTGATTAGTTTCCAATCCCTCTCTATACTATCTCTGCCATCATAAACATCGAAGGAGCGATTGCCGGTGTAGCAGGATACCCTGTCCCCCCCCCCCCCCCCCCCCCCCCCCCCCCCTGTCCAGCCGGACAACGTAGCCTAGGATACGTCGTCCCCCCTAGGACAATTATTCCTAGGATTATCGGTCCGCTTTAGGATAAGTTGTCCCCCTTCGTTTTTGCAAGCAACGCTTAACCAAAATAGCACATTTGATAGGATATTAGTGCATGCGGTTGCGCTCTCCTTAAGAACTTTGAGTGTTGATCACTTTGGCCAACATTCACAGTACATGTATATGTGTATACATGTACATTTTTATTAATTTAAGTGGTATTCTATAACTACCCAATACTGGCTGATGATATCCAGAACTGCTTTCCATTAAATCAAAGCAACTTTACGACTTCGATGCTAACGGACAAACCCAATATTTATTCGATGTAGGAATTATAGCTATTCTGTTTTTATATAGTGCAGTATATATGACCTCGTGGAGTCATATGTTCGGAGCTTACGGACACTTGGGATTTCATCATCGTCATATGGGAGACTGCAATCCTCGATCTTCATGACGAATCTTCCTTGATTGGATGCGCTCTATTGTACGGATTAACAGGAGAAACTAGCATTCAAGGGATAAATTCAGCGGTTGGCACTGATGTGGGATAAGTAAATAAAAAGACAAACCCTATTGCTCAAAGCATTGGAGTGTCTAATCTTAATGAACCACCAAAGATAGCAGCAACTCAGCTAAATATTTTAATCCCAGTTGGAACTGCAATTAGGAATTTTGGACTTGAAAAATTGAATACCCGCGTTACGCATTAAAAATTAATTGGTAAGTCTACGAGAAATGTCTTCAAACGCGCACCGTTCTTAAACGTAACAAAAATGTCTACCAAGTGGATTATGATACAGCTGAAGATAGCCGATCGTTTCTGTGTTCTGGTCTCCGTTAACACAGCAATTCGGCCGTCCGCACGCGGGTGATTACAAACTACGTATTCAGTCATGCATCCGTGCATATCACAAAGCGTGCACTCACGATTAACGTAGTCCCATTATTTTTAAAACTTCACCGCCCAATCCTGTACGGGAATATCATTAAAAGGCCATTTAACCCTCTCCTCACATATGATTGAATTTGAATTCGAATACCTCTTTTAAGTTTACAACACGCCGAGGCTACAGCTGCAGTAGAGAACAGGTCCCACGAATTTTTAATTAAGGTATGTGAGGTCTAAAAAAAGCTAGTTTTCTAATGCCTGAAATCGAAAACAATGTGCACTCGTTGTCGCTCAGGGGTCAGGACAAGGCTATAGCTAGTTGTATGTACTCACATTGGTCTGAGGCCTCACCACAGTGGTCTTCTTAGGGTGATGTGATTCGGAAGGGTGTGGCTATCTTCGGTGAGTAATTTGTCTCTAGATCTAATAATGTTATACACACGGAAATGTGTATCACTCAGCACATTCATAGATGTCTAAATAATCTATGGTACATTTCATTGTATGTGACGCAAGGTTTGTCCAGTAAGCTTCACATTGGTATGAGACATCACCTCAATGGTCTTCTGAGGGTAACGTGATTTTGAAGGGTGTGGCTATCTCAGGTGAGTCGTTTGTCACTAATAATGGTATACATACTGACGTAGTATCATTACATTTCATTGTGCGTGACACAAGGTTTGTCCAGTAAGCTTCAAATCGGTATGAGACATCACCTTAATGGTCTTCTGATGGTCACGTGATTCTGAAGGGTGTGGCTATCAGGTGAGTCGTTTGTCACTAATAATGATATACATACTGACGTGAGTATCACTACATTTCATTGTACGTGACACAAGGTTTGTCCAGTAAGCTTCACATTGGTATGAGACATCACCCCACTGGTCTTCTAATGACCTATGCAGCACTCACTGGAAATGCATCAAGAATCTTTTCACCTATCAGAGTCATGTTAATGAATAGTTTTTCATATTGTTGACTTGGTTCTGAGTACAGTGCTACACAAGTATATAACCACACACAATTACACACAAAGTTCATCCACCTGCTGCACAAGGTGTAAGAACTACTCAGAATGGTACGAGCATTATTAGCTGAGGCGACCAAAGCGGTCAGTGAATGCCTTGGTTATTTTTTATGAAGAAATGCATTTTTGTATATTTCTTGGACGATGGTTTATGCTTCAGCTTGCCCTGGAGACTATATTATATGTTCTGCTGCGTGATGTTACTTATTATATGCATCGTATAAAGAGGCGGGGCACGCAAACAATCTATCGCTAGAATGTACCTCATTATCTCGGTGTCTTCTTTGGTGCCATCCATAAATTACGTCACTTCGAAGGGTCCCCAGCATGCAGTGTGGTAGCAGCCAGTGTGACGATGTATACATGAAGCATCATACATCAGTATAAGAGGGGTCCATATAGGTGACGTAATTTATGAATGGCCGCTTGTCATATCGTTTATACAAAGGCTCAGGATTCCAACTCCAACCTCCCATTATGGAAATGTATTTCAGAATGCCTCACGCTCTCAGCAGAGATGATGTATTATCTCTGCTCTCAGCAGGCGAGGTCTGCAATCGCCATGTCATTAGTAAAACATCATGACGACGCATGCGGTATGCATTTTATAGCAGCCACGTGAATCACGTGATGATTATTTTCGTCTCGCGTCGGAATGTATGGCTCCACAGAATGTTTTTTTTTGATAGGATGTATGACCGCTGTGGAACACTACATCTTCCACTGTAAGTCAGAGAGGTGCCATTTTATTCCAAAATCGTCAAACGAAAGCCAGGTGAGTTACCTTTAGCCTATACGCTCTTTTTGAATTGAAAGCTTTGCTTGTCAGGAAATTGTGTATTGGGATAACGTTCTGCGAAGCAATTCAGGCAGGTTGTTGGTTAGAAAGAACGGCCGGCTACGCTACACAGCGAGGTAAGCTGTCAATTACGTGTTTTTGTGTGGCACTTTGTTTGCTTCCAAGGCGTAATGTCGGGAACAGAATAATGGTGTTCTTTACTGCAGTATGGCAGAAATGTTGGATTCCTTGATCTACCTGAAACATCCTGGCTGAACAAGAGCGCTAAAACGTACGTGATGTAACAGCACCTCGTTATTGTTACCCTTTTCCTTTCGCTTAAATGGCGGTGTATTCTACGTGCATTCGGGTTGTCAGCAGTGAACTATTCTAAAGAAAGACCTATGTTGTGGAAGTCAGATGTTACAACGTCACCATCAACTGCTGGGAGGTAAGGCCATTTTTTGGTAAAAGTGTTGTTTCAGTTATGCTTTCTTTTCTACGAACAGGTTTGTTCTCTTATCAACTTTCTATGTTTCATATTTGTAAACTTGAAACATTAAATTTTTTGACTATGTGATCAATAACCTGAGAAATAATGATAGTATTAACTAGTATATTTAACTTTCCTTACGTCATACGATAGTTCTATATTGCGCGTACACGGTAGGTTCCTCGGTCACGTACAAAACTGCACGTTCGCGCGCGACGTTGCTCTCGAATTACCCCGTGCGCATACAAATAATCCTCCGTATGGTGCGGAATCCGTGCCAAAAATAGAAATTTTTTATGAGGGGGAAATTTTTCGTGACATACCTCGTTAATCGTGCCAAAATTACCTCGCGGAACTCATGAGGGTGAAATTTTTTATGAGGTACCTCGCGGAACTCGTGAGGGTGAAATTTTTTATGAGGTACCTCGCGGAACTCGTGAGGGTGAAATTTTTTATGAGGTACCTCGCGGAACTCGTGAGGGTGAAATTTTTTATGAGGTACCTCGCGGAACTCGTGAGGGTGAAATTTTTTATGAGGTACCTCGCGGAACTCGTGAGGGTGAAATTTTTTATGAGGTACCTCGCGGAACTCGTGAGGGTGAAATTTTTTATGAGGTACCTCGCGGAACTCGTGAGGGTGAAATTTTTTATGAGGTACCTCGCGGAACTCGTGAGGGTGAAATTTTTTCTGAGGTACCTCGCGGAACTCGTGAGGGTGAATTTTTTTCTGACGTACCTCGCGGAACTCGTGAGGGTGTCATGCTGTACCTCATGGAACTCACCCGATGGTGAAATTTTATCCTCTCTATTAATGAGGATATGCAATACCTTTAATTAGAAACAAAAACGTTATATTAATTTCTCTATTGTGAAGTCCCCATTATAACTAAAGACGTACCGCAGTTGTATTATCACGAGAAGGAAGAAGGATTGCACTAGCACTTTATACCTCGTGCCGATTACGATATTAATCAGGTTTGTGCTACTTACTACCTCTTCTGTCGCTCTCCCATTTTGGGCATTAAGTAGAATTAATCAAATTGCCATTTCGATGCCTTCTTGCTGCCGCTGCAGCTCTAAGGCACTAGTAGCAACTGTGCATGTTGTAAATCAGGCAGCCTATGTTCTTCATGTACACCTGGACGTCTTGGCCATTGTGCAAATCATGGCTCCCACTTCTATTTCCATCGTGGCTCCACCCAACACTACTGTTACATCTACCATTTCTACTCCCATCATCCCTCAACCATCTGCATTGCTCCTAATACTGACTGAAACAATTCAACAGCAAGTTGAAGCCCAGAAGTAGTTCAAACAAAAAAAACCATGCAGGATAATGCTTTTAGCCTAGCTGTCCCCAGCTAACTAATTCCACTCATCGACAATCAATGGACTGGCTCAAGACAAAGGTGCATCCAACAGGTTGACAACTCTACCCATTGATGAGAATGGCTTTACCTTACATAAATCATGGCAATTCGATCAGAGTTTTCAATCCCTATATTCCCTCCAACCACACACTCACTATCCAGCTGACATGAAAACATCAAAAAGAGAGAATATGAGCTTCGTATCCGTGAGGTTGAACGGGCATCATTCACTCTGATAGTCCTCTCCTCAACTGGAGGGATGGGCAGCATTGCCATGACAACCTACAATATTAGTACCTACAATACATCATACAGACAGACCATGGGTTGGCTTTGTGCCATCTTTCCTTTTCACGGTTATGCTCCTCCATCCAATGCATCAGAGGAGCACGATCCAATCAGGGGCATGCTATTCTCCTTCCTTCCTCTGAACAGACAGTCAGTGAATCTGTGATACCTCTCCTCTGTCCATATGAACAATGAGTATACATGTAGCCATTCCCTAATCGCACATGTATATATTATTATTATGTAACATTTTCGTGGAAAAAGGTTTCCCATTCCAGCCACAAATACTGTACTTGTACTATCACCCTATAGAATTGTGTAATCACCAGTGGTCCACCGTACGTAGCTGCCTATATTCACTTATGCGACTTCACTTGTAACTCAAAACGCAGTCATTCATGTGTACTTGCACTGATGGGTGGAAATAAATGTGTACAGAAAGTACCATGGCTTCACAGTTCAGAAACGGCACGTCAGTGCTATTGAAACAAAATAGACAGAAATTGTTTGAGTATTCAGATTTAGGCTCTAAAGATGAGTGAACTTTACTATTATCCACATAAAGCACACGCACACACACACACACACACACACCAAGTCACTAAAAAGCTCTGACAACATCTGAGGAGCTGAGATACATATAGTGTGTTCTATAGACACAATGGTTGTGCTGCATGCTGATTCAGAGCTCCACTGAAGGCTCCTGGTCCCTGAACATGCCTCAAGAGGTGATTACTCTGACCTGGAGAGTGCAGTAAGGGCAATCTTCTCTTTTCTCCTTTCCCCTCACATACTCCCTCCGTCAAAGCCCTTCCCAGACCAATGGCCTGGTTACACTGCTCTCTGCAACGGCTATACCCAACACCACCAGCTTGCGCAGTACAGTTCATTTTAGGGGCACTTATAGGCAACGGAGCAGGCCCTGTCAGTATGTCTGTCGAGAGGCGACTTTAGATGTTGGTCTGAGTCTCTATGATTAATGTCTAATTTACTGGATGTCATCGTGGGGGTACATTTGTTTACTGTGTAGTACGGAAAATAAATTTATTCATGTTCTTCATCCCTGACAGTGCATGCTAGTTGTACAAGTCCTTTGGAGCTTGGCCCATGCAAAATTGCCAAGCTCTGATTCCTTATGGAGCCCCACCCTTGACTGACTAACACCACAGAAACTAGAGATATGATTTGTGGTTGCTGGTTACATACAGGTCACAACAGCCTGCCATCCTTTGTGGCATCTGCATGTTAGGTGGTGCAATGTGGACCTCCAGCACAGGTAATGTTGAGTAGCACTGCACGAGTACTCTAGCAGGTAATAAGAATGACATCAACAAGTGCAAGGCAACATCATTGCCATGGTTATGCAATACAACAGGAAATTGAGATTTGTGAGTCCCAAAGCTTGAGATACTTGCTCTTGTAACTTGGGGTGAGATTTAAATAGGAGTAATTATAATTAAACACACTTTTTCAGAGCAACAGTTATGCAGACCCAACCCCTGACCTGGTTTTATATCACAGGTCTAGGGTAAATTCATGATTGAAACCATGGGATTGAGTGCTTCCCTTACATCCAAAATGGGAGATTAATCAATCCTATTCATTTGAATTCTCTGGGGGGGGGGGGGGGGGGGGGGGGGTGTGAATCATATACCTGGATTATTTTAACCAGCAATTGCTGCTCCAAGCCTAAATCAGTCGTGATAATGAGATTTACGGAAGGCTTAACACCTGCCTCATGAGATCCATTTCTTTCGGCTATCCTCACCAGGATTGTGCCCTCATGAATTGTTATGTGTATGTAATTGTGCGTCAGTGTATTTTATATTGCATATCTTTTGAATTGCCATGTATACTTTGTATTATGTATATGAATTAACTCTTTAACCATGAGTAATTTTGCTTGTGTAATTAACTGCATATATGATGTCATTTTAGGGTAATGATCCAATGCCAAAATTTGAGAGCATCAATAACAACAATATAATGGTACATGTGACAACACATAAAAGCAATGAAGGAAACCTTTTCCAAGTGATTGCAAGATCTGCTAACATATATATATTGTCATGTGGAACTGGAACAAGGATATTATATTTGGAAAGCTGATACTAGTAATGCCGGTAACTAATTTGATTGGGAAGAGGTCTTATGTTAGTAATGCAGTGATAATAAATACGTTTGTGGAGGAGATCAAGAGAAAGCTAGTGGGTAGACAAAGAAAATCCGACAAGGCAAATATGCAATGCAGGAAAATGAGTTTACATGGCTGAGTTCAAGAAGACAGGTAGTGCAGTAACAACGCCATAGTGTGGAACTGAAAGAGCTGTACATGTACACTGACTTGGCATTATGCAAATGTAGTGTGAACCATTGAGTAGAAAAAGCGGTTTACATTTCACTAGAAAACAGAAACTGCTTGGAAGACTCATACTGTGATAAAACAGAGTGATTAGTAATCATGTATTAAAAAAAGTGGAAATGACAGCAGCAAGCATAATGTTTCCCTCTGAGTGAATGATCACAGAAACAGGAAAAACACCCAAAGTCTGGAAATGCAGCCAATTCTGGCAAATACTACTGTCATATGCTGATATTGGGGTACCTCATTTGTGGCCTTATGCAAGAGTTAGCGTGAATATTTTTTTGTGTGCTGAAACATTTGAATGCCAAGATTATTGAATTACATACATGATAAAGGATGCAGCTATTCTCTGCCATTTACATTACATGTGAAATATGTATCACATAAATGGGCTTGGGTACAGAAGTGATGAGGGTAATAAAAAATTGCCGCTGAGCTATAAGGAAGCACTCTGCCAATGATGCCAAGTGTTCCGGTTGGGGTGGACTTGTATTCCCCTTGTGGCCGAGTCATATGGAGCTTGGGGCAGCGAAGCGGTGCAAGCTTTTTCACGGCTCGAATCATACCTTACCCCAAGGACCAACTCCCCCAAGTCCAAGGTTGTCTGCAGCCTGTACGGCCGCCTTAATTTGACCCTTGTGCGAACCAATGCCCGAGCCCTCCTCTTACGATGTGGATGTTCCCTTCAGGAGGGGGATAGTTCCTCATTGTAACTTTCATAGATAGTGTGTCTCAGTGTGTCAGGGTATGTATGTATGTATTATATTATTTAATTATCCAATTTTCTTGTGTATTCCGTCCTATGTTTTGTAACATTATAGTTATAAAAATGCTCTGCGCGTGATTCGTCGTAGCGTCCGAACGGTTAACGGGTAATGCTGTCGACTTCCTATCTTCACCACATGATGCCACACCATCTCTCCATGGATAAATCGAATATTGTCTCTTAGCTCCACTCCCTGGGAAAAATACAAGAGGTCTTACCTCCAGGGGTTCGAAACACGAGTATTTCCCTTGCAGGAGTGTCGGCATTGCCTCAAATTCGGTTTCCAGTTAGAGAAGCTCTTGAGGTACTTAATATTCTTTTCGTTAATTTTTACTTCAACAGGTGATAAGATATTTGCTTTCTAAGTTAAAGCACATTCCCGCTAGTTTCGCGGTTATTATAAGATAGACCCACCCGCGGAAATGTGCTTTAACTTAGAAAGCAAATATCTTATTACTGTTGAAGTAAAAATTAACGAAAAGGATATTTAAGTACCTCAAGAGCTTCTCTAACTGGAAACCGAATTTGAGGCAATGCCGAGAGAAATACTCGTGTTTCGAACCCTGGAGGTAAGACCACTTGTATTTTCCCCGGGGAGTGGAGCTACAAGCTATTGGTATCAATCGCGCTTACCAGATCAACATTGGTTTTTATACCTGTGTATCACAAAGCGTCTTTATAGGGCATAGTCAATACAATTGTGATTGCAGAGTGATGGTACTGGTGTTTGGCTAGTTGAAAAAGGTATGGCAGATTGGTGAAAGAAGTACTGACCGGTTTTTGAGTCATCTTCAACTTTAGAGATGATCATTGTTATGGAATTATCTGAATGTGTTGAAGACATTGATCAGTGCAAATGTACAGTATATAAATAAACAATCCAAAACATGAAGCTATAGTTAATAAGGTTAACTCCTTGGACACTTGTAAATGACATCCAGATGGCCATATCTGTATGTAACACTGATTATTGCATACTTGACTTCCTCTCACTTTTTTGTTATTAGTAGACAATGTTTCAAACATAGTTTCAAATAATCTTTTAATTAACGTTTTTTTTATATATAATGATATGGGACAGTTTCCCTCGAAAATGTCCTATGTTTTATAGCATTATAACTATAAAATGCTCTGCGCGTGAATCGTCGTAGCGTCCGAACGGTTAATGCTGTCGACTTCCTATTTTCACCACATGATGCCACACCATCTCTCTATGGTTAATCGAATATTGTCTCTATGTTTTTACACAATAAACAGACAGCATGGATGTGCATTGAGGCAAGGACGTACAACATTGTTTCATTGGGCTTGTACCCACATTGGGCTCCTAGCTCTGTCCCTTTGGGCTTGTGATAACAGTATAATATGATAATGCTTATGTAAGAGTAACTCTGATATATTGAATATGTCTGAACAGTGCAGGTAGTTGCAAAATTATATATCAGTGATGAGGCCTGTGGCTTCTACTTAGATATCACTATAATTATCTTCAACTGTGAGCCAGCATGCTTATACAGGTATTATGCATTATAGCAGTATAATCATAGTAATCCTGTTCTAATTTCTATACATATTGAAAAAACCATCTCTCAACTATACTATATATTGTGTTCTTCATTTGTGCCGGTGAATATAAATAATATAATTATGCTTGTTTAGCAATCATGCACATTGCAGAAGGTCACACTGAATCATTGAATTAAAAGCAGGCATTTTTTTCGCGTGCATGTGTGGTACCTAAGTAATCGACTCAGTGATGCACTATTTCTTTCTACAACTAATTTTTTTTGTATTTTTACTTGATTTTAGTGCTTCGATATGATTAAAGTCAAGTGTCTAAGCATGCTTACACTGCCATATGGAACTGTATGTTGTTTCATATAACCTGAACCATTGCTTGACCAGTGTGGGCATGGTATAATTATAATATATAGATTCAGTAGTTTGAACAAGTCACAATTAAAGGAAGCTTTGAATACTTATACTGCAATGAAATATTTGGACATGATAATAATAATAATAATGCCCAGGTCACCTTGGCCACCATGCAGTTACCTGCAAGTATGGTGGAGATGTGGTCTCTCGCCATAATAGGATTAGGGACATCCTGGTAGAAACCTGTCGTCGGGCGCACATAGGGGTTAAGGTAGAAGTTGGCAATAATCTTAGCAGAGACCACAGCAAGACCCGTCCAGCTGACATCTTACTTCCCAACTGGTTCTTGGGCAGAACTGCAGCATTAGATGTGAGCATCACCTCACCGCTTAATCCTGTCACTTTGTTGGAAGCGGGAGTCTCGGCCACTGCTGCAGCCCAGGCCACCGTGGCTAGGAAGCACCAAGCCAATGACCCTAAATGTTCTGAACTAGGTTGGGTATGTTCCCTATGGTAGTGGAAACCTATGGGGCTTGGGGAAAGGAAGCCACAGCCATCATCTCTTCTGTAGCCTCCAGACTTGCCACCTCCACATGCCGGCCAAAGTCCACCATACTCCACGAGATCTATGGTCGGCTGAATCTCAACCTTGTGTGTGCCAATGCCACAGCTATCCTTTCTAGGATAGCTCCTCCGCCATAAACCTTTTATTATCTGGTGCATTTATATTGAAATAAGGATGTAAATAATAATGTGCATTTATTTGAACATTCATAAAAAAAATATTAAAATAAATAAATAATAATGAAAAAAAAAAAAGACATATATCACACAATGGCAAGTAATGGCATAAATGAGTATGCACTAATATACTGCCGGTCCTAAAATGGGTAACACTTACAAAATGGAGACAAGTCTACGTTGCTGAGTTTAGACCTAAATATTTTTTCGGAGGATGCTGTAACCACTGAGTCTGGTAATGAATTCCAAATGTGTATTACTCTGATTGAGAAAAAGTTTGA